>CM068831.1:122261675-122863710 GCA_028554795.2 Sinohyriopsis cumingii | reverse complement strand
TTAGCGATATGACTGAAAAATTGTTAAAGCTACATTAAAAATCCTAATCACACACATACACTACAGACTTTTCCTATTATATTTTTTAAATAGTGATCAAAATTATATGCAGAAGTTTAAATTGGTATCATCTCAGTTTTGAACATGTGACCTGAAATGGCAGAATAAAAATCTAAAATAACCCACTATCTGCATATTTCCAAATTCCATTTAGTTTTGGATATTTTCCTCCTACCATTTTGTTCTCATTTTATAAACAATAAAACTGGATGAAAATAGGTTGTTGTATATAACTATCACTGTTTCAGTTAAGATAATCCCAGTTAAATTTAATAGAATTCAGTAACTTTAAAATACTTAAATATTTGTAGGAACTTGGAATTTATTTGTAAAAGTTTCACATGAAAACCAAGAACCATCTTCATTTACAAAATTATTCAGTTGCAGAATTCCCTCTGCAAACTATTGCCAATGACATATATTAGTTTTTCCTATTTTATACTTGGTTTTTACCATGATGCTATTATTGGGATCATGTCCTATTTTATATTTGGTTGGTACCATGACACTATTATTAGGATTGTTATGTATTTTTTATTTGTGTTGATTGTTGTCTTTCCTCCATGATATATGTTATGTATAGTTATATTGTGTGATTGACCTTGGTCAATAGATGAGTTAAGGGTCTACCTGGCTAGTGACATTTACTTCATAAACATGATAATACATAGCTAATACATCTGTATGATTATCAGTTAAATATTCAGAACATTATTAATGGAGGTAAACATGTTTATTTGTATCTGAGTTTAGGATATTATTTTTTCACTTGGAAATTCCTGACCTGTTGACAGCTGAAAATGTTCTAGAACAAGATGTGTACTAATTTGAAGGAAAATTGAGCTAATCCTGTTTCTTGTATTGTGTCATAGGTTTTTTTATTAATGTTGTTTACTTCAAAATTACTTATTCATATGTTAACGTCAGTCTTTAGAGGAGTCAGTTATAGTTGTTTCAGTTAATGTTTGAGAGGATTTATTTATTTAAATTATTTACCGGAATTACAAAGTGGTCATTCATACTTCTTAGACAAAATCATTATTTTGGAATTATTGTGGATTCATTCAAGGACACTTTGGATTATATCATTGTGATACATGAATACTGTTGATACATTAGTACATTTGAGGCTATTGGCACATCAGCATGTTCAGTATTGGAATGTATTCAGATCACCACTGGAATTCATTTGAAACTCAATAGTTTTGGACTTGTAATGCAACTTTTAGGACTGTTTGGGGTTTACAATGCTGTAAGTTCTTATTAAATTTTCACTTTTTATTCTTGGGAATAAATTATTTGTTGAATTTTACAAATTTGGTTGTTTTCACTCTTTTCTGTTTCTTTAGTTTATGACCATCGAGTCATAACAGGATCAATTCCTATTTTATATTGGATTGGTACTACAACACTATTATTGGGATCACATCAGTTGTCCATTATAGAAAACCTGAACACAGTCAGTTTAAGGCAGGTCATAAATCATTAATGGTATCCCAAGGACTTGTATACATTTTAGTTGGCGGTATCATTTTCTTGCACAGGACTGTTATTGTGATTTATTACAGTTGTATAAAAAAATTCTTTGACACTGTTTAATAGGAGACAGAAGCCACAACCACATTATGTTACACCCAGTCTATCCCACAGTTCGTAGTACTACATATGTCACTAAAGTGATCAGTTCAGACAAAGCAGTAAGAGTTGATTTTAATAAAGCAGACTGGGCATTAAGAGTTGACTTCAATAAAGAGGACTGTGCAGTAAGAACTGACTTGAATTAAGCAGACTGGGCATTAAGAGTTGACTTTAATAAAGAGGACTGTGCAGTAAGAATTGACTTGAATAAAGCAGACTGGCCAATAAGAGTTGACTTGAATAAAGCAGACTGGGCTGTAAGAGTTGACTTTAATAAAGAGGACTGTGCAGTAAGAATTGACTTGAATAAAGCAGACTGGACAGTAAGAGTTCACTTTAAAATAAAGAGGACTGTGCAGTAAGAATTGACTTGAATAAAGCAGACTGGGCATTAAGAGTTGACTTTAATAAAGAGGACTGTGCAGTAAGAATTGACTTGAATAAAGCAGACTGGGCAGTAAGAGTTGACCTGAATAAAGCAGACTGGGCTGTAAGAGTTGACCTTAATAAAGCAGACTGGACAGTAAGAGTTGACTTTAATAAAGCAGATAGGACAGTAAGAGTTGGCATTAATTATAAAAAACTGGGTATTAAATGTTTGTTGTTTTTAAAATAAGATTGGGTAGTAAGAGTTGATTTTAATAAAGCAGACTGGACAATTAGAGTTAATTTTAATGAAGCAGACTGGGCTGTAAGAGTTGACTTTAATGAAGCTGACTGGGCAGTAAGAGTTGACTTTAATAACGCAGACTGGGCAATAAGAGTTGACTTTAATAAAGCAGTTGGGGCAGTAAGAGTTGACTTAAATAAAGCAGACAGGGCTGTAATAGTTGACTTTAATACAAAATATGGGTAGTAAACGTTTATTGTTTTTTTAAAAAGACTGAGTAGTAATAAGAGTTAATTTAAATTAAGCAAACTGGGCAGTAAGAGTTAATTTAAATTAAGCAGACTGGGCAGTAAGAGTTAATTTAAATTAACCAGACTGGGCAGTAAGAGTTAATTTAAATTAAGCAGGCTGTGCAGTAAGAGTTAATTTAAATTAAGCAGGCTATGGAGTAAGAGTTAATTTAAATTAAGCAGACTGGGCAGTAAGAGTTAATTTAAATTAAGCAGACTGGGCAGTAAGAGTTAATTTAAATTAAGCAGACTGGGCAGTAAGAGTTAATTTAAATTAAGCAGGCTGTGCAGTAAGAGTTAATTTAAATTAAGCAGACTGGGCAGTAAGAGTTAATTTAAATTAAGCAGGCTATGCAGTAAGAGTTAATGTAACTAAAGCAGACCATGCAGTAAGAGCTAATTTAAATAAAGCACACTGAGCAATAAGTGTTGATGTTAATAAAGCGTTCATCCTTAACTTTACATTTTGACATTACAGGTGATACCTACCACAACTACAGCATCATTCCAGAGCTAAATAGTGCAGTTGGGGCAGCAGGAGGGTTAAAAATCAATTTAACATCCGGAGTGGGACAGAATGGTGGGGCAGAGGCCTCTCCTGATGATGTCACTTCTCACATTCTGGACCTAAGTGCACTGGGTGTAGAAGACATTTCTCCCACAGGTATGTTCCTGTTATTCGTTATGAATCTGTGCTCATTTATAGTTTGCCAAAAGTGAAATGATTGTTGACCATTATCCCTGATAGAATCATATGACTAAAAAACTTGATGTATAAATCTATTTTCACTAGATATCATTCCCTCATTAATCTTTAGCCAGGTAACTTGCTAATCCATTTAGATGATATAATTTGTGGAACCCTTTATATCAGCCTTGAATATGTTCACTGGTAACAGTAACATCAACAGATATAAGCCTGACACATCCCAAATCCAGCCATACTATAAGACAATTTTTTTTCTTCTTCTGTCTATAACATATTGAAAAAGGGCAATAACTCAATGTCGATTGCCTTGCTTTATGTGTCACTAGTATTTAAAGTTTTTGCTCTCAAATACTCAACAAGATATGAAAAATCTCCTGTCAGTCTATGCCAATTTTGATTTGAATTTTAACCATCCTTCCAGGAACATGGATTTATATTGTGGATTAATTATTCCTCTACAGGTGGTATACACTGTTCTTGAAATTTTTCCAATATTTTTGTGTATTTGTTATTTTCTTGGACATTGTGTATGGACTAAAAGATGATGCCAAATTTGAAATTCTGACAGGTAATTGTGATGCAGTGGGGTGGGGTGTACCCCTATTTTAGGCAGCCGATTTGGCGTAAATCCTTTCATGTCCAAGCCTGGCCATCGGACATGGAAATTAAGGGCACAGGTTTTTTTTAATGGATCCATCCTATACTACCATATAGTCTAGTAGAGCTAGTTTGCCGTATGGCCAAAGCTTACTAACAAGAAAGTTACATTGACTTAATTAAGATTGAGTACATTACATCATGAGTCCCACCTGAGATAATTTATGCCAGAACATGACAAAACATACAGTGAGTGTGAGGATACTCCTGAACAACAGCCTTGGTTTCATCCAGCAATGGAATAGACTGAATTAAGGTATAAAGGGTTGTTGGTTTCAGAAAGCCCTCTACCACCTACCATAATACATGACCATTAGGTCATGGCTTCAGTAGATATTGATGATGAGGCAGAGACTCCATTCTTTTAGCTGTTTCACCAGTCACAAAGATTGGGGAGATTATGATTAGGTGAAGGCTAAGGCTTTCTCTTCTGAAACCCTGGTACCAGTGATGTTTTCATCATGCTGATACAAAACACACCCTGATGCCAAGTTCTAGGTAAGAATTTATCAGCTATGCATGTGCCATTCCGACATTTTATAATGTGGACAAAAACGTGTTTCACAACACAACAGAGGTGATTTGAAACAGTTACATTTTCACCACGTCTTAGATTTTGGATTTGGCTTCATTGTCCATTTTTCATTTGGCAGTAATTGTAGCTATTAAACCAGCATCACTGAGAATCAACAACCTGAATTGCTTCATTGCTTGGGTCACAACAGAACACCAGAATCATCCCATACCACTCCAGTCTTTGTGCCAAAAAAGTACAAAAAATAAGGGGTCAAAATTGCAAGATAGCTGAAAGCTTCTCTCAGACAACACAAGTTCTGAGTCCGTGATGTACTCAAGCTAGCGATAGACCTACCTGCTGGACTGTCCTCTCCATCATACTTGGGTCTCCTTAGACAGCTTTGCAAAGGAAGTATTTGATTGTAGGGAGAATCTCAAGAGCAGGAAAGTCCTCCATTCTAAAGCCCTATGAGAAAAGTTGTTTTTTTCCATGACTGTTGCAGAGTCAATAACATCATTAATTTGAGTGTCTCAATCCCAAAACTTTTTCCACTGGATCGATGAAGAACAAATTTGCCACCAAATTACTGTAAATGTTAATGCTGTTTGATATCTGACACATTCAGGCATCATGGCAGAAGAGGTATTGGTTATGACAAATAGATCTATGAGACCTAGCTAAATTTAATTTGAATAGGCCAAAAGCCCTCTCCTGGGTCTTAACATATGGTCCCTCTTGTCGTTAGGTAAGATAAGATCAGTGGCCAGGCAAAATCCTGTCTATAGGTAAGATAAGATCACTGGCCAGGCAAGATCCTGTCTATAGGTAAGATAAGATCAGTGGCCAGGCAAGATCCTGTCTATAAGTAAGATAAGATCAGTGGCCAGGTAAGATCCTGTCTATAGGTAAGATAAGATCAGTGGCCAGGTAAGATAAGGTAAGATAAGATCAACGGCCAGGCAAGATCCTGCCTATAGGTAAGATAAGATCAGTTGCCAGGCAAGATCCTGTCTATAGGTAAGATAAGATCAGTGGCCAAGCAAGATCCTGTCTATAGGTAAGATAAGATCAGTGGCCAGGCAAGATCCTGTCTATAAGTAAGATAAGATCAGTAGCCAGGCAAGATCCTGTCTATTGGTAAGATAAGATCAGTGCCAGGCAAGATCCTGTCTATAGGTAAGATAAGATCAGTGCCCAGGCAAGATCCTGTCTATAGGTAAGATAAGATCAGTGGTCAGGCAAGATCCTGTCTGTAGGTAAGATAAGATCACTGTCCAGGCAAGATCCTGTTTATAGGCAAGATAAGATCAGTGGCCAGGTAAGATCCTGTCTATAAGTAAGATAAGATCAGTGGCCAGGCAAGGTCCTGTTCACGCCTTCAAGAACTATTTAAAGTGTACAAAGACAAGTCATGGCAATGACTCTTTCTCCACATGAATTTGGAAAAGCAGGATATCATCTCTTAAGCCCTATCATGATGGCTTATACGCTCTGCTTACTCTTGAGTCCCACAAGATCAGAGTCACCTCCTGAGGATTTCTGTTCATGGAATTAGAGATATCTCTCCTATCCTTTTGTTAGAACACATTTTGTTCTGAGACATCACTGAAGCTGTTGGCTGACATGCAGAGGAATTTAGATCTGCAAAGGCAAAACTTGAAACTGGTGGGTCCTGTGGCTGCAGCCAGATGACCACCAGACCCAGTTGGGTCCTGTGGCTGCAGTCCAGATGACCACCATACCCAATTAAACCAACATAGCCTCTCAGCTTCACTGGATTTACCAGTGAATTTTGAAGGTAAGATTTCAGTAATCATCTTAACCTAATATGATGGTCATGGATCAGGTAGGAGAGCAAATTATCATTCACATGGGAATACAATCTTTCTTCATAGAAAGATACCTATTCTTCTAATGTTTATGTTATTAGGGAACCTTTCAAAGGAGTAAGCAGATTTTTCTAGTAAATTATGTTTCTTCAAAAACACTTACCCAGTCACATTGCTTAAAAACCCTTCTAGTCCTCTGTCTATGTAAGCATCCTTATTGTTATTATGCTAAGCTTAAAAATTAGCAGCACCTAGTGGCAATAAGAAGTAACTGGCAAGATTTCTTGCTCTTTTTCTGTATGTTATAGACAGAAAAGATGAACTTTTGTATTTTAGGAGGGCTTGATTTGAGAGGTAACAGGCTTATATCTCCTAACACTAATGTGATCAGGTAGGTATTCATGGAGAAACAATTTACCAGAATAATTTGCTTTTTCAAAAACCTCTGGCAACAGAAATGAAGAAATGGATAACAGTCTGAATCATGGTTTACAAATTTTATTATTATGACAGATTGTAGCAAGAAAACTCAGCCCTCTTTAATGTTCATGAAAGGCTTATACTGGCCTGCTGCACAGTATGATTGTTTTTATAGATAAATCATGATTCACTCAATATGGCCTTCATTCATGATAATGTCATTCCAGCAATAACACATTACAGCTGTAGACCACGTAACCAAAATTAAACCATTGTAGTTGAGTTGGTCTGCCAAATGAATGACAGTAGGACCTGAAAGAAAGCTCGAAATTTAGTTGTTTTTTTTTTATTATTTCTATTTTGCAACATTTAACAAAATTATATTAAATGTACAAATACCATGAAGCGGAACAATATATTTAATTTACATAAACATAAAGTTATTTTATTTTATTTATTCTTCCCATCCACACAATACTCATGTGCATACATCAATCTTTTTATCATTTTCACTATTTTGTGGTTCAGTTCACATCACATCATCACTCCAATGTTGTTACTACACACTAGACAATTGTTTTTTTTTTCTATCCATCAATCCCTGACACACATACATGCAATCACAGAATATTCCATCTTTGTCAGTTGGTTCAAAATACTGTCACTAGTTATGGACTCCAGTTTCAATACTATAATGTGGAGAGCTGAAAGAGTTTCCTCTATCGCCAGGAGAAAATCTTGGTTTGGACCTTTTTCCTTGAGTCTTTACTTGGTATGCTGAGATGCCAGCTCTTCTAGTTTTGGCAGTAACTTCCCACATTTTTGCTCCAGTTTACTATTGTCTCTTTTTGCATTATTTGCATTAAAATTGTCTAGTTTCACCATTCATTGTATATTCTGCCTTGAAAATTTAAATACCTAAGTCTGTAAAATGTGCCAGTATAAAAACAACAAAAATAATGTTTGGTTCACATTTATGATATCCTTATTTATCATAGTGTCACTGCATGCACATTAAAGATTTTAACTTGCTCTGGTTTCAAAAATCATAGGCACCACTGCACTTAACTTCAATAATTGCTCTAAGATGCGATAAAGAAATCTAAAAAATTATGCTCTGAAAATAATTGCAATAATAACGCATTGGTATGTGATGCAAGTGACTTTAAATAAATATGATTATTTTGCTACAGTAATTTTGCTAATATTACGTAGTAAAAGGTGATAAAAGATGAATGTTGTTGAATAAAGGAGTACTAGAATTGCCATCAAACAAAATCCCTCTTTACTCAAGGCAGTTCAGGGGTTTAAACAGTTAACAAGCCTGGATTTCATGCAGAAAAATAAGACTAATCCATAAATTATAAACAAAAGAAACCTCTGAAACAAGCAGCTTTTCTGCTATGCCAAAACTCAAAACTAAATTGGATCACTGATGATCTGGTTATTTAAGAGTTTTAACCTATATTATGGCTATTCGTTAATGAATATAGGACATTTATGTAGTAATGTATCTAATATATTCATAAATATTCATTAAATATGTCTTTTCATATAGATTACATCACTTTGTAAGGTGGCTTATATCACTGAAAAATGGTAAATACTGAGGACATGAAACAAAGTAAATCAAAAGCAATGGATGTAAGGCTGAAAAGTGATCTGGAAGAATAAAATTTGGTAAATATGACAAAACGAAATCAATATCTGGTATTTTTAGTTATAAACAAGGATACAAGTGACATAAAGCACAACATGCACTGTGTAAGTAAGTATAGTATACTGTAGTATAGGTCACCAGGTAAACTTATAAGAAGCATGTGAATTATGATGGTTTTTATTTACCATAATGTTGGACAAATACAGAAAAGATGCAAATGCAAAATAAATAACATCAAAACATAGTAGTCAATAACAGTTTATTTATGTGGTATTTGAACAAGAACAGGTCACTGCTGTGTGACTAACGGTGATTTTGCCAATTTTGTCTTTATATTTTTGTGTCTTTAGGACACTGAAAATGTTACATTTTTTATGTGCATATAAGTCTTGGGACACAAAAAGCAATTATTCATCCCTGTCCCCTTATTTTTGTTATGGATCTTACAACTGCGGCCAACCAACAGTGTTTATTAGTATAAACAACTTAGTCAAAATGTGATATTTGTGAAGTGGTTTATGCTTACATTTAGAACAGACATCTTAAGGAATTATTCAGTACAAAAAATGTTGATTGATTCAGTTCAAGTGGCTTGAGTCTGAAATTATTTTGAATTTGCTGATGATGGTGCATTTGAGAAGGTTTGAAAGGGAGGTAATTCTTCCTTTACTGATGAATGCATTTGCTAACACTGCATGTGAACTTTGTTCTTAATCAAGGTATGCAAACAATTAATTTTAAATAACTCTTTTATATCATACCATAAATATAAATATCCATTTAAATTGTATTTGTATAGAAAACTGGAGATAATGAATCATATTGTACATCAGTACCTTCATTGTTTACCTCTTCCCCCATCTCTCCAGGTGTTAACCTCAATGTGTGAGTCAGCCTTCGAATCTCATGCCCTCATGTATGCTTTGATCTTTTGGAAGGGTTTCCTCACATGTTATTGAGAGTAGTTTATTTCTACCTGCAGGTGATCATCCCAGTGAAGGCAGGAAGACAAAAAGTGTCTTTATACCCAAGGACACAGCAACCAAGCCAGCCATTAATCTGACTATTAAAGCCCCTATTTTACAACAACAGACCAGTCAACAAGGAGTGAAACAGAATCCCAGTCCACCAGTGATGAACGTCAAACACATAATTAAAGAAGAAAGACTAGTGTTAGAAAAGGACAAAAAACTTGGACAGGTAAATCTTTTGCAGCTTTTACTGCAGGCAGTTTAAAATATATTTGTGCATAATTGGCAAAGATATGTTATTTCCCTTTTACATTCAACAGTAAATGAGCATTGGAAAGGCTTTATTTCACATGTATTCAAATGAAGAAAAATTGTGTACTAGAAGGAATTGGCACTGGAGTACTTTGGAGTTCAGACTTCACAATATCTAATAATAGCTATATGTACTGGAGTACTTTACAATATCTAATAATAGCTATTATGTACTGGTGGCCTGTGCAATATCTAATAATGGCTATATGTACTGGAAGCCTGTGCAATATCTAATAATAGCTATATGTACTGGAAGCCTGTGCCCTTTTTACCCACTGCCTTTTTACGAAAAGCAGGGAACATATGTGTGTCACATTCATCTATACAACACACTTTCTTTTCTGCTGTATAACTTAAAGTGGTTGTAGATTAAGGAATGACACTTGGTTGACATATATGTATTGTTGTTAAAAGGTGTGTAGCCTACCACACTGTTGGTCTTCAAGGTCAAGGTTATGGTACAAAATTGTAAGGTTACCCTTTCCATATCACTTCATAACTTCATAGCTATTAGAGAGTCAGGTAAGAAACTTTCTATATTGTGAAACACTTTATTTTCATGGGTTTCAAACTTTATGGATTGGGTTACAAAGTACATATTGGTGGTACCTAATTTTGTGGATCTATCATTTACATTAAAAAACACAATGTATATGTCTCTTAAGTGTTTTTATCGATATTCATTTCCATGCATTTGCAAGCAAAAGTTGTAATCCGTACTGCAGGTATTAAGTTGATAAGTTATTAATCTGGCATAAATGCAGAACTCTTAAAGAAAATGCCTACATCTTTTTTCACATGCCCAAGTTAACACCTTTAATCTTAAGTAATTACATTCTCCATGTGTTCTTAAAGACTGCTATCAAAGCATAAAGTTCTCAACAGTTAGGGTTTCGGTGCCTGAACCATGGAAGCAAGTAAACCTCTTTTGTTCTAAACAGTCCTGCCAAAATTGCCTGATTGGAACCCCTTATTGCTGAGTAATCATGACATTGTGGTCCAAAATTGGATCTTTAAAGTTCCAATGAATGCTTGTGCTGCTAATGCATATGTACCGTGATTCTGGTGATGAAATTGCTGCAAAATATGCAGAACATAAACTGCAATTATACAGAACAGTGAAGATGTACATTGAACCCAGGTATCTGTTGACCTGAAAACATCAACCATTTCTACTCACTTGTAAGACAAGTCCAACTGCAAGCTGCACAGACCCAGATCTGTCATCACATTATGCATCTGCAGATCTGGGTCTGTACAGTTTGTTTTGGAGTAATCAGTGGAACAAACAACACTGACCCTAGTATGTAGGTGCATTATGCTATGGCAGATAAGGATCTGTGTTGTTTGCAATTGGACTTGATATACGGTACCCTTAAGTCAATCCACACTAAGTGGCTTATCTCTGTCTACAGACATGACATGACTTTGGAGAAACCTGGTAGAAATAGACTTTGAGAAAGTAAGAGTAATCAGCTGGCAGTTTATTTAACAATTAGTTGATAAATGTTATAATGAATGTATAGATGGGATTATTATGTACTTTGGGAAATAAAGGACATGGACTGGGAGTAAATCTGCATTTATTACTACATGTACTATACATCAGGTAGAGTCTTTATAACTTTACATAAGTTTTCATTTTCATGAGTTTTTGCATTTGAATTGCATTGTGATTGATTAGTTTCAGTGTTACTTGTCATTCATGTACTTACCCTAATGTATATTTCACATCCTCAGTACTATAGGTAGCCATGATGTAAAACAGAAATAAGCAGGTGAAGCCTTTTCATTCATATGATGAGGGTGGGTGTGTGAATGTCAGTTTGGGTAGATATTTCATTGTGACTTCAAATTCTCCCACGAAGACCATGAAAATTGAAACCCAATGAATCTAAAGTGTTTCACAGTACTTACACGTCATCAGGGGCCCCGAGTGGCTGAGTGGTCTAAAGCGCTCTTTGTTACGGATCACTGCCATCTCAACTCTGTCTGCGGCGGTTTGAGTCTAAGATTCAGCCAATGTGGGCATGTGAGAAAGCTTGCCAGTAGCTTCTCGTGGGTCGGTGGTTCTTTCCGGGGTTTTCCGGGTTCTTCCTCCACCATTAATACTGGCTGCCATGTATAGCCTATTGTGCTGAAAAATGGCGTTAAACCCAACAACAACAACAACAACAACTACACGTCATCATTAGAAGGTGTATTATGTAACTATTCAGAGTGAAGGTCACAGGTAAATATTTCAAGATTTCTGTGACAAATATAGTGAATAAACCTACAATTGTGTCAAAATTTCTGAAGGATTGAAATTTTATACTTAAGAAGGTTCCACCCTTTCTGAAAGCTGTCCTCGATCCAGTACATTGTCAGTCTCCCATTTCAAGATCAGAAACATCAAACCCAGATGCCATAATCTGGGAACTAACTGTTCATTTATGTCAACAACTTTTCATCTAGCAAAAAGGTATGCATACTAGTGAACATTGAACATAGAAATGATTGCCTAAATACAAAAATGATTGCCTAAATACAGAAATGATTGCCTAAAATTTGTTATGACCCAAACTCAAATGATTGCCTAAACACAGAAATGATTATTTAAAATTCATGATGATCCCAAACTCTTTCTTGATTGCTCAGTTATCCTGTTTGTGGAGGAGACCAATCTTGAGGTCTTATCTTTCACTATAAACCAACTTTCCTTCTGCATGTTAGATACCTCAGGGATAAAAATAAAAAAATCCATTTATTTAACACACGTCATGGCAAACAAAGATTGGGAAGCAGATTGGAAGTCTGAATCCAGTTATACTGGAATTTATTAAGATGTAAATATAACTATGGCTCAGTTGTGTACAAATTAGCTTGTAAATCATACCTGCAGATGCTTGATCTTTGTAGAACTTCCCTGTCAATATATCTCTTGGGTGCCAGGTGGCCAAGTGGTCTAAAGTACTTGCCTTTATTGATCACTGCCATCTCACCTCTTTCCTCATCAATGAATCTCAGCCAGTGTGGGTATATGAGAATGCTTGCCAGTAGCTTCCCGGGATTTTTCCTGGTTCTTCTTCTGCCAGATATACTGGCCACCATGTATAGCCTATCTTTTAATGAAAATGGCATTAAAACCAACAACAACAACAACCATTGCTACAAAAAGAGCCTCTGTGTTGAGGCAAATGAGTTATTGTGTTATCACAGACAAATGAAATTGGCTCAGCAGTCTACTACCGAACTATCCTTGAATCCATCTATATGGACATGTGATGTTGTCTTTTCAGTCCAAGTAACCAGACTTTGTTTACTCTGAAACCAGAGTACATGCCACCTTTTGGCATGTAAATTCAGCTGTATCCAGAAGTGTCTAAAATCAGTCATGCTGATGTTGTAGAATTGTTTATTCCCAAATTACCAAATTACCACCTTGGTAATTACCCCCTATCTCTTTCATGTTTGATCTTTGTCATTATAAAATGATAGAGGCAAAGTTGCTGTTGCAACATCATTTGGTTTACAGAATAAAGCCTCCATTGTGAGAATAGAGATAACAGCCATACTGAAATCTTTGAATTACATCGGGACATCACAAAAAAGTATTCAGTCATCCGTTGGATTCCCTTAACATAACAAAAGCCTTTCAAACTCTTAAATTTGACAATTCCTTACAGAAACTTTATCAGCTCATAAATTTGGAAAATGCTTTCTGTGTTTTGGGGTGTCTAATCCTATTGGTATTAAAGTTAATGAAAGGGCAATAAAGCATCCAAAGCTGCACTGCAGTCCCCTTTTTCTGAATGGAGGATTTCATATAGTGACATCAAATATTATTTAAATCTGCATGACCTATGGATTTGGAAAAACTGGGAAGAAAACTCCCCAAATAAGTTCAAGAATAATAAACGCAGAGAGAAAGATGCTTTTTGATGATGCACCACCAGGGAAAATCATGGACTTCAACATATGACCCAGTTGCAATTGGCCCAGTATATGACCAAATCACAATTGACATTATGGAAAGGGAAATAATTGCAGGCTGCAGGATCTAGTTTACATATTAAGGCGTTATCTGAGGTGTATGGAGAGTGTCTGCAGCAAGCATCAACAAATCTTTCTGCCAGGTAGATCTGGAAAATAAGACATAACCTCTCACGCACTAGCCTCATGGTTACCAGGTAGGTATAGAAAATAAGACTAGCTTTCATGCACTAGCTTCATGACTGCCAGGTAGGTATGGAAAACAAGACATAACCTTTCACGCACTAGCCTGATGACAAGATTTCAAGCACTAGCCTCATGGCTGCCTAGTAGGTATGGAAAACAATACATAAGCTCTCAAGCACTAGCCTCATGGCTGCCTGGTAGGTATGGAAAACAAGACGTAAGCTCTCAAGCACTAGCCTCATGGCTGCCTGGTAGGTATGGAAAACAAGACATAAGCTCACAAACACTAGCTTCATGGCTCAAGTGGGTTATTCATTTAGTCATATTCTTTGCGCTCTCAGAATTAGGTGTGCCTTATGAAGAACTTGGCTCATGAAATTCAAGCGATTTCAATGAATTTTGCATTTGCACATAATGTTTCCATTTTTGAGGTATTCCAGACATAATTGGCTGGCATTGCTCGGTCAACTTTCTTTAGATTCTGTCTACTTGAATATGGCATTGCAAAGGTGAGAGTTGAACCTTGTCTGGTCTCTGGTGGCTGTCCAGACATATACTAGGCCCCATTCTTGACAGTCAAACCAGCTGAACTGACCAAATCCATAATACCAGTACATGGCACACCAGCATCATGATTGGGTCTTTTGGTCCAGCCATTTGGCTAGCCCAACCCAACCAACCACCCCAGACTGACATTCAGCATAATGACAACACAGCATCATCACTATTATGCCCCAGAATGCAGAGTGCACAAGAATAAAACAACCTCTCCAGTGGAGGAGGGGGACAACACAGACTTCCCTGAACATTTCAGTTCAGCAATGGAAAGGACAGAGTTCCGCTTTAAGGCAGCAGTCAAGGAGATGCAGTTAATTTTGCCCCTTTTGGAATGCCATCCTTCGCCATTAGTCATTACCATGTATACGATCCAGGCCTCAGTGGATGTTGATGAAGATGACAAACATCCATCATTCAGGATTTTGCCACAGTCAGCAAAGATTGCAGAAACTATCAGGCATCATGGATAAAATTCATGACACCAGTAATTCAAGGATACTTTTGGTGAGTCTGTTTTCTACTTTCTCACCACACTTGTACAAATCATGGCTATCATTCAGATGTACCTAGTTTAGACAGTGGCATTACTGCCATCAACATCAAGCCTGCTATGAGGTGAACAGACAAGTGTTTAACACCATGCAGAAGTTGGTTAGGAACATCATACTGACTTTCTCCCTACTTGACCTGGCATGTTTTGCAATCTTTCATCTAACTGAGAATGATGGAATTGACCATATCTGGAAATTGGGATACCATATTTCCAGAGAGGTCAGTAGGGCAGCTCACGACACAGTGGCAAACAACCTAACGGCTTCTTGTAACCTTGACTTGATAAGAAGAGATGTCCTCCAGTGATCTTCTGTTAAACCCCATTAGCTTATTGTGAGTTAGTGCTTAATTTTAGAAACAGCAGAGAGGACATGATGAATTTGAGATCAATCTTGACCTGTCTGACCTGTGTTTCCATATTGCAATTCACACAATATCATGTACCTTTGCTTCGGCTACCAAGGGGTGGGGTGGCCCCAAGTGGCCGAGTGGTCTAAAGCGCTCTCTGTTACTAATCACTGCCATCTCACCTCTGTCTGTGTGGGTTCGAGTCTCGGATTCGGCTAATGTGAGTATGTGAGAAAGCTTGCCAGTAGCTTCTCGTGGGTCGGTGGTTCTTTCCGGGGTTTTCCCGTGTTCTTCCTCCACCATTAATACTGGCTGCCATGTATAGCCTATCGTGTGCTGAAAAATGGCATTAAACCCTACAACAACAACAACCAAGGGGTGGTGTACCAATTCTGCACCATTCCATTTGGCTACAACTTGAGCTTATGGGTCTTTACCAGGATGTTGGACTGCACCATAGCCAGCCCACTTGATGATGTCCATCTCCATAGTGACAGTAGCGTACCTGGATGATATACTGCAAAAATATTCAGTAACTTTGGTTTTCGTTCTCCATATGAACAACATTGTGTATCTCATTTACATTGTAGGGTGGATAGTCAGTGTGGAGAGATTGTATTTTGTCCCTTCTTAACATCTTGTTGATCCAGATATGGAGTTTCTGATGCAAATCAATCAGTGTGGAGAGATTGTATTTTGTCCCTTCTTAACATCTTGTTCATCCAGATACAGAGTTTCTGATGCAAATCAGTCAGTGTGGAGAGATTGCATTTTGTCCCTTCTTAACATCTTGTTCATCCAGATATGGAGTTTCTGATGCATATCAGTCAGTGTGGAGAGATTGTATTTTGTCCCATCTTAACATCTTGTTCATCCAGATATGGAGTTTCTGATGCAAATCAGTCAGTGTGGAGAGATTGTATTTTGTCCCTTCTTAACATCTTGTTCATCCAGATATGGAGTTTCTGATGCAAATCAGTCAGTGTGGAGAGATTGTATTTTGTCCCTTCTTAACATCTTGTTCATCCAGATATTGAGTTCCTGATGCATATCAGTCAGGTTCATCTACTTCCCATCATCAGTATCATTCATATGTCAGAGAAGTCATCTGCCCGGATGTTTGTTTCAGCAGGGAAGTTTATTCAGCTCCTCGGGGGCCCCGAGTGGCCGAATGGTCTAAAGTGCTCTTCGTTACAGATCACTGCCATCTCACCTCTGTCTGCGGCGGTTCGAGTCTAAGATTCAGCCAATGTGGGCATGTGAGAAAGCTTGCCAGTAGCTTCTCGTGGGTCGGTGGTTCTTTCCGGGGTTTTCCGGGTTCTTCCTCCACCATTAATACTGGCCGCCATGTATAGCCTATCATGCTGAAAAATGGCGTTAAACCCCACAACAACAACAACAATATTCAGCTCCTCAGCCTGCTCAGTGAGGCTTCAACAGCTTCTGTTTAATGTGAATCTCTTCATGTGACTGATAGCTGCCCTGACAGCTACAATGCCCTGTTCGTGATACACCAACTTTAACCCTTTGCATGACCTTGCAACTTTCATTGGATTTGTCCAGTAAACTTTAGCACATAAGGCATTAGCCAGAGGTGAGATCACAAAAGGGATCACCATCACACATGTATAAATGTATGATCTTCAGTTGTGCTGCATTCACTTGAGTTGATGTGATCCTTTCAATAGATCAATCAAGCTCCAACAGTGAGGTTGTATGCTCAAGCCATTCTTCCTCTTCTTGCCTATTTTCCTGATATAATAATGTGATTGAGTAATGTATTTGACAGAGAAAGAAATTTTGTTCATAAGTGATGTTCTCCAAATATACTTATCTAATCACCTTACCATAAAATCCCTCTCACCCATCCCTGCAAATGCAAGCCCCCTGTTATAGGTGTCACTCAAGCTTAAACTAGGTAACATGTGGATGTGGTTGGCAACTTAGTAGAAATGTTACTTCCTTTGTTACAAATCTATGGTCTTATACTAAGTAACAGAAAAGAGTGAAAACCAACAAGTTTTGTAAAATTCAACAATTAATTTATTTCCCTTGAATGCAAAATGAAAATTTAAAAAGAACTTACAGTAGTGTGAATTAAATCAAAGATAGTCCTAAAAGTTCTATCACAAGTCCAAATATATGAAATTCCAACTGAATTTCAGTGGTATTCCAGCTAAATTCCAACATTGAATGCATTAATATGTCTTTATGAACTTGATTTTGGACAAGGTTAGGTACAAAATACAAATGTATATAACATAATCATTGAGAAAAGCCAACAAATAATACAGGTTAAATATACATTACACTTTTGTCAATATTTTATATAGATGGAAAGATGGGGGTTTTTTTTGTCTTTCAGGGAAGGCTGGATTTTGGAGTTTGCAGAGAGTAATTTCTCTAATGTTTGTAGTTTCTGAGAAACAAGGTCTACCTTATCACAGGAAGATCTGTTTGTGCTCACATTAGGGATCCTATCTCTAACTCCAAGGATGCTGTTCCCTATTTAAGTTTCAGTAAAATGTTTGTTTCAGCTCTAACTCAATGAAATGCTTAAGATAAATGGATGAAGTTTGGTATATTTATGTATTGTCACTAGAGGATGTGTTGCATTCTGCATTTGGGGTCTTTTATATGAGTTCAAGATCAGATATCTGTATTTTTGGATTGTGTTTCTGCTTTATATCATAAAAGCTGTTTGAGTTTCATAGATAAACTATAGTACACCTATGTTTCTGTTTGGTATGGTCAAGGTATTATGGATCATACTCAGATATCTCTGGGTTGGCCATCATGTGGACCATGATCTGATATCTCAGGATTGGCCATCATGTGGACCATGATCTGATATCTCAGGATTGGCCATCATGTGGACCATGATCTGATATCACAGAATTGGCCGTCATGTAGACCATGATCTGATATCTCAGGATTGGCCATCATGTGGACCATGATCTGATATCTCAGAATTGGTCATCATGTGGACCATGATCTGATATCACAGGATTGTCCAACATATGGACTATACTCTGATATCACAGGATTGGCCATCATGTGGACCATGCTCTGATATCACAGGATTGGCCATCATGTGGACCATGATCTGATATCTCAGGATTGGCCATCATGTGGACCATGATCTGATATCACAGAATTGGCCGTCATGTAGACCATGATCTGATATCTCAGGATTGGCCATCATGTGGACCATGATCTGATATCTCAGAATTGGCCATCATGTGGACCATGCTCTCATATCACAGGATTGGCCATCATGTGGACCATGATCTGATATCTCAGGATTGGCCATCATGTGGACCATGATCTGATATCTCAGAATTGGCCATCATGTGGACCATGCTCTGATATCACAGGATTGGCCATCATGTGGACCATGATCTGATATCTCAGGATTGGCCATCATGTGGACCATGATCTGATATCTCAGAATTGGCCATCATGTGGACCATGATCTGATATCACAGAATTGGCCATCATGTGGACCATGATCTGATATCTCAGGATTGGCCATCATGTGGACCATGATCTGATATCACAGAATTGGCCGTCATGTAGACCATGATCTGATATCTCAGGATTGGCCATCATGTGGACCATGATCTGATATCTCAGAATTGGCCATCATATGGACCATGCTCTGATATCTCAGGATTGGCCATCATGTGGACCATGATCTGATATCTCAGGATTGGCCATCATGTGGACCATGATCTGATATCTCAGGATTGGCCATCATGTGGACCATGATCTGATATCTCAGAATTGGCCATCATGTGGACCATGCTCTGATATCACAGGATTGTCCAACATATGGACTATACTCTGATATAACAGGATTGGCCATCATGTGGACCATGCTGTGATATCTCAGTATTAGCCACCATGTGGACCATGCTCTGAATTAACAGGATTGGCCATCATGTGGACCATGCTGTGATATCTCAGGATTAGCCACCATGTGGACCATGTTCTGATATCACAGAATTGGCCATCATGTAGACCATACTCTGATATCACAGGATTGGCCATCATGTGGACCATACTTGGATAATCATTGTTCATCCATAATTTCATGATATTAGCAAAATATAAATCTTATAGTATTGTGTTTTGTGTATTCTTTGTTTATTTTATAAATAAGAATTCAGGAATCTTACATTTAGATGTGAGAGAGCTGGTTTTTGGATCATCCATATGCAAGATGTGGTTGTGTGTGTCCATGGGCAACTTTGCTTATGTTTTTTTTTTTGTAGTTCTGTCTCAGTAACACCTTGAAATAAAATTTGGAAGTAGACAAAATGTGATATACCCATCTTTTGATGGGGTCATAACTTTATTATAGTTCTTAATGCAATTTCCACCAGATATTTGGAATATAACAACATCATACCTCCCATGCTACCTGGTGAGGGTGTTTCTTAAAACACATTTCTTGCTATTACCAAGAGAAAACATATTTGTAGTTTCCATAGTCCATTTCCAGTTTGATACAGTAAAATATGGATTATCTAACCTCATCAGAAGACATTAATTTTATCTTGCTGTTGTGCTTGTCCAGATAAATATTCATACTTTAAAGAACAAGTAGTAGGTCCAGGAAACATTGAATTTGGCATATGGATAGTAGGTCCAGGAACTTTGTGTTGGTCCAGGAGACATTAAATTTGACATATGAGTAGTTGGTCCAGGAGATATTGAATTTGGCACATGAGTAGTAGTTCCAGGAAACATTGAATTTGGCGTATGGATAGTAAGTCCAGGAGATATTGAATTTGGCGTATGAGTAGTAGGTCCAGGAGACATTGAATTTGACATGTGAGTAGTTGGTCCAGGAGATATTGAATTTGGCATATGAGTAGTAGGCCAGGAGACATTGAATTTGACATGTGAGTAGTAGGTCCAGGAGACATTGAATTTGGCGTATGGATAGTAAGTCCAGGAGATATTGAATTTGGCATATGAGTAGTAGGTCCAGGAGACATTGAATTTGACATGTGAGTAGTAGGTCCAGGAGACATTGAATTTGACATGTGAGTAGTTGGTCCAGGAGATACTGAATGTGACATATGAGTAGTAGGCCAGGAGACATTGAATTTGGCATATGAGTAGGTCCAGGTAACATTGAATTTGACATGTGAGTAGTTGGTCCAGGAGATACTGAATGTGACATATGAGTAGTAGGTCAGGAGACATTGAATTTGGCATATGAGTAGTAGGTCCAGGTAACATTGAATTTGGCATATGAGTGGTAGGTCCAGGACACTTTTTGTTGGTCCAAGAGACATTGGATTTTCGCATATGGGTAGTAGGTCCAGGAGATATTTTGTTGGTCCAGGAGACATTGAATATGATATGTGGGTAATAGGTCCAGGAGACATTGAATTTGGCATATGGGTGGTAGGTCCAAGAGACATTGTATTTCGCATTTGGATAGTAGGTCCAGGAGACATCATGTTGGTCCAAGAGACATTGAATTTGGCACGTGGGTAGTAGGTCCAGGAGACATTGTGTTGGTCCAGGAGACATTGGATTTTGCGTATGGGTAATAGGTCCAGGAGATATTGCGTTAGTCCAGGAGACATTGAATATGATATATGGGTAAAAGGTCCAGGATACATTGAATCTGGCATGTGGGTAGTAGATCCAAGAGACAATGAATTTTTCATTTGGAGAGTAGGTCCAAGAGACATTGCGTTGGTCCAAGAGACATTGAATTTGCCATATGGGTAGGTCCAGGAGACATTGAATTTGGCATGTGGGTAGTAGGTCCAGGAGACATTGTGTTGGTCCAAGGAGGCATTGGATTTTGCATATGGCTAGTAGGTCCATGAGGTATTTTGTTAGTCCAGGAGACATTGAATATGATAAATGGGTAGTAGGTCCAGGAGA
Organism: Sinohyriopsis cumingii; assembly: GCA_028554795.2. Taxonomy (NCBI): domain Eukaryota; kingdom Metazoa; phylum Mollusca; class Bivalvia; order Unionida; family Unionidae; genus Sinohyriopsis; species Sinohyriopsis cumingii. The sequence goes on along the minus strand of CM068831.1, from coordinate 122,842,505 downwards.
TATTGTTAGTACAAGAGACATTGAATATGATATATGGGTAGTAGGTCAGGAGACATGCACACTTACAGTTCAGCCACATGCAGTCTGATTTCCTTTTATTCATCAATTGTATTTTTATAAATTATAAATATTAGTTTACATTGATTAAGAGAAAACCTCATTGGCTCATACTTGAGTTTGATCTGACAATTTTTCCGAGAACACTTTTATGTCAGATCTATGAGATTTGGTCCATATATAGAATAAGGTTGTTCAATGAATTTTTTTTGTAGGATACCTCACATATTGAAATAACAAGTTTTCTTTGTGTTGTGGCCTCAAAAGACAGGTTTTACTATCTATTGAATGTGTTTCTTTTGTTTATCTGATGTTTGATGGCACATCAACACATGCAAGGTTATAGTTTGCATAACCCAGGGAACCAGGGCATCCAATCCAGCCTTTTCTGGGCAGGATTCAAACGCACATCCCTTTTGCTCACAAGACCAGCATACTGTCTACTGTTGCTATATGTGTCTTTTTTTCTGTGTATATTTGGTATTTATCACTGAAATGTCTCTACAGGGTCACTATGGAGCGGTGTATAGAGGGAAGTTGTATGACACAAATCACCTCCTATGTACAGGGCAGGAGCCCAAGGAGGTTGCAGTGAAGGTCCTTAAACAACAGATGGTGGACAAATATGGTGATGACTTCAGAAGGGAAGCAAGACTGATGGAACAACTCACACATGAAAACATTGTACATTTTTATGGAGTTTGTAGAGAGGGTAACTTTTGGCATTTTATATGCTCTTAAATGCTATTAGCTTGTTAAGACTCTATAAAGGCTTCTGATTTCTGATTTATGCAATGGGAAAAAACATTGAATCAACAGTAAAATTGTTTTCAGAGATGCTCCCAGGTTGCGTGATCATGTGATTTGCACAGAATTTGTATGAAATGTTGCTCTTGGAAAGCAGTGATATGCGAAAACTCCTACAAATTAGTCATGTATATGAAAATGTACTCTGCACATTATATAATTTTATTGAGCAATTCGCCCTTAACCCTTTACCTCATAGAGCATAGTGACAAAGTGCAGCGCGCTATAAATAGAACACCTGTTACCTAGCCAACCGCATATGCACAGGCCTGTGAACTGTTAAGCAATGTAGTGTATGTTACGTTTAACAGCAATTTTAACCATTTTACATTTTTGGTACACATCTATTACATGTGGAAAAGTTTAAGAGTAAAGTCCGATTGTTATAGCTGTGTAATTATTTTTTACGGAAGAATTTTTTATGTGCTTTAAAATCTTGAGAGAACTCATTCACCATCATGTCAGTGAGGCTGCGTGACCATCTGTAGCTGCCATTTCCCATACTCAAAATTTACATGTTTTTCGTCTGCGTCTACATCACTAAGTCATCTGAATTTGATAATTTATAAAAACTAATTACTGCCTACATCAATATCAGAGCCTTTACCTAAGTTACTGAATCTTTCATAGTTGTGATTCTAATTGTGAAAACTTCGTAAGTACTGAATGAAATTCTGCCTGTGAACTGTTAAGCAAATGTAGTGTATGTTACGTTTAACAGCAGTTTTAACCATTTTATATTTTTGGTACACATCTATTATATGTGGAAAAGTTTAAGAGTAAAGTCCGATTGTTATAGCTGTGTAATTATTTTTTACGGAAGAATTTTTTGTGTGCTTTAAAATCTTGAGAGAACTCGTTCACCATCATGTCAGTGAGGTCGTGGGACCAACCGTAGCTGTTGTTTCCCATACTCGAAATTTACATTTTTCATCTGCGTCTACATCACTAAGTCATCTGAATTTGATAATTTATAAAAACTAATTGCTGCCTACATCAATATCAGAGCCTTTACGTAAGTTATTGAATCTTTCATAGTTGTGATTCTAATCGTGAAAACTTCGTAAGTACTGAATGAAATCCGCGACCGCCATTTTGAAGAGTGGAGATTACGACCCAGTTAATTTAAATAGCAGATATCGACCAGTGCATAAACAGTGACCATGTGATCTGACGTAATTGTCATTCTCAGAAATGAATGTAGTATCTAAATGGGGGGTTTTCCCCGAAGGTGGCGCTACGAAAACCAGCTCAAAGTGGCTGATGTTTACAGCAGGCGTCGAAAGGCGCTTCCATGCGAATGGAGTAGAAGCATCAAAAGGCGCTTCCATGTGAACGGAGTAGAGGTGTCCAAAGACGCTTGCATGAGGTAAAGGGTTAAAGTGATTGTCACAACAAAAGTCAAGCTGGTAGAAATATCGTTGCTCCTGTCACAATGTGTATTTTTCCATAACTGTTTACAGGTCTGGTTTCTTAGGCTTGACATGAATGGTTTTTAACCTCAGGCACCATAACATACATTATGTCATAGTTTGAATCTTGCATCAAGGGAGTTTTAAAAATGTGCGTTTATAATCTAAGCAATCTAGAAGACCAAAAATTCCCAGTGTGGTTCATCTTCAACTCATAATTTCATTGGCAGATACTGGCTGTTCTTAGTGATCAAGGCAGTTCATTTTTAAAGTTCGAAAATATATCAGATTATTTTATTGGAGCTGGGAAAGTGTTAATGGAGATACCACTGAGTAATTTTGAACCCAAAAACGGTGTTGAATACGAGTCCAATGTAAATGTTTGATGGACAAAAACAGACGACATGACAGCCAATCCTTTGTTTCAGTGACATTTCAAAATTAAGCGTAGAAAAGGCAGACAAACAAGCCAAAATAAAATACATAATTTAAAAGTGGAGTGCACTTTTCGTTTCTTTTCTCATCACAGTTAAGTCCTGTGGGATCATGTGCTACAAAACCATATAATCCTAGCATAAAAATTATGATAAATTTAATAAATATGAATCAGAATCTGAAATTTAGAAGTAATGATAATTGATCAAAATACCTCTGTTTGAAAAAGTAGATTATGGCATTAATGGACTTTAAATCCTAATACAGCATTATGGAACAGTAAATCCAGCATAGTAGTCAAACGAGTGCTAAGGTGGCGCTATACAGTTTCACATTTTGCATAGGGTTAGGATTTTAAAGAAAAAGAATGTCCCCAGCTTTCCTCACTGGTTATACTGGCTATTTAAAAAAGGCTTTGTATATCTTAGGTATAATGCAAAGAACCTTTAATTCCCTTTATTTTGGTGTATGATTGATGGGTGTACTATGGGTTATAGAGTATACAGCTTAGCCTTACTTCAAATGTGCACCTTTCAAAAAAGTGCTAGCTCTACTTGGTCATTTTCACTTCCTGAACTTCAGAGGTAAATTGTATAAAAAAGAGCTGATAACTTTTTTTACATTTTATATATTTGGTAATTCATTCATTGCACTTTCAGAAGCTGGTATTGTCTAGTCTGGCAAAATTCATTTTCCCTATTTTAATAGCTGCTATGTATAGTGTACTTTAGACTAATTCAGACTGATTTTTTAACACAAGGGAGCAGTCATTTTAGTTAGCAGTGTGCTTAAATCATGTAAAATTTCCAAAAGTACAATATCCAAAAGAAATATCATCCACATTACATTAATGTAGCATAGAGGTATGCAAACATTCTCTCCACTGTGCATGTTTTAAATGCGAACTACTTCACCTTACATATGTCACTCTCTCAAAAGTACATATTATCTGGTGAGCGCCACCTAATTCAAACAAGTTCAACTTTGGCAAAGCTTATGTTAGTGAAAAATCTTATTTTGGAGCGGAAGTATCCAAAAGACAGTACAGAGATCTCAGAAATGCTTAATTACGCATATATGGATGCCAATTTTTGATCTGGGACGCAGAAAATCACTGAGGCGGGAGTCCTCCATACGCATGTAATAGATATGTGGCAAAATTCAAAGACTTGCCAATCCTGCTTCAGCCATCTGCTTTGTGGGAAAATGTGTTGATCAGTTAGCTATGCTGATATTTACAGTGACAGAATTCAGTGACTGAAAGACCCCTTGATACATACATGTTGCCATTTTATAAGAGTACATAAAAAAGAACATGATGCAATAGCTGGGCGTCAAGTTCAAAGGCTTTGACTGGCGGCCGGGTGGGAAAATGTACTGATATTTACAGTGATTGAATTCAGAGGCAGAAAGACCCAGAGATGTACATGTGGTCATTTATAAAAGTACATCAAATAAACAACTTTAGCTTTCGTTATTGTGTTCTTTTCTGAATGTAGCAAAATAAACAGTGCACGTGACCTCAAAATCAAGACATGTTGAGACTTAGACAAATTGCCATTTGTAAGTGGGTGACAAGTCACCTAAAAATGTAAACTTCACCTTCTTCTGTTAGGAAAGTGAAAACAACTTCGCCCTGTGATTATTTAAGAGGTACATTGACTGACCATACCATATTTTTTTTAAATGCCCCTTGCCTTTGCCTGGTTAGTTCTGGTGTTGTAGCGAAATGTATTCATCAAGGCATCAGTAGCTAGGCCTAATTTTTATATCAGTTACATTGACAAACAAGCTCTTGCCCATTCACAAGCATTATGTTTTGATAGCTGATTGACCATTAACCCTTTTCTGAGTAAGGTAGCAACTATCAATTTCCTGCATGATATCCTTTGATGATAAAACACACAAACTTGTATTTTAAGATCAGAATCGGTGATCTGGATATATTTTAGCTGCCTCTTATACACTATTTCGTCATAAAATTAGTTTGAAACTGTAAGTGAACCAGTAGGCCTAATGGGAAATAATGGCGGACTTCGCTAAGCCTGGGATGGACCATTTTATTAGATTGTATGATTTCTTAAATCATCGGGCAGATATATTCAGAAAAAATATACAAATCATTGAAACCAAAGCCTAGGTATTATTTTATTAATGATTTAACTTAAAAATGCAAATTTTGTAGGTCAGAAATGTATAGGACAATGCTATGTTGTGGAATTCGCAAGATGCGCTTTAAGGTCTAAGCTGTTTTCTGACTTGACACGTATTTGTGAAAATATGAAAAAAAAACAGCAAATCAGATACTATTTATTTGCCTAAAATTACTACAAGTACGTATACAAATAAATAAACCATAAATTTGCAATCCTGTCAGTGGACTGTTGTAATGAAGCTATATTATAGTGAGTGATTACATTACGAAAACCTCTCCATCTAAAAATAGATGCACTCACGTCTGTGTTGATTCTGTAGGAAAGAAGGGACTGCAACTTTTGATGGTGGGACTCCTATTTTTACCAAAATGGGAGTCCTGGACTCCTAGTTTTAAAATCCTAGCGAGACCTCTGCAGTACCTGTGAGTTCTGGAACAATGTACACAACAACCATAAAGAATGATTTTCATATTTGTTCCAGCTTGCTAACATAGCTATGTATATGCCCCTTCAGACAGCAAACTGTGAAAGGGGATTATCAGTACAGAACAATATTCTTACACAGATAAGGAACAAATTAAGATAAGAAACAATCAACTGATTCATGCTTTTGCAGCTAAAGGCAACCACTTTTAAACACTTTTCAACAGAAGTCTTGAAGGGTGGAACAGGAAGAAAGTGAGATGGATATTGTCATGTTATGTAAATTTTGAAATATGGCCGTTTCCTCCTCCCCTCTTTTTCTTTCTACTCCCCTCTTATTTTTATGACAATGGGGGAAATCCGACATTATGATAAAATCCTGGGAGCAACTCTGCATTTTTAGGTATACTGATCCTGATGAAAGTTTTGACCAAGACTGAGATCCATAAATACCTGTATTTGCTGGACATATCTGGTACGTCAAAGTTTTGACCAAGACAGAGATCCTTAAATACTGGATTTGCTGGACATATCTGGTACGTCAAAGTTTTGACCAAGACAGAGATCCTTAAATACCTGTATTTGCTGGACATATCTGGTACGTCAAAGTTTTGAACAAAAAAGAGATCCTTAAATACCTGTATTTGCTGGACATATCTGGTACGTCAAAGTTTTGACCAAGACAGAGATCCTTAAATACCTGTATTTGCTGGACATATCTGGTACGTCAAAGTTATGACCAAGACAAACATCCTTAAATACTGGATTTTGTTGGACATATTTGGTAGGTCAAAGGTTTTCTGTGGCACATACTCTGAGTAAAGATATTGCTCACTGTAGTAAGTTTAATTCAAAGGTGACTACATTGTTTGTTGGACAATGTTTAGATATGTTGCTGACACAACATGTTTAGTCATGATGCTTCCCATTTGCTTAAATATAACACAAAACACACGACAAGAAAGGAGCGGATGCTTTTCTTCTGTGCTTATCAAAAGCCCAATAATTGAATGATTGCCCCAGTGTTCATACTACGGACAGTACATTACTCCCTCACACTACATGCTTTTTATCATAGTCTGTCAACTCATGACTTCAGAACAGAAGATGTGAAGCCTTGGTACAAATCACAAAAAGGAGGTATTAGCAATAGGAACTTTTATTATCTTCCTCCTAGACAAATTTTGGGACCTAATCAGATAGAACTACACCATTTGACCTTACTGGACATGCCAGTTAATCAAGTGCTATTTATTTTCAATGCAATACATCAGGATATTGTCAGTTTGTGATTAATTTTTAAAAAAAGTAGAGATTAATAAATCTTTACCGAAATTCAGTGGTATATTTTCTCTCTCTCTCTGTATATATATATATATATATATATATATATATACACACACACACACATAGTGAAGATGGTGATTGTGCCAACCTGTCCATTTGGAAGTGTGTGCATGAGAAGTGTTGTGCAACGTCTGCAACACTGAGAAGACTTTTAACATTGTGATATAATTGGGGATGGGGGTCTAAAGATGTGCACAGTGGTTTTGATCCTTAAGAAGGAGTCGGGGAGGGGGGAGACATGCACAGAGTATCATCCATTAGTAATGAAATTGAATGTAATAAAATAATGGATATAGCAGTGTTAGTTCTGGTATTTGTTGTAATGTTCTATCATGAATGTAACAAAATTCATATATAATAGTATTATTTTTCAGGTGTCTTAGACTTTGTTAAATCAGGAGTTCTCTCTCTCTCTATGTATATATGTGTGTGTGTGTGTGTGTGTGTGTGTGTGTATATATATATATATATATATATATATATATATATATATATATGATAATGAACAGTAAGATAAACTTCCCAAGCACCTTATGCATATAAGGATCTCATATTTATGGTGGTCATCACACACAAAGAACAATTAATACTATAAAAACACAAACAAAATATGTATTTACATTTCTATTTTTGTAATTCTTGTTTGTATCATTGCCATTAAAAAAAAAGGGATGGGATGATGTGGAAAAAATTGTTTGGCCAGTTTCTCTGTCTTTTTTTTTTTAGGGAGGGTATTTTATTCAAATTACTTCATCTGTGAGTGATTGCAATGCATCATTGTTCTTGTACAGGTGAATACATTGTGATGGAGTATGTACAGCTTGGCTCACTGTTGGAATTCATCCAGAAATGTAAACAACAAGGCAAAAGCCTGAAGGATCAGTCCATAACATTCTGTGTGGGACTCGCTAGGGTAAGCTTCATAATTTTCTGTGTGGGACTGGCTTGGGTAAGATTCATGAACTTCAATGTGGGACTGGCTCAGGTAAGATTCATAATCTGCTGTGTGGGACTCACTCAGGTAAGATACGTAATTTTCTGTGTAGGGCTGGTTTCGGGTAAGATTCATAATCTTCTGTGTGGGACTGGCTTGGGTACGATATATGATCTTCTGTGTGGGACTGGCTCGGGTAAGATATATAATCTGTGTGGGACTTGCTTGGGTAAGATTGATAATCTTCTCTGTGGGACTCGGGTAAGATTCATAATATATGTGGGACTCAGGTAAGATTTTTAATTTTCTGTGTGGGACTGGCTAGAATGAGATTCATTTATCTTCTGTGTGGGTCTGGCTTGGGTAAGATTTACTATGCTGTGTATGAATAGCATACGATCACTTTCCTTATTTGCTATCGATAGCAACTGTATATGACCCTTCTCCAAGAAAAGAGACTAGTTTCTTCAAAAGTGAACTGTGCCTTACAGATTCATTTTATTGATACACCAGTTATTTAGTGAACCAGTCTATATTTTTTAAAGAAAATGGCTCCAGATGTTAAGTGAAATGCTTTACGGTGTGAGTTGTGGATGTTATATGATGGAAAACATTAGAGCAGATGGATCTTTTCAAACTTCAAAACATGTCGGATCAGAAAATTCAACATCACTTTACAAACTTTAAAAGAAGAATATGAGAGTAATGTAATACAGCGATCTGATCATTACAGGATTCCAGTCATGATCATTGCAGGATTCCAGTCATGATCATTGCAGGATTCCAGTCATGATCATTGCAGGAGTCCAGTTCACAATCATTCAGCCAAAGTTGCACATGTTTACTGATTGAAGTGAGTGCTGAATATAAATAGTTTTTCAGTATATTTTGTGTTTGTATTTTGGTTCTAATCCATATGAATTTTGCCCTTTGTGACAAGAAATTTTACCAGCTACTGAACCAAGTTAGTAGTAAAAATATGTCTTTTTCATATGTGCTGTAATTCTGGAATGTAACATATAGATTACACTTTTTACACCCAAATTATGCTTTTTTGCCACTAATAGCAATAATTACACTTATACTTATGGGAGGTGCATGTATGTAGTTCTCACCATTTACATATGATCAATACGAAATTTGCAACAATCTCCATGCTGTACCTGCTTATCACTGACTATTAATTAATCATTGCTTTTTAAACATTCCTCATTATTTCTGCCACTCTGTAGAAGCATTACATGATTTTATTATGCCATATTATCTAGAGTGCTAATTTTAACACTGTCCAGTGTCTAGTCTGTTCTGTGTGATTTATTGCATGATTATGGCTTGTTTGCTTATTTTACCACTGCCCAATGTCTAGCCTGTTCTGTGCGATTTATCACATGATAATGGCTTGTGTGCTAATTTTACCACTGCTCAATGTCTAGCCTGTTGTGTGTGATTTATTACATGATAATGGCTTGTGTGCTAATTTTACCACTGCCCAATGTCTAGTCTGTTCTGTGTGGTTTATTACATAATAATGGCTTGTGTGCTAAATTTACAACTGTCTAGCCTATTATGTGTGATTTATTACATGATAATGGCTTGTGTGCTAAATTTACAACTGGCTAGCCTATTATGTGTGATTTATTACACGATAATGGCTTGTGTGATAAATTTACAACTGGCTAGCCTATTATGTGTGATTTATTACATGATACTGACTTGTGTGCTAAATTTACAACTGCACACTGTCTAGCCAGTTTTTAGTGATTTATTACATGATAAAGGCTTGATTGCTAAATTTACCACTGCCAACAATCTAGATAGTTTTGTGTTATTTATTATGTGATAATAGCCAATGAGCTGAATTTACCACTGCTCACTGTCTAGCGAGTTTTGTGTGATTTATTATATGATAACGGCTTGTGTGCTAAATTTACCACAGCCCAAAGTCTAGCCAGCTTTGTATTTATTTATAGTTGATAATGACTTGTCTGCTAAATTTATCACTGCCGTCTGTTTAGCCAGCTTTGTATGATTTATTATATGATAAAGGCTTGTGTGCTAATTTTAACACTGCCAACTGTCTGGCCCATTTTGAGTGATTTTTTGCATGATAATGGCTTGTGTGCTAAATTTACCACTGCCCACTTTCTAGCTGGCTTTATGTGATTTATTATGTAATAATGCCTTGGGTACAAGGTTTACTGCTGCCCACTGTGTGATTTATTACGTAATATTTTCTAGTATGCAAAGTTTACCACTACCCACTGTCTAACCCTCTATGTGTGATTTATTATGTAATATTTTCTAGTATGCAAAGTTTACCACTACCCACTGTCTAACCCTCTTTGTGTGATTTATAATGTAATATTTTCTAGTATGCAAAGTTTACCACTACCCACTGTCTAACCCTCTTTGTGTGATTTATTATGTAATATTTTCTAGTATGCAAAGTTTACCACTACCCACTGTCTAACCCTCTTTGTGTGATTTATAATGTAATATTTTCTAGTATGCAAAGTTTACCACTACCCACTGTCTAACCCTCTATGTGTGATTTATTATGTAATATTTTCTAGTATGCAAAGTTTACCACTACCCACTGTCTAACCCTCTTTGTGTGATTTATAATGTAATATTTTCTAGTATGCAAAGTTTACCACTACCCACTGTCTAACCCTCTATGTGTGATTTATTATGTAATATTTTCTAGTATGCAAAGTTTACCACTACCCACTGTCTAACCCTCTATGTGTGATTTATAATGTAATATTTTCTAGTATGCAAAGTTTACCACTGCCCATTGTCTGACCCTCTATGTTTGATTTATAATGTAATATTTTTTGCATGCAAAGTTTACCACTGCCCACTGTCTAGCAGGCTTTGTATGATTTATTGGTCCTTAATAAAAATAGTGCTGATGTGATGTCCAATTTGGCCACACAAAAGCCATCCCAAAAAATCTGTTATCACTACTTAGCCTGAATGGATGATTATATCAGCATGGAGTTTTCACTAAAGGTCATGCTTTAAAATTTCTTTTTTTGCATAGGGTTAGATTTTCAAAGAAAAAGAATTTTCCAGGTTTTTCTCACGGGTTATACTGGAGGTTTAGAAAAGACCTTGTATATCTTGGGTGTTGTTAAAAGAAGTTTTAGTTCATTTCATTTGGCATATGATTGATGGGTGTAATTTGGGTTATAGAGTATACAGTTTGGCTTTACTTAGATGGATACCTATAAAAAGAAACTATTAAAAAAAACTGCTAGGTCTGCTTGGTTATTTTTTACTTCCTGGCCTGGGGCCCAGAGTGGCCGAGTGGTCTAAATGCTCTCCATTATGGATCACTGCCATCTCACCTCTGTCTGCATGTGTTTGAGTCTCGGATTCAGCCAGTGTGGGTATGTGAGAAAGCTTGCCAGTAGCTTTTCGTGGGTCGGTGGTTCTTTCCGGGGTTTTCCCGGGTTCTTCCTCCACCATTAATACTGGCCGCCATGTATAGCCTATCGTGTGCTGAAAAATGGCGTTAAACCCTACAACAACCAACCAACAAAAAACTTCTGGTCTTCAGAGGTAAATTGTCAAAAATAGAGCTGATAAATTTTTGTATTATATTTATATATATTTTGTAATTCAGACTGATTTTTGAGCACATAGGAGCAGTCATTTTGGTTAACTCTGTCCTTAGATGATGTACAATTTCCATAAGTACAGTATCAAATGACATTTCAGACACTGGACATGAAAGTAACATAGAAGTATGCCAACAATCTTTCCATGGTGCATGTTGCAAATGCAGTGAACTTGGCCCTACACCTGTCACTCCTCATAAGTGAATAATAGAGCACCCTGTAATAGACCTTTTATTATGGCACCCAGTTATGTATAAGGATTGATTATGATGTACACTAAATGCTTCATTGCAGTAAGGTTGTAAGGTATATTAAGTGCCTCATGACAGTAAAGTATGATATAAGGTACAATAAATGCCTCATTACAATACAGTATGGTGTAAGTATACTAAATGTGTCATGACAGTACAGTATGGTATAAGGTACACTAAATGCCTCATTACAGTACAGTATTGTGTAACATATACTAAATGTATCATGACAGTAAAGTATGATGTAAGGTACACTAAATGCCTCATTACAGTAGAGTATGGTGTAAGGTATACTAAATGTGTCATGACAGTACAGTATTGTATAAGGTACACTAAATGCCTCATTACAGTACAGTATGGTGTAAGGTATACTAAATGTGTCATGACAGTACATTATGGTATAAAGTACACTAAATGCCTCATTACAGTACAGTATGGTTTAAGGTATACTAAATGTGTCATGACAGTACATTATGGTATAAAGTACACTAAATGCCTCATTACAGTACAGTATGGTTTAAGGTATACTAAATGTGTCATGACAGTACAGTATGGTATAAGGTACAGAAAATGGCTGATTACAGTACAGTATGATGTAAGGTATGCTAAATGCCTCATGAGAATTAATTTCAATTTTTGGGATAATATTTAATGGTTTTGCAATAATTTCAATTTTCGGGAACCTAAGTTTGTGGAATGTTATGATTTAGTAATCGTTAAGTACCAAAAAAAGAGTGAAAACCAACAGGTTTGGTAAAATTGAAAATATAATTTATTTCCTTAAAATTCAAAGTGAAAAAGTAAAAATAACTTATATTATGGTAAACAAAACCCTAAAGAGTCCTAAATGTTTTATGAAGTCCAAAACTATCTAGTAATCCAAATGAGTTCCACCGGTATTCCAAATGATGTTCGCTATTGTATTGGTATACAAATAGTGTTGGTGAGATCGTGATGATATTATCCAGAAATGTATTTAAATGAATTCAGTTATTTTGTAATAATTGTAATTCCAAAAAATCTGAATACTGTGAGCACTTTGTAATTTCTATGAATGGTTGAATTAAATAAATTAATCCTGTCAATGAAACATAACTAAATATCTTCCAGGACTGGTGGTACTGCTAAAATGTCTGATTCTCAATAAACATCTCTTAAATACAAAGCTAAGATGGGGAATTTAGCTTGAAAGCCACAGTCAAGGAAATTTATAGGGTGTTGGCAACTTAATAATGCCCTCCACCTCCTGCCACTACTCAAGACTATCAAGTTAAAGCATCAGTTGATTTTGATGAGGAGCAAGAGATGACATCCTTTCAGCTTCTTCCCTGACTGGCTAAAATTAAGAGGTCAGTGACCAGCTGTCGGGTAGAATTCGTAACCCGGGAAATTCTAAGGCATCCTTTTCAGAAAGCCAAGTACCATCAACATTCTCATCTTGTTTATACAGACACCTTCAGTACTGACCTCCCAGCCTTTGACAAAACTCTGGCAACAGTTCACATGTCTGCTCCACTGTTTTATAAAATGGATAAAAAAAGTGTTTCCATTCCACATCAGAGCTAGTCCAGAATGTAGTCGCTACATCTTCAGTGTTAAATTTGGCCTCATGGGCTATTTTCCAACTCAACAGAGAAATCCAGCAGCGACCATGCTTGGGAGGTGACAGCCAGGATTGCCAGAGTTGTTAACCAGGCAGCTCACCATTCCATGGCCAATGCTTTGACTGCTTCTGCCAACCTAGACCTGATACACTGTGATACATGTCTTTGGTCCACATCGCTCAAGCCTCTTCATACCCTGGCAACTCAGGAACTGCCCTCCAACTTGCCACTCAACCCAAACATGTTTTAAAACAATCAGCCCCCACCACTGCGGAGGGTCAAGGGGTCTTTTTAGTCAAACATGCAATATATATCTCAGCTAGACACCAGCAGTTTAACCAAGCTAGGAGGCAACCATACAGAGGTGGTAAGAAACCAAGTTTCTCTGCCTTCAAGACTCCTAGCTCTAAATATTGACCTACTAACCCACTGATCACAGACAGTCTACCTGTTGACAGCCGCCACCTGCAATTTCATTCTCACTAAATCACCCTATTCCCTCAGAACATTTGGGTGATCCAGGTCATTTCAGAGGGGCTTTGGATTTCATCTATCAAACCCCCTCCCTTTCCTCCTCTCCCCTCTTCACTAACTTATCATAAAATCACAAGAAGTTTGCATTCTACAACAGGTGATATGGAGACTCCTTGAAAAACAGGAGAACATGTGAAAGCCACATTTGCCAGGGTATTATTCCAAGCTGTTTCTTATTAAGAAGGCGAACAGCAAGTTGAGGTGGCTATCAACCTGATTAGCATCAATCAATACATTTTGCCACCAAAATTCATGATGGAGATCCATCTCTCCATCCAGTGGGATGAGTATGCCATCAGTCTCAATCTGACTGATGCATATTTTCACATCCCTATCCACACCATGTCACAGAAATTTCTACATTTTGCTTACCGAGACATGGTTGATCAGCTCAAAGTTCTACCCATTGGCCTCAACATCATTCCTTGGGTTTTTACCAAGGTTATGGATTGTATCCTTACCCTGATTTGATCAACTTCATCTACAACAATGGCAGCATACCTGGATGACATTCTCCAGAAACATGTGGTAAGTTCTATTCTACTCCAAGGCAGAAACAATCTTCTCTCACTTCTAGATAACTAAGCATTCTAGTGAACTGGGATAAGTCCGACCTTTATCCATCCCAGTTTTATGTCCATCTGGGTATGGATTTTATCATCAACCTGAATCTGGTATGGCTTCTTCATGATCGTATAACCAGGATCATCAGACTCATCAAGTTCATTTCCAACAGGACTTGATGATTTCAGCAAGAGTGTTCTTGCAACTACTTGGATTAATGATTATAACTGTGGATTTGATCTCTCTAGGCCATCCTTTTATATACCACTTACAAATGACGTTGCTAGCACAGTGGCACCCCTTTTCATATTCCCTTGATCAAATAGTCATGATCACACCTGAGATATAATCCTTCCTGTGTCAGTGGTGCAACCAAGGATGGCTCACCATGGGGATCCTGCTGGAAAAGCCGCAAGTGGAAATAACAGTATGTATAAACACCAGTGGAAATAACAGTATGTATCAGTGTCAGTGTGTACCAACATCACCTGTTGCCAGACTTCACTATCATCAGTGGTACATGGGAGACTGGGGAGCAGACTTTCCAGATCAACCTTTTGGAAATGAATGCTGTCATCAATGCCTTTCACTGGAAGGATTGACTCTCAGGCAAAATGTTTCTCATTTTGTCTGACGACTTTCTGGTTACCTACTTCTCAGACGGGGAGCACCAAATCACTTGACCTATGTCTTGTGATTGGACAGTTTCTACACTGGTGCAACAACCTCCACACAAATCAGACACATTCCAGGCAGAATCATTGTCTTTGCCGATATTCTATCCCAGATAGGTCAAGTCCTTCACATGGAATGGTCTTTCTAGGGGCATCTGATGATCGATCTTTCTGTGACGGGGTGGAATCAGAAGTTGCCCACCTTTGTCTCTCCAGTTCCATACGCAGAAGCTTGGGCTGTGGATGCTCTGGCAATCAGTTGGGAGGGGATTAGGGCATTTGCATACACTCCCACTGTCTTGGTACCCAAAATAATCCAGAAGTTACAAGGTCAGAAGATGATTCTGATAGCACTTCTCAAATGGGAAAGTCCTGGGTTACCTATCTAGCGATGGATATGTCCAGGAAGATTCCAGCCAACCCAGATCTTCTCAATCAACCTTGGTCATGGGTCTTTCATCCATGCCTGGATCATCATCTTCGTCATGCTTGGCTCTTGTCTGGACAGCCTTTGGAGACAAACAATTTAAACCTTTGATTGTGGAGAGAAACTCAAGATCGTGAAAGCCCTCCACTCCAAAGGCTTATGAGGGACTGGTTCCATATCAGTAACATCATACCTCAGAGGGCTTCAGTCCCTCAGCTGGGCAGATTTTATCTCTGGCTTTTCAAGTAGGAACAGTTGGCCCCAAATACTACAAAAGGCTACTGCTTCATGACACATTCCATGGTAGACTTGATATCGAGCATGATCAGGATCTCTCAGATCATTTAGCCAGTTTTGATCTCAATGGACCAAAGTCCTTGGGGCACTTCCCCCCAGATGAGACTCTAATTCCATGACTGGCCCATGGACAAAATTAAAAGTGAACAACAGGCAATGCACTCTTAGAAGCTCACTGGCCGAGTCATACCAAAGACTTGTAAAAATGGTACTAACAGCTGCCTCACTTGGCGCTCAGCATTAAGAGGTTAATGTTAGCACTGGTCGGCCTGGTGTCAGAATAATGTGACTGGGTAGGACATCATGCTACATGTCTGTGGCATGATGCCCCATTGCCTGACATCACTACAAACTGCCACACTGCAGACATCATAGCGATATGACTGAAAAATTGCTAAAGCTACGTTAAAAATCCAAATCAGACACTCACACTTAGAGGCTAAATATGTCATGCGTCTAGAGGCAAGGATGGGTGGCAGACCCCAAATGGGACAAAAAAGGTGAAATGAACTTTTTCTTACTACTCATGTAACCAAAATTAGATTACCATCTGTTCACATTCAAAGAGTCATCAATCATTCACTATCTTCCATAGACAGGTATAGAGCATCAGCCATGCAATATCCTGTTTGTACACTCAAGCACTACTTGAAACTCACACAGATAAGTCAAGGCACACGCAAGTACCTCTTTCTTCCTGTGAAAGACAGGAAACAGGTTGTCACCCATCAAGCTTTTGCTTCATGGCTGAAATATTGTATACACTTGGCATACTCTGAGGTCTCACAAGATCAGAGTCACCTCATGAAAATGTATTTGCTTGAGATCTGAGCCATCTCGGTGGGCCTTGTGTTTGAGTTTTTATCTCATAGATTTATCGTCACAGTGGCAAACCTTGAATCTGGTAGGTCTTTTTGTGACAGCCCAGATGACCACCAGACCCAATTAAAACATTCAACACAGCCTATTAACATCACTGGGATTCACTAGTGAAACTTTGTAGGGAAGATGATTTAAATGATTCTATTTTTAACCATATGTAAGGGTCACACATCAAGTGACCTTGACTGTGTTGGTTATATAATTTTGATAATGGGTTATCATTAGCATGGGAAATCCAGCCATCATTTTCTAGAAAGATGCTCGAGGTAGAGGTCAGATGCTCAGCATTCCCTCCTATTTATTATTCCCCTAATGTTATTGTGATTAGGGAATGTATTTCCAAGGAGAAAACAAATTTTCAAGTAAATTGTGTCTCCAAGTATCCTTAACCCAATCACATTTCTTAAAAACCCTCCCATCCATCCTGCCATGTTAGTATATTACTCAGCTTAAAAACTAGTGACATCCAGCGGTGACATTGGGAAGTTTTAAGAGTTATTGCCCTTTGTGTATATGAGCTAAGAAAAGATGATTTTTGTCATCTAGTTGGGCTTGATTCCTGAGGTAGCAGGTTTATAGCCCCTAACGTCAAAGTGATTGGGTAGGTATTCTCAGAGAAATACAATTTACTTACAACTTTGCTCTCAGTAACAAATGAAAGATACATATTCTTTCTAGAATTATTTCAACTTGTACACAAGATCAGATGTTAACCAATCAGAAATTAGGTCAGCCTGTCCTTTCAAGACCTCATTTCCTGAAATCAGATCACGTGATTTTTACCTGATAAATAGTACAACTCAACCTTGAAACTTGTGAATGATTTTACACACTTTACAAGAATTACTCATCTTTAACTTGCACATTTATGATCATAGAGAAAAAAAATTGTATTTGAAAATATTATTAACTAAATGACCCTTACAAATTTTGATCATGAAAATAATACACATAATATAGATATACATAGCAGGAACAGGTACCCCACCAGTAAACATTCTTGAAAACTAGTACCCCACCAATAAAATATCTTAAAAACTGGTACACCACGATATAAAACCTTGCAAACTGGTACCCAACTAACAATAATCTTTGAAATTTTTTACCCTACAAACATAAATCCTTGAAAACTTATACCCAATCAGTAAAAATAATCAAAGTATTTAGCATCATTCTGAAGACATAATCCATTATGAATGCTTCTCTTTAACTTTTTTTTATATAGGGAATGGAATATCTGCATTCAAAGAACATCATGCACTGTGACCTTGCGGCCAGGAATATCCTGCTGACCAGTCATCATATTGTAAAAATCAGTGACTTTGGCTTGGCTAAAATTTTATCTGCTGATAAGGATTATTACAGAAGATCTGAGGACAAAACTATACCAGCTCTTTGGTAAGTAAGGTCTTGTCTTATCAATAATACAAAGCTGTTGCCAAGTTTTTTGGTCTGTCTTGAAAATCACTTTTGTTATTAGAGCCCTGCATTGAGACATTGAAACTCTATTGTTATCAATTTTTTTGTCTTTCGTTCCACATCTCCATATATCCATTCACACTTCTGTTAACCATTAGACTTCTGTGCAACCCTTCCACATAATTGAATGCCATGTGATTAGTAGGTTGCTTATGAAACACAGAGATGTGCCTCATAAAGGTTTTATCTTTTCCAGTTCAGTTTTGATCGAGTTATTGCCCTCTTGATCAGTTTTGAAACACTCACACAACAGCTTATTGTACCCATCAATACTCTGGAACCAACTTAGCATATTCTCATGAGGTTTGGTATGAATATTGGCTCGAAGACTTGGTGTGCATTTTATTGGTTTTGTTTCATCAACTCCATTTATTTTTGATTCTTGTAATGTAGCTAGCTATCAGCTTGGCTCAATAAGCATTGAACTTATTTTGATGGAGTTTGGTAAGAAGCTTGTCTATTAGAAAGTGATATACAGTTTATGGGTTTTGTTTTATCTACACCTTTTTGCCCCGAGCTAAGGCCCTAATGATTCCATTTTATGGCATTATCTTTGCATGTGATGTTAAATGTTTTGATGAGACATTAAACTAGTTGGATTTCAGGTAAACTTTATCATTTTGAGGAGTAATGGGCCCAGGATGCCCATTTCCTGACTTTGGTTTCCCAAGAGAAGTTCCTCATTTAAAGGCCACATGGAGCAAATTGTAGAGTTTGGCCCTTTGTCATGCAGGTATTGCTCTAGGTATATCTCTGAACAATGCTAATGCAGATGTTCTTACATCTTAGCATGTGTGGTTATCTCAAGCATAAGCATGTGTAGTTATCACAAGCATAAGCATGTGTGGTTATCTCTAGCAAAAGCATGTGTAGTTATCTCTGACATAAGCATGTGTAGTTGTCACTAGCAGAAGCATGTGTTTTTATCTGTAGACAAAGCATGTGTGATTATCTCAAGCAAAAGCATGTGTGGTTATCTCTAGCAAAATCATGTGTGGTTATCTCTTACATAAGCATGTGTGGGTATCTCTTGCATAAGCATGTGTGGTTATCTCTTGCATAAGCATGTGTTATCTCTTGCATAAGCATACATGGTTATTTGTGGCACAAGCATGTGTAATTATCTCTGACATAAGCAAGTATAATCATCTCAATCATAAGCATGTGTAATTATCACGGGCCTAAACATATGTGGCAATCTCTTGCATAAGCATGTGTGGTTATCTCAGGCATAAGCATGTGTAATTATCACAGGCATAAGCATGTGATTATCTCTAATATAAGCATGTGTGGTTATCTGTCTCATAAGCATGTGTGGTTATATCGGGCATAAGCATGTGTGGTTTTCTCTGGCATAAGCATGTGTGGTTATCTCTAACATAAGCAAATGTGCTTATCTCTAGCATAAGCATATGTAATTATCACAGGCATAAACATGTGTGGCTACCGGAGGCATGAGCATGTATAATTACCACAGCCATAGGCATGTGTGGTTTTATCTGACATGAGCATATGTGGTTTTCACTAACATAAGCATGTGTGGTTATATCTGTCACAAACGTGTGGTTATCTGTCAAACATATGCGGTAATCTGTCATAAGCATGTGTGGTTATCTCTGTCATGAACATGTGTGGTTATCTCTGTCATAAGCCTGTGTAGTTATCTCTCATAAACACATGTGGTTATCTCTGTGATGAGCATGTGTAATTATCTTTGGCATTAGTTTTTGTGGTTATCACAGCCATAGGCACATGTGGTTATTAGAGAAGTCAAAAGTTTACAAAAAAGTCAACTGGGTACCCAACAATCATAATGATCAGTTACTCAGATCCCGATCAAAGGGAAATTATTTAAAATGTGAATTCGAACTGCTTTGTTGTAAGTTCATACATGCCAACCACCCGAGAGGGAAAGATGTAATTATTTCTAATATGAGTGGCAAAAAAGTGCAATCTGTACATAAAAAGAATTTTCTATGTATTACATGCCATAATTACAGAAAACCTTATGAAAGACATACATTTATTAAAATTTATTTCTGCTACTTACATGGATCTGCAGTTAGTTAAAATTCGTCACAAATTGGCTAAATCCATGTGGATTAGTACAAGAATACAAACACAAAACAGAATGATAAATTATTTGAACACGACATTCACTTTAATTAGTCTACATCACATGTTTAGCTTTGGCTCAAAGGTCATAAAGTCAAGTCCACAAATTCTGAATGCTGTATTATATCATTTGGAATTCCTCTGCCAAAATTTTTAAGGCACTATTGATTTGTCTTTTTCCTGATGCAACATTTTCTTCAATTTAATAAAATCCCTCTCATCTAACATTTTTCAGTCATATAACATCCATGAGTCACATCAATAAAGCCGGTTTCGCTTGATGATATTTGGTACCATTTTTGTTCAGTATAGACTGGCCTGCTACATAAGTGTGTATAAAGCTATAATTTTAATCTGTTACACATGGTTTCAGAATTAAAAAACCCATCTGTTTTCTTAGAATCATGTCATGTACAATTACTATAAATAGAAATTAAGTAAGCTTCGAGTATATAGCCATTTGGTCGCACTTGTTGACAATATGAAAATCGGTAGATGGAGGTCTGCAAGGGATCAATGTCACATGACACTAGCCTTGAACTGTACACGTTATTTTGTGTCTCGCTTGCTCCTAACATCACCAGATATAATACTTGATCTGAACTTGGAACCTTTTTTAAATTTATTTTTTTTCTTTAACATGAACTAAAAATTTACCCTATAGCTAATTTTCATACCTGGGTATTTATGAATGGGCAGGCACCCAAGTACCTGGATACCTGTTGACACCTTTAGTGGTTATTACTGTCATAAGCATGCATGGTTATCTCTGACACAAGCATGTGTAATTATCTCTGGATATAAGCATGTGTTATCATCTCAGGCATAAGCATGTATGGTTATCTCAGGCATGAGGGTATTGTTATCTGTTATAATTGTCTGGTTATCTCTGGCATAAACATGTGTGGTTTTCTCTGGCATAAGCATGTGTGATTATCTCTGGCATAAGCATGTGTGGTTACCTCTGGCATAATCGTGTGTGGATATCTCTGGCACAAGCATGTGTGGTTATCTTTGTCATATGTATATGGTTATCTCTGCCATAAGGGTATTGTTATCTCTGTTATAATTGTCTAGTTATCTCTGGCATAAACATGTGTGGTTATCTCTGGCATAAGCATGTGTGATTACCTCTGGCATAAGCATGTATAGTTTTCTCTGGTATAAGCATGTGTGGTTATCTCTGGCATAAGCATTTGTGGTTACCTCTGGCATAAGCATGTGTGGTTACCTCTGGCAAAAGGATGTGTGGTTACCTCATGGCATAAGCATGTATGGTTATCTCTGGCATAAGTGTGTGGTTATCACTGGCATAAGCATGTGTGGTTATCTAATGCATAATCGTGTGGTTTTCTCTGGCATAAGCATATGTGGTTACCTCTGGCATAAGCATGTATGGTTATCTCTGGCATAAACGTGTGGTTGTCTCTGGCATAAACATGTGTGATTATCTTTGGCATAAGCGTTTGTGGTTATCTCTGGCATAAGTATGTGTGGTTATCTGGCAGATTGGCAGTATTTATCATGATGTGATGTGAGTTTTCTTCTTTTTTTTTCTTACGAAGCAAATTGCAACATGAATAGTGGGTTAAATATATCTTTTATACTCCAAAATGGATACTGTCATTTCTTCATACTGCTTTCTTTAATAATGAACCAGCAGTCTATTGGCATTTTGAATCCAGCCCATAACACTATCAGTGCTTTCTACCCATAATGAATCATTGGTTGTCAAAGTCAAACATTCCATGCCAAGCTTTGTTACCTAGGGTTTGTAGTAAGGAATACCTTTGTAATGACCCTTATACTGTTATAAGTACAGACAAGTTTAATTAATTTGTCCCCCCACAACATGCATCCAGCTAACTCAGTGATAAAATGGCAGTAGTGGCAAGTAATGGAAAATTAAACTTGTATCTAGTCATCTAGCAGTCTACTTATTCTGATATATTTGGAAGGGAGCAGTTATTGCTTTCATAATTTGGAAGGGAGCAGTTATTGCTTGCGTATAATTAAGTCATGATTTAATTACACTGTTTATAAAAAATAAGTGGAATAGATTATGGAGCACTGTTAGACAGTTCATACAGACCAGAAATTATTGATGTACATGCATATGTTCTAGGTGTTCTCCAGAGTATATTGGACATGAGAGGAAGTTTACAAGCAAGGCAGATATATGGAGTGCAGGAATTGTCATATGGGAAATTTATAGCTATGGGGCAGTACCAAATTTCTGCGACAGTATTGAAGATTTCGCTAGACATGGCTTCGCTAGAATGTCCCGTGGAGAACGACTCTCTCAGCCCTTAGAGTGTCCTGAGTCAATGTACAAGCTTATGAGGGACTGCTGGGAATATAAACCAGAAAGTAGACCCTCCTTTTCGGAAATGTGTACAAGGTAATAATGAATCTTCATTATTGTGAAAGTAATACATACCAATGTAGTATAACATGTTATTTAATACAGTTGTTAATCCATATTGTGCAATATAATTTAAGTGTTGTCACCAAGCTCCATGCATCAGTATTCTTAGTTACACTGAAGAGAACTTTTATAAATTCCCATTTGATTTTCATTCCTTATAAACAGTAAAGCTAAAAATATTTTGAAAGTGTAATTGGGTTTATATATACAATTATTTATTCAGTGTCTGGTAAAAGAACTCCTTTAATATGGCGCAATAATGTGTCTTAGCTTGGCATATGAATGTGTCTCAGCTTGGCATATGAATGTGTCTCAGCTTGGCGTATGAATGTCTTGGCTTGTCAGACTTGTTACTTCCACAAACTTTGAACAAAACACAGATGCAGTAGTATATATTTCTTTTTATCTTGTCTGCAGCATCACATATATAAAATACAGTAAAACATGAAATATTATTGAGCATAATATTTCAGCAAATGCCTTGAGTGATTGAGTTTTAAATAATATTTTATTCTCAATAAAATTTCAGAATCATCAAAATGTTTTTGTTTATGATTTAAACACTGACAAATTTACCGAGGAATGGTTCTGGAATTTGATATTTGTGGAGCTGATTGTAACACACCATCGCATATTATGTGATTTCTGATTGGTTGACATGAAAATTTCAGGCAGTAAAATCCACAATAAACTGCAGAAACTTTTGTTGCCATTGTAACATCTTGACTCACCCAGTGCTGTGGTCTATAATGGATTTTGCTATTTTTTGCTTATCTGAGTAAGTGATTTCTTAAAATTGGTATAGTATTGCACTGAGGACTTGAATGTATTATTGGTGACTTGACTGTTGCAAATATCTGTTTTTCAGTAAATGTAGTTTCCATTATTAAAAAAACATTGAAGATGCAAACTAGATTTATCCTTTTATAATTATCATCCAGCCATGAACAGATCTGACATTTATAATTATCATCCAGCCATGAACAGGCCTGACATTTATAATTATCATCCAGCCATGAACAGGCCTGACATTTATAATTATCATCCAGCCATGAACAGGCCTGACATTTATAATTATCATCCAGCTATGAACAGGTCTGACATTGCAAAATGGACCAGCAGATAAGTCTGTGCTGTTCATTTGAAAAAATACGTCGGATGATTAACATTTTATCAGCTGATGTATGGATAAAGGCAGATTACTCTGCTCACCCATGCATTTGCATTTTTCTGTGTCCACTAATATCTGTAAAGGTGTATTTGTTACTGTGCATCCATACGTACGTATGGCACTAAACTGTAGACTTGTCATGATCATCAGTAGATGACCTTATTACATTTTCAGGCCATTACAGCAGTATATTTAATTTCTTGCATATTTTTTAACTTCATGGGCTTTTTGAAGATAAAAACCTTGATAGACTAATTAAGGAGTAAACCATTTGAGGTATTCAGAATTGAAATTGGATGACATTTATTTTTATACCTAGATGACCTGACTAGATTTTCAGATTTATTTTTTTACATAGATGTTTCGATTAGATTTTCAGATATTTTTTATGCATAGATGACCAGGTTAGATTTTCACATTTATTTTTATGCCTAGATGACCTGGTTATATTTTGCCTAGATGTCTTGATTAGATTTTCACATTTATTTTTATACCTAGATGACCTGGTTATATTTTACCTAGATGTCTTGATCAGATTTTTGCATTTATTTTTATACCTAGATGACCTGGTTATATTTTACCTAGATGTCTTGATTAGATTTACATATTTATTTTTATACCTAGATGACCTGGTTATATTTTACCAAGATGTCTTATTAGATTTACATATTTATTTTTATATTTAATCATTACAACAGGTTTTCTGTTTGGAAAACAAAACACTTTATTTTTCCTTTTTTGACTTTTAACCAAACTTTATGAGCTTAGCTCAGAATAAAATTCAGACATATGAGGTAGATGTATGAAATTTGGTATGCGTGTTAGAATGTATACATAGATGACCTAATTAGATTTACTTTAAATTATTGCAATATTTTAATGTACGATCATGCATATTTTGCAAACACAGATCTAGTTGTACTTTTTAAACTTTTAAAAATGAGTTTAAATTGCTTCATTTTAAATTCAAACCCAAAATTTGATCAAGTTTGGACCATTAACTTACAAATTATTGGTATATGACGTTGCTATATAGATTTACCCTAAAAGCCATGAAAATGTCTCAACTGTCCTACAGTTGATTAGTATTGGCAGTTGCATTGTTTGATTCATTAATCATTTCATATGCATGACACATGGATGGAGAACAAAGAGGTCAATTGCAACACCTCAGATCTTTATGAAAGTGGAAAAGTCATGAATAATACAAGGTAGATAAATATGTTGTATTATTTTACATTTGCCAAAGTCCAGCCATTCATTTCCACAGCCACACTGTAACATTTCAGGCCTTGTTCACTGCAACTCATTTGGCATCTTACTTAGACATACAGTGATCATGCAATTTTAGAAATTCCAATATTCCAACTTCTTCATTACTCTGAGGCAGTTTTCTTCTGGTATTGTGTGACTCTGATCTGCAGGTTTATTGTATGATGGCAGATTTGGTTCCTTGCTGGTGGCAGTTATGTAAATGTTTAAGTACAGGGCTGGTACAAGGATATGCTGATGGCAGTTGTGTACAAGCTTAAGTACAGGACTGGTGCAAGGACATGCAGATTGCAGTTGAGTACATGTTTAAGTATAAGGCTGGTACAAGTATATGCCAATAGCAGTTGTGTACAAACTTAAGTACAAGGCTGGTACAAGGATATGCTGATGGTAGTTGTGTACAGACTTAAGTACAAGGCTGGTACAAGGATATGATGATGGCAGTTGTGTACATGTTTAAGTACAAGGCTGGTACAAGTATATGCCAACAGCAGTTGTGTACAGGCTTAAATACAAGGCTGGTACAAGGATATGCTGATGGCAGTTATGTAAAGACTTAAGTACAAGGCTGGTACAAGGATATGCTGACTTAAGTACAAATATATTTGAGAAGAAATAATGAGCTTCCTTTCAATCCAAATTTTATATTATTAATTTTAACAGTGCTTTTAACATGCTTTTGGTTCATGCCAAGTGCTTTTTTAAGGATATATCAATGCAGTCGACTTGAGATGGTCTTGGTGTATATCATTACCATTATTCTTGGATTATAAGTCTTACGCTGTAGCTACTGATAGAATGTGGTTTCCTTCTAGCAGATTCATAGCTTTATCCTATATTATTTGCCTCAGTATGATTTTGTAAAAGGGTATGAGTCACAATAAACAGATCACTTAAGTTGAATTATATTATCCATTGGTTATGCTCAGTTTTATCAGTGAAATGGTACTCAATACTTGTTGTCTCAAATCAGGTTGGAAGCCATCTCCAAAGAACTTCAGACCTTGCCACAGAATGCAGTTGGAGGGCCTGGAAAAACAGTGAACCTGACTCAAATCCCCCCATTCAGAAAAGAGTTGGAAAAGGCAGAGAACCAGTCTGAAAACACATCGTATTTGGGGAATAACTATTTAAAGTGTGGTCAAGAAGAAAACATTGAGAATGAAAACACTTCAGCCAATCAGAAATCCGTGTCAAATGTGAACAAGACGGGTCCTGTTGTTAGTGGAGAGAATGCAAAGTCAATTATATTAAAGGACAGCTACAAGAATATTATGATTAAGGATGAAGATGTGAAGCTGTTGGATTGCATTGGCAAGGTATATTTTCTATGTTGGATTGCATTGGCAAGGTATATTTTCTATGTTGGATTGCATTGGCAAGGTATATTTTCTATGTTGGCTTAATATTCTACACATTGTTAAGCAAATTTTAATTCATTTGCTCATTCTTTCATTCATTCATCTACTCATTCTTTCATTCATTCATTCACTTGTTCTTTCACTCATCTATTATTCATTCATTTACTCATTCTTTAATTCATTTATTTATTTATCCTTTATTTGTTTACTTATTCTTTCATTCATTTGTCTATTCATTCCTTAATTCATCCATTATTCATTCATTTGTCTACTCCTTCATTCATTTCCTCATTTTTTCATTCATTTATTATTCATTCATTCATTTACTCATTCTTTCATTCATCCAATATTTATTTATTCATTACTCAGTCATTCATCTACTCATTCTTTCATTCATTCATTTACTCATTCATCCATTATTTATTCATTTACTAATTATTTCAATCTTTCATTTACTTGTTATTTCATCTTTTATTCATTCATTTATCTACTCATTTCTTCATTCATTCATTTACTCATTCTTTCATTTATTCATCTGCTCATTCTTTTATTCATCCATAAATCATACATTCATTCAATCATTCATTCTGTTACATGTTTAGGCTCAAATAAACAGTAACACAAGAAAGAGTGAAAACAACAAGCTTTGAAAAACATAAATAATTTATTTCCCTGAAAAAATACTGTAAAAATGAAAAAAAAGAAGTTATGGTTTTAAGAATCAAATCCAAAAATAATCCAAGAATAATCCCCGAATAAAATTTTAGAAGTCCTAATAATACAATTTTTTAATGAATTCAAGTTTGAATCCCAATGAAGAATCCAAGATGGAAGGCGATGACGTATGCTGTATCCTGTTCAATGTTGTTGTCTTCAGTTCCTTGTAGAAACTCAAGAAATAATCCAGTGTTTGAAATCTGAATAAGATTTTTAAGAAAGTCTTTGTTCAGGAATTCTGTATGAGCACGAAAATATTTCCAGAGAAACTAATCTTTTAGAATCCAAAAAATCTGAAGAAACATTAAAATGTGACTCGAAAACTGGCTTCAACAGAATGAAACAACTTGACATCAAGCATTTTAAGCCCAAACTATGACATCTCTCTCTAAACATCACTATTAAAACTAAGTAATGCGCAATTTCGGAAATGCCTAATTGTGAAATAGAGAATTACATGATCATGTTTACATATAAAAAATTATGTAAACCCAGTGTGACCTTAATAAAAACCAATCGTTTTACTCCGAGAAAAAAAGTTGTTTACTTCACTAAAACTATTTACAAGCCTAGGGTCACATATTCAATACAGCCTCAATCTGAACCTTATTATTCCCGCAATAAAAATAAAAATAATTTGTTCACATGGCTGTTACTAATTTTGAATTAAGGTCGGGAACCAGGTCAACCTTATGTGTTTACTAAAATGAACGGTCAAGGTCAAACTATTTTCTGGAAAACTATCAAGTTCCTAATAAACAGAACTACATTATTTTGACTTATAATGAAATTAAAAATTATTTTTTTTTAAACTTACAAATAATTAAATTAGATATAAATTAAATCAAATATACATAACAATTTACTTTCTTTCATGCATTTATTAATTCATTCATTCATTTATTTACTCATTCTTTCATTTATTCATCTGCTCATTCTTTCATTCATTCATTTAATCATTCTTTCATTCATTCATCTACTCATTCTTTCATTGATGCATTTACTAATTCATTCATTCATTCATAATTCTTTCATTCATGCATTTACTCATTCATTCATTCATCTACTCAGTCTTTCATTCATCCATCATCCATTCAATCATTAATTCATCAATTCAACCCACTCGCCACTTACAAATTATGTAAGTTTTTGTTTATATAAGCTGACAAGAATGACCTTTTCTTTTTGACCACTCATTAACATAGTTTACTCAAGCTTTGTCCACCTGGTGTGCATGAATTGTACATACTGGAAGTGAATGGAAGAATTTCTTGAAATCACAGATACTAGATGTATTCATTACAGTATTGTTTTTTAATGGACTTACTTAAAATGTTCAATAACTTGGATAGGAGATTAAAACGTTACGTCTATTTGAAGTCTTACACATTAAATAGTGGCAGTTGTAAAGGTTTGAGGGCCCCATTCAGCATTTTATCACACATACCTTTAAAAGGCAGTTATTGACTTTATTTTTACTCTATATATCAGTATTCCATGTAAGGTCATTACATATATGCCCTGCAAAATACATACAGCAAAGTCAGTACTAAAGTACTTGGAATTTTTTTAGACAACATCAACCTAGAGGTGTGATCCAGTACAAACCAGATTGAATATCAGGCTTTGATGTCGCAATCAGAGCAGTGTATGGTGGAAAATATTTGTATTTCCCTACATTAGTATTAATTGGAACTGATGCGCACTTTCTTGACTTAGTTCAATAACTGACCATCATTGTAAAAGTCCATAGCAATTGATAATTTTTATATCATATATGGAAGTTTATAATGACAAAAAAGGTGCAGACATTGAACAGTAATGAATTAATATACTTTTTAAAACTATATCAGTGTTAAAGTTTAAAACAGCAGTTTATATTTTTTTTAAATCAGTAAATGTACCTACTGACCATGCTAAGATACGCTTTAGTTTAGGATCAGTTTTAAAGCTTTTTACTTTGTAGCTAATTCAAGGGCAGGCTTTTCAGATAGAGTCTCCTGTTTTGTTTACATGTTTATAGTTGATACAAACTACAGATAATGTCATTCCAGATCTATCATCACGTTATGTGCTGACAACGTAGACTCTGATTGGTCAGCACATTTTGCAGTATGAGATATGGTTTTGTCATACTGCATTATGAGATATGGGTGTGTCATACTGAAGTATGAGATATGGGTGTGTCATACTGCAGTACGAGATATGGATGTGTCATACTGCAGTAAATGCATACATGCCAATCATTACACTTTTGACATAATCATTATGGGTTGTTTTTTCACCAAATTACATCTTACACTCACCTGTATATGGATTATGCTTTTCCGGTACATTAAAAAGTTATGTTTGTCATTTATATTATCATCTCTTTAATTCCACTTACTATAAGGATTTGGCAGAGTGGTCTAAAGCGCTCTCCATTACGGATCAATGCCATCTCACTTCTGTCTGTGTGGGTTTGAGTCTAGGATTCAGCCAATGTGGGTATGTGAGAAAGCTTGCCAGTAGCTTCTCGTGGGTCGGTGGTTCTTCCCGGGGTTTTCCTGGGTTCTTCCTCCACAATTAATACTGGCCGCTATGCATAGCCTATCGCATGCTGAAAAATGGCGTTAAACCCCACAACAACAACAATTATAAGGATTTGAGATATTCTAAAAAGAAATACTGCTGTATAAGAATAGCATAAGAGCTAATTTGTCGATCATATAGATCTACATGTACCTTCCTAATTTTTTTATTCAAAGTAACTGTATACAACCCATTTCATTATATTGATAGTCCAGTTAGTTAGAAGACCATTCTGCCTTTTAAAACAACTGTATACAACCCATTTCATTATATTGATAGTCAAGTTAGTTAGAAGACCAGTCTGCCTTTTAAAGCAACTGTATACAACCTATTTCATTATGTTGATAGTCCAGTTAGTTAGAAGACCAGTCTGCCTTTTTAAGCAACTGTATACGACCCATTTCATTATACTGATAGTCAAGTTAGTTAGAAGACCAGTCTGCCTTTTAAAGCAACTGTATACGACCTATTTCATTATATTGATCGTCAAGTTAGTTAGAAAACCAGTCTGCCTTTTAAAGCAACTCTATATGACCCATTTCATTATATTGATAGTCAAGTTAGCTAGAAGACCACTCTGCCTTTTAAAGCAACTGTATATGACCCATTTCATTATATTGATAGTCAAGTTAGTTAGAAGACCAGTCTGCCTTTTAAAGAAAATTGCACCAGATATTAAGCTAAATGGGCTTTTACAGTTTGACTTATGGATGAAAAATCTTTTAGCAGATGGTTGTTTTTAAACTTCAAAACAAGTCTGATCAGGAAAGGACACATCACCACAGCTTTACAAGTTGTAATGGAGAATATGAGAGTGATACAATACAGCACTCATTGCAGAATTTGTAGAATTCATGATCATTCGGCAAAAGTTGGACATGAAGGCTTGTTAAAGTCAGTGTTGAATATAAATAATTTTTCAGTATGTTTTGTGTTAGTATTCTGGTTTTAATCCACGTGGATTTGTTCATTTTTGCTAAATATTTTGACTGGCAACTCCAGGTTAGTAGTAAAATTGCAAAAATAAACATTTTTCATACAGTGTACTGTATGTGTGTGTGTGTGTGTGACTTGGAATTTTAATATGGCAACAATTTTTTAGTTATATCGCTTCAATGTCTGCAATGTGGCATTATTATGTCCCACACAGTTACATTATCCTGACACCAGGTTGACCAGTCCTAATGCTAACCTTGTAATGATGAGCACCAAGTGAGCAGCTGCTAGTACCATTTTTATAAGACTTTGATATGACTCAGCTGGGGTTTGAACCCACAATTTCCCACAACCGAGGTGGATGCTCTAACCACTTAGGCCACTGGAGCAGTCACAGTGTACTGTAATTATGGCATGTACTGTATTAGCTATGATGTTATAGACTCAGTGAAGTAGGGGTACTAATATTAGTACTAGTAATACAGTGTGACCCCACCATAACGCGTCCAGTGATAACATGAATTTGGATATAACAGTCATGACATGGCTCCCGAAATTTCATATATTCATTCGCACATGAAAAAAAAATTTGTTCAAAGTCTGTGAAATAGTGTATACAGAATTTATTATCATTTCGGGGAAGAGATCACGTATGAATTTGAAGATAATACGATTGTGTCGTTGTCCCTGAAATTTTAAATACATGTACGTGTATTTTTCTCGTACCTGGAATTATTTTTTTAAAGTACGAGAAATAGTGTGTAAAATATTTATTATCATTTTGGGGAAGAGTTCGCATATGAATTCAAATATAATATAATCGTGCAGTCGCTTCTGAAATTTAACAGTTTCACCAGGTTCTTGAAGTGTTATGCCAAAATAAATGTTACTTATTTCTGATCCATGAGTAAAGCCAGAAAGCCATCTTTGTGATTGTCTTCAATTAATTCTGTAAACAATCATTGTTCAAACAATAGCTGACATGTGTTTCTTCTTTAACTGCATACACAACCAAGCAGCAGACAATGCGGTGGTTGATAAAAAATTCTTACAATTTACTAAACATAAAAAATGAAAGGCACCATCATGTTTGCTGCAGGCTGAAAGCATGTATTGTTAATTATTCTTCTTGTAGTTGTTCTAACGAATAGGCGTACAAGTATTAATTATTGGGAATTTACAATGGATAAAGGTTCACAGAAATGTGTATAAGAAAATTTTAGCAGTATGAAATTTGGACAGACACCGTTCATAGACCTTGAACATAATGAATAGTACATGTGCTTCATCTTTCTTAACCTAATTTTGTTGTTAATTTTTCCCATTGAATTCAGACACATAATGATCTGTGACAAAATTATTGAATAGTTTAAATATGTATGCAATTTTTGCAATGAAATTTCATGTATGATGGATTTACTGCATGCCACGATGGTATGATATCAGACATTAATTAAATGCTGTCATTACTCTGTTCATGCTATATATTAGACGTTGAATTCAGACAAAATGATCTGTGACAAAATTATTAACTATTTTAAATCTGTGTGCAGTTTTTCAATGGAATTACATGCATTATGGATGAACTGCATACCATGACAGCACGATAGTGAACGGTGTTATACCCTATTCATCATATACATTAGACATGAACACAGTTTTATGTGCTAATGCATTGTTCTCTGAAAAACGTAAAATACTGTAAAACCCCCAATTATTGCGTCATAGCGGGGTTACACTTTATTTAGAATACACTTTTTATGCTCAGATTATTTATTTTTTTACAGTTAGTAAACGTTACACTTAACACCTCTCTCAGGGTTTGCATATATGTAAATCCAGTAATGTGGTCATTCACCATAACACTGTTCAGGTGCACCATAAAAGTGGACTGTGATATAGGTCAAGTTGACTTATACTAGGCAACATTATATGGAACAAATATAATTTAAACAGTATAATTAAATCCATATCAGCAATAAAATAAGGAATGTGATATACTGAGGTACTTCGAGGTGTGACTACTGTAATTATTGAAAGGTCTGAGGATTAAAAACAGGTTGGCATTTATGTTGATAGATTCATTAGCATTTTAAAATAAGCAGGTTTCTCTATCACAGTGATTCAGTAAGTGTAAAGAAGAAAAGAAAATGAAGAATATTCACTTATTAGTTTTAGGGGGCTCTTCAGCCTGTTAGGAAATGTATTTACTTTTGTTAATTATATTTTTGTAAAACTAATTATTGATAAAAATATTAATTATAATGTTCAGTAAGTTATAATATTCCAAGTCTTAATAACATTACAAAGTTCCTTGTATCTAATAAAGAGCAAAATATAATTAAATCTTGATACATGAAATATTGGATGGTATAGAATATTACAGACTGAGATAGTACATTGCATTCATTAGATGTGTTACAGACTGAGAGAGTACAGTGTATTCATAGATGTGTTACAGACTGAGACCAATGCCATCTCACCTCTGCCATCGTGGGTTCGAGTCTCAGATTCGGCCAATGTGGGTATGTGAGAAAGCTTGCCAGTAACTTCTCGTGGTTCAGTGGTTCTTTCCGGGATTTTCCAGGTTCTTCCTCCACCATTAATACTGGCTGCCATGTATAGCCTATCGTGTGCTGAAAAATGGCGTTAAACCCTACAACAACAACAACAACAACAGACTGAGACAGTTCAGTGTATTCATACATGTGTTACAAACTGAGACATTACAGCATATTCATTGATGCATTACAGACTGAGTACAGTGTATTAATTGATGTGTTACAGACTGAGACAGTACATTGCATTCATATGTGTTACTGACAGTACATTGCATGTATCATTGTATTACAGACTGAGACAATACATTGCATTCATAGTAGACGTGC
This sequence comes from Sinohyriopsis cumingii, assembly GCA_028554795.2. NCBI lineage: Eukaryota > Metazoa > Mollusca > Bivalvia > Unionida > Unionidae > Sinohyriopsis > Sinohyriopsis cumingii. The sequence goes on along the minus strand of CM068831.1, from coordinate 122,809,137 downwards.
TACAGACAGTACATTGCATTCATAAATGTGTGTTACAGAGAGAACATTGCATGCATCAGTGTATTACAGACTGAGACAATACATTGCATTCATAGTAAATGTGTTACAGACTGATACAATACATTGCATTCATAGTAGATGTGTTACAGACTGAGACAGTACATTGCATTCATAGATGTGTGTTACAGACAGTACATTGCATGCACCAATGGATTACAGACTGAGACAATACATTGCATTCATAGTAGATGTGTTACAGACTTAGATAGTACAGTATATTCATAGATGTTTTACAGACTGAGACGTTACAGTGAATTCATGGATGTGTTACAAACTGAGTACAGTGTATTCATATATGTGTTACAGACTGAGACAGTACATTGCATTCATAGACGTGTGTTACAGACTGAGACAGTACATTACAGTGTATTTATAGATGTGTTACAGAGACAGTACAGTAGTGTATTCATAGATATGTTACAGACTGAGACAGTAAAATGTATTCATAGTGGTGTTACAGACCAAGACATTACAATGTATTCATAGATGTGAGTATAGTGCATTCATAGATATGTTACAGACTGAGAAAGTACAATACAATGTATTTATAGATGTGTTACAGACCAAGACATTACAATGTATTCAGGGATGTGTTACAGACTGAGTATAGTGCATTCATAGATGTGTTACAGACTGAGTATAGTGCATTTATAGATGTGTTACAGACTGAGTATAGTGCATTCATAGATGTGTTACAGACTGAGTATAGTGCATTCATAGATGTGTTACAGACTGAGAATAGTGTATTCATAAATGTATTACAACATTACAGACTAAAACAGGACAGTGCATTCAAAGATTTTTTTAAATATTACATACTCAGTATGTTGCATTTATAGATGTGCTACAGACTCAGATAGAACAGGGCAGTGTTAGGTGTGTGAAAATAATTGTTATCCCATTATTACAGGACAGTGTTAGGTGTGTGAAAATAATTGTTATCCCATTATTACAGGGGAGTGTTAGGTGTTTGAAAATAATTGTTATCCCATTATTACAGGGCAGTGTTAGGTGTGTGAAAATAATTGTTATCCCATTATTACAGGGCAGTGTTAGATGTGTGAAAATAATTGTTATCCCATTATTACAGGGCAGTGTTAGATGTGTGAAAATAATTGTTATCCCGTTATTACAGGGCAGCTTCAGTGATGTATATAAAGCTGAATATAATGGGCTCATTGTGGCTGTTAAGTGTCGTAACCACGATGATGGGTATGGCCCCCGCTTCAGACGTGAGATAGAAATACTTGCTAAGATGCAGCACCCCAACATCATTGATTTTCTTGGAGTCATGACTGGAGAGGAGAATCAGTGTAAGTGGAGAGTGAACATACAGGCAGAGTACTACATTTACTGATGATAGTGTAAACTGTATATTAGATATGCAACTTGAGATTATGTAATTTTTACAATATTATGCCCATGTTCTAAGACATAAATTTCAGAGTTCATAATTGTATAGTTTTTATAGACAGTGGACAAAAATTCACAGCATTTTTAAAATATTACATCAGTGTTATAATGTTATTTATGAAATCAAGGTATTGTAGTGTAACACACATAGGGTAACATCTTCATAATGTTACAACCTCTAGATTATATTCTTAAAATGAGAGGTAAATTTTCATACAGATAAATTTAGAAATAAAATAACTGTCAAAGAAAAGAAACCAGGCATGAAAAAGTTATGGAACATTTTGTGAAATTATCTTAATTGTATGATAGGTTATAATTCAGAACAAAGCAGTTCTTATTTAACATTTTAATTGCAATATCTTCAAGTTGTTATGATAGTAGCATTTATCGTTCATGATATAAATGTTGATGTATATAATTAGTAGGAAGAATATGTAATATTTATGGAATTTTTTTGATCCCACACTAGCAGAAAAGCATGACATATTAGTCGCCTACATGCTAGTGGTAATGGCATCTTCATCAACAGTTTTGTTAGAATGTGTTTATGTGCTGAAATTTGTATCATTTCTGTATGGATTTTATTCATTGCCTTAAATGAAGCAATAATAATTTATTCTGTTCCTTCATCCTTTTGACCTTGGGTCAAGGTCACAGATACAGAAATTAAAGATTGGAAGTTAAAGTTTTACATCAAAACTAGGTTTGTAGGCATAATATTGGGGTAGGCATTTGTAGGCATAATATTGGCATAGGCATTTGTAGGCATAATATTGGCATAGGCATTTGTACACATAATATTGGGGTAGGCATTTGTAGACATAATATTGAGGTAGGTATTTGAGGCATAATATTGGGGTAGGCATTTGTAGGCATAATATTGGGGTAGGTATTTGAGGCATAATATTGGCATAGGTGTTTGTAGGCATAATATTGGTGTAGACATTTGTAGGCATAATATTGGCATAGGCATTTGTAGGCATAATATTGGCATAGGTGTTTATAGGCATAATATTGGGGTAGGCTTTTGTAGGCATAATATTGGTGTAGGCATTTGTAGGCATAATATTGGGGTAGGTGTTTGTAGGCATAATATTGGCATAGGTTTCTGTAGGAATAATATTAATGTAGGCATTTGTAGGCATAATATTGGTGTAGGCATTTGTAGGCATAATATTGGTGTAGGTGTTTGGAGGCATAATATTGGCATATGTGTTTGTAGGCATAATATTGGTGTAGGCATTTGTAGGCATAATATTGGTGTAGGCATTTGTAGGCATAATATTGGTGTAGGTGTTTGTAGGCATAATATTGGCATAGGTGTTTGTAGGCATAATATTAATGTAGACATTTGTTGGCATAATATTGGTGTTGGCATTTGTAGGCATAATATTGGTGTAGGTGTTTGTAGGCATAATATTGGCATAGGTTTTTGTAGGAATAATATTAATGTAGGCATAATATTGGTGTAGGCATTTGTAGGCATAATATTGGTGTAGGCATTTGTAGGCATAATATTGGTGTAGGTGTATGTAGGCATAATATTGGCATAGGTGTTTGTAGGTATATTAATGTAGACATTTGTAGGCATAATATTGGTGTAGGCATTTGTAGGCGTAATATTTGACATACATGTAATTGCCTTCATGTTCATGTTACAGCAATACTCCCAGCTTTTCTCTTTTCCAGTGGCTACAAGGTTTGTCATGGAGTATATGGAGAATGGAGCATTGTCATCATACCTTAGAACACACAGAGGAAAAGAGACATCTCCCAGCCTACAAACTAGACTTTCCATTTTGCTGGACATTGTTAAGGTATACAGTGATGTGACTCAAATTCATTTATACAGAGTTAGCAGAATTGATATTGCCTTTTCCCATTACAAATATATCTGTTTTGAACATTAACTCATTATGCCTGAGTGACACATTTATGCATCATGAGTTTGTACTTTACAAGCTCTGTAGCATCAATGTCATTAAGATGCATGGTATTACATAAAAGTAGGCAGATATAGCTCTATAATGATACCAAATAATCAAGACTTTCTACTCACATTACAAAACAGAGAGAAGGAAAAATTTAAATTTTGAGACCCAATTTTTATTCTACCAAAATTATCCAGTTGTCAGAACCAAATTTTGTGTCTGGATTTTAGACTTTTTGGCCCGATATCTAAGGCAGACCTGTCTGGACTGCACACAGACAGGTGGACCTTTGCAAAAAGACAAGTTTGAGATTTGGTATAAAAAGTGGCCAGGACACGAAAATGATGGATCCAATAAGCAAAAAAAAAGAACTCCAACTGTTACTCTCATGCACGAGCAAAATAGCCATTAAAAAAAACATTTCTAACACAACTAGGCATCTGGCTAAACAAAAATCTCTTGGAAGCAGATTTTTGGGGATGTATTCAGAAGTAACCCCCAAAATACATTTTCTACTCCTATTTCAGGCAAAAATGACAGAAAGCTTTCAGTCCTAGTGAGTTAACTAAGAACTCACATTCTTTGTTAATATAATAAATCATCAAGAGGAAGTACTTGTTATTGTTACCTCGAATTTGATTAAGTTTGCTGTTTTTAAAGTAATATAAAAACAAAAATAAATTGAAAAAAATTTCAGTTGCGTTTTATAGCAACAAAGTTAAAAGTAAAAGATATTTTTGATCATCTTTAATGCAGGGAAGAACATGTTCTGACAATGTTTGGGAAAAGATAAACATTTTGCTGACATGTATTCAGAATTTGTTGTTACTGTTGAGTCAAGGATATCATGGTTTGCTTTTAATGACTGTGTAGGAATAGGAATATGGCAGTTAGTGTTAATTTATGCATAACTGCATTGACAGTTTGTCTCGTCTGCTTCTATCATTCCTAATAATTGATTTTGAGCCATTTAGATATTTTGTCCATAACGTGGTTGTTTATATCGCATAGTCTTTATGATGTAATAAGTTTGGCTCAGATAGCTGATAGGTAGCTAGATTCTTCATCAGTCATACACATTTTCTACTATAAAGTAAGACCGACTTTACATTGGCCTTCATCTGGTCAAAAGGACAGTGTTAAGGACAACTTAGTGTTTTTACATTGGACTTTACATTGGACTTCCTCTAGTCAAAATTAAAGTTTCAAGAACACCTTAGTGTTTTTACATTGGACTTCCTCTAGTCAAAAGACAGTGTTAAGGACACCTTAGTGTTTTTACATTTGAATTTTGGATGTTTAGCATTAGTATTTTGGACCATGTAATTTATATCTTTTGGACTCCAAGATTTAACTAAGAAACTCTGTAGCTGTGTATTCTAACCATGTATGAGGCACAAGGAGACAGAATCAAATACCCTTGCCAGCCTTTCCAGTAGCTGTAGTTTTCCTATTTTTTTGCACCTACTTTTGGGGTCATTTCACTATGAATCTGAGATATATCACTTCAAATGAACACAGTAGAAACTCTGCATTGTAATTAATTTAAACTGATACCTTCATTACATTATTGCACTTATGAATCAGTAAAAAGAACACATTTTAAAGATTCTTTGAAACAGTTCCTGTATTCCTACATGAGAGCACATGCACAGGTTTCTTGATACCTTGATGGTCATCGATTCAAACCATTGTGGTCACTAACATTACATGTGTGTAACATGTACTTGGAAACATCATGTTTAAGTGGACAATTCAGAGCTGAATTTAAGTCTTTTGATGAATCATGCCGCAAACCTAGTAATTGTCCTGTTGCATACAGCATGGTCGCATACAGCTGCTCCATCTGCATTGCCGCCCAGCTGGCTGTCCAGCTGCCTGTCTTGGTGATACAAATCATTTCATTTTTCCATCAATCAGTTTTGTTGGTAGATTTGATGTCGATGGTGTATCCTATGGGCAGATACTGCTATACACCCAGGCACAATTATTCTTCTTCTTTCCTAACTTTGTTGTGTTAATTGGTGTAGTTTACACCCTTTCTGGTTTGTTACACAACCTTTTTGTGTAATTTCATGTAGACAGTTGTGTCTAGATGTACCATATGTAAAAAGTCTTAGAGGGACACACCAACACACCAAACATAATAAAAGTACCTCATGAAAATATTGCAAAGCCTACCCAAGTTAGTCAGAAGTGATTTTGTCCCACTGTGTTTTGCAAGCACTAGTTGGTAGAGAAAAATTTGTCATCTTTTGATGTGGACATGTCAGAAGTTTTGCTCCCTCCTTTGGGTATTTGTCTCCCACATTACGGGCAAGGCCTGAGTGTCTGTAAGTTCTGGCATATGTGGTTTTCTCCACTGATCTAACCTGAATTTTCTGCATGTCATACAAGCTGTGTATGCTGTCTGCCATCATCTTAGCTCCCAACCAGACAATCATGCTAGTCTACCAGTTGTCCAATGACACTTCTGATCAAAGGAGATATTGCTCCTTCCTTTTGGCAGCACATGCTGGATCAAGGCATGAGTGCCTGTAATTCTACATGATAGGGATTTGGTCCTGACCTTGTTGCCACTCTGGCTTGTGACCAGATTATTGAGATGACTGACTGGCCATCCATCGGTGCTTGTGGCCAGAGGTAGTCAGTTACAATAAGTCTGGCCACATTATATATTAGAAGAAACTATGACAAGTCCATCATGTGCAGTTTTTCATACCATCAATCAACTGCATGTCCATCTACCTACCCAGCTGGCATTTCCAGGAAAACAGACCATGTCAGCTGTACATTACCAGTTCAGTCTACCATCCAGTATCTTTGCAGTATTCTATGGGCAGATACCAGAATGTACAGTTGAGAATGCCACTCTATCGAGCTTCTTGCAGGTTTCTTTGTTTTCCATTCCAAATTGGCCCTATACCTGTTTCTCATATTCCCATTTGAACTCTACACTAACAATTCCAATACTCTTGTGATATCAGTACAAAACCAAAATGATAGATAAATAATAACTGTCTCATATGAGATGCCCATGTAACACATCTGTTATCATCTAATGAATTAATCATTTTGCAGCATTAACACACCAAGAGTGATATGTAACACACAATGGTGGTGTGCCACATTCTCCAAGAGTAACATTATTGTTTACATTATGTGCAGTACGTATTGTTTAAAGAAATGTCTTAGAAAACTTTCAATACATTCTGAATATGTATGTCCCCAAATTTCAGAACTCTAATATTATATTTTAAAGGATATTTCTGTATGACAGATTGTACAGTTTATATGTAATCATTAGTGGAATATCCCTGCCAAAACCCAGTTTGTGCTTCATATTAATTTAATTACTTTCAGTCGATTTGTAAATATCTTAGACATAGCATTAATCAAATCATTAATTAGTAAAAATTAGTAAGATTGCTGTTGTTTATGTAATGGCCTTCTCCCCTTGAGCCAGGACAAATACCAGTGCTAAAAACTATTTTAAAGAAAGTGCTACTAACATTGGTGTGATAAGCTGTGTAGTACACTTCAGAAAAGTTAATTCCTATCCCATCTGGTCCACAAGCTTTTCCAGATTGAGTCTAAATATACTTTGTATAACTTCTTCAAATGTAGGTTCATGAAGAAGATCACAGTCTGCACGGTTCCTCCTCATTACTATCACCAATAACTTTTCCTGAATATACAGTCCAACCACTTATTTCGACATTGCTTATGTTGACAAGCCACCTGTGTTGATAAAAATGCAAAGTCCTCGGCCCATGGTCTGTTGTTACTACCAAATTTGTCATGCACATCATTGTTGAGATAAAAAAAATAACTGTATATGTCAACAGAAGCTCTCAGTCCCATTTGAACAAATCCTTTGTTTTTCAATTGTTTATGTTGACAAGCTGCCAGTTCCAACCCATTCTTTGTTCAACAATTATTTGATGTTGCTGCCACAATAAGAAAATGGCATTTGCTTGGTCCTTCAAAGATGGTTTTCTTGGCAATGTTAATAACACATGCATCCTTCATCGAAGCAAGCCAGCTACAATCTTAAAAACAATGCATCTTTGGTTTTCCAAAGTGATTGGAACATATGTCATGAATGTTTCCTTGATGCAGAAAAAAAGTAATTTTATGCTTACAATGGCTGCCATTGGCAGCATAAAATGCAAATTAAATTAATAATCTTTTGAAACTAAGTATCTGGCTGTCAGTTTAATCAAAGGTGGGACATTTTACAAAGATGTTTCTGAAATTTTTTATTTTGTTCACATTTCTTCATTTTCCTATGAGTAGCATTATCCCCTTGTTAGCTTGACAATAGTTGTCTCAGGCAGACCAAAATCTAGGCTAATTTAACTACATGTACATGTAGCATGTAAACAACCGCTATACATCTATATGCTTCTGGTGATAAGGAATATTTAGTGATGTGTTTGTTGCCAGTGAAATATATCAAATGAGGACTACCATTTTTTATATATATATCTTATGTGTTTTCTCACTGGATGTGATTGTAGCATGAATTTTCTAACATGTGACCTTTGCTGGAATTCATAGAATTTTCAGATACATGCACTGTACTTTACGTAATATGGATTGTACTACACAAATTTAAGTTGTCAATTCAAACAGTATTTCATACTAGTTTTGTTTTCATTTAATCACAATTCCCATTGTTTATTTTCTCCCAGTGTAAATCCTACTCACTAACAAGAGGCCACCTCTTAAAAATTTCAATTGTATGCACATTTATTCAGCACACTCCCCCCAGCATTTATCTCAGCATCCACTTATGTTGACAATATTACCTTGGTCCAGAACATTTCAAGATGAACAGGTATGACTGTAGTAGTAAAGATCTCAATGGGTACCTGCCCATTGATAATAACCCATGTAATAAAATGGACAATCCAGGTACCAGTTATAAATTTTAAAAAGCCCAACATATTTCCAAGTTCAGCTCAAAGACATCAGGAGCAAGCAAGGCAAAGAATAATGATTACAGTTTGAGCCTCATATCATGGGACTCTTGGCTGTTGTGCATTTATTCAACATTAGGCTTCCTTCTGATTTCCTTATTTTACATGAATTAGTTTCAAGAAAACAGACAGGTTTCTTTAATGTGAAACCATGTGTCACAGATTCATTCTGTTTGATACATATGTAGCAGACCAGTCTAAATTTAAAAAATGGCAACAGATATTAAGAGAAACAGGATTCATATTGATTGGACTCGTGGAAGTTATATGGCTGAAAAATGTAACAGGAGAGGGATTTTGTTAAAAACATGTTGCATCTGGAAAAAGACAAATCAATAGCACTTTACAATTTTGAAAGAAGAATTCATCATTGATACAATATATTCAATGAAGAAAAGGGATTTTGGAGCAAATTATATCTTTCCAAGCCAGATCACATGACTACCTGTAATACATGCATCCTTCTTGATGTTTCCATCACATTAGAGAGCCTAACCACATCTGCCTGCAAACGTATGCAACCATCTTGATGTTTCTCTCACATTAATATGGAACCTTCTCACATTTGCCTGCAAATGTATGCATCCTTTTTGATGTTTCCATCAAGCCTATACTGTGTAACATTATGGTGGCCAACTTATGGTGGCAAGGGGAGGTCATTACAATTTTGTCTGGAAGCATTTGTTTCCCATAGATTCTATTTGCATCATCTGTACAATAGATAGATAGAAGGCAAAGTTTTGATGTATTTCCAACAGGGCTGTATTCGATGAATAAGTTTTGATGCCTTTCCAGCATATTCAATTAATAACAGTTTATTTCCTATTGATATGTGATTGGGAAATCCTATATGGTTTTTGATGTCTTTCCAGCAGGGCTGTATTCAATGAATAACAGTTTATCTCCTAATGATATGTGATTGGGAAATCCTGTATGGTTTTGATGTCTTTCCAGCAGAGCTGTATTCAGTGAATAACAGTTTGATGTCTTTCCAGCAGGGCTGTATTCAGTTAATAACAGTTTTGATGTCTTTCCAGCAGGGCTATATTCAATGAATAACAGTTTATTTCCTAATGATATGTGATTGGGAAATCCTGTATGATTTTGATATCTTTCCAGCAGGGCTGTATTCAATGAATAACAGTTTATTTCCTAATGATATTTGATTGGAAAATCCTGTATGGTTTTGTAATGTCATGAACATTAATCAAATACCAAGCAGTCAGATCAGGAGTTCATATCTTGGTGCTAAATACTTGGATGTTCTGTGTTGATACAATACAACTGTAAAGACAACTGTGTTGGAAGACCACTTGTCATCAGGGACCTAATTTTTCATGCACAGGTCAATTTTGTTAAATATTGCAGTCACTCGCTGCAGCATAGTATTCCATTTTATTAGGCATATGTTGTCATGGATCCCATTTCATTATGTAATTACAGGCTAAGGCTGATGTTGTCATGGATTCCATTCCATTCTGTAATGATGCAATAAGGCAGATGTTGTCATGGATCCTGTTTCATTATGTAATGATGCAATAAGGCAGGTATGGTCATGAGTCCCATTTCATTATGTAATGATGCAAATAGGCAGATGTGGTCATGGATTCCATTTCATTTTGTAATGATGCAATAAGGCAGGTATGGTCATGAGTCCCATTTCATTTTGTAATGATGCAATAAGGCAGATGTGGTTATGAATCCCATTTCATTTTGTAATGATGCAATAAGGCAGGTATGGTCATGAGTCCCATTTCATTTTGTAATGATGCAATAAGGCAGATGTGGTTATGAATCCCATTTCATTATGTAATGATGCAATAAGGCAGGTATGGTCATGAGTCCCATTTCATTTTGTAATGATGCAATAAGGCAGATGTGGTCATGGATTCCATTTCATTTTGTAATGATGCAATAAGGCAGATGTGGTTATGAATCCCATTTCATTTTGTAATGATGCAATAAGGCAGATGTGGTTATGGATCCTGTTTCATTATGTAATGATGCAAATAGGCAGATGTGGTCATGGATTCCATTTCATTTTGTAATGACGCAATAAGGCAGATGTGGTTATGGATCCTGTTTCATTATGTAATGATGCAAATAGGCAGATGTCTTGGATTCCATTTCATAATGTAATGATGCAATAAGGCAGATGTGGTTATGAATCCCATTTCATTATGTAATGATGCAATAAGGCAGGTATGGTCATGAGTCCCATTTCATTTTGTAATGATGCAATAAGGCAGATGTGGTCATGGATTCCATTTCATTTTGTAATGATGCAATAAGGCAGATGTGGTTATGGATCCTGTTTCATTATGTAATGATGCAAATAGGCAGATGTCTTGGATTCCATTTCATAATGTAATGATGTAATAAGGCAGATGTGGTTATGGATCCTGTTTCATTATGTAATGATGCAAATAGGCAGATGTGGTCATGGATTCCATTTCATTTTGTAATGACGCAATAAGGCAGATGTGGTTATGGATCCTGTTTCATTATGTAATGATGCAAATAGGCAGATGTCTTGGATTCCATTTCATAATGTAATGATGCAATAAGGCAGATGTGGTTATGAATCCCATTTCATGTTGTAATGATGCAATAAGGCAGATGTGGTTATGGATCCTGTTTCATTATGTAATGATGCAAATAGGCAGATGTGGTCATGGATTCCATTTCATTATGTAATGACGCAATAAGGCAGATGTGGTTATGGATCCTGTTTCATTATGTAATGATGCAAATAGGCAGATGTCTTGGATTCCATTTCATAATGTAATGATGCAAATAGGCAGATGTCTTGGATTCCATTTCATAATGTAATGATGCAAATAGGCAGATGTCTTGGATTCCATTTCATAATGTAATGATGCAATAAAGCAGATGTGGCCATGGATCCCATTTCATTATGTAATGATAGGATAAAGCAGATGTGGCCATGGATCCCATTTCATTATGTAATGATAGGATAAAACAGATGTGGCCATGGATCCCATTTCATTATGTAATGATAGGATAAAGCAGATGTGGTCATGGATTCCATTTCATTATGAACTCATACGATAAGGTATATATTGTCATGGATTCCATTTCATATAATCTTAATGTTTCTGATACCTCTGCATAAGGTGACCTCATGTATAAGGCTGTCCTTTTGTATGGCCCCAATCAATAATATCAAAGTACTGTACTGCAAGTACCCCATTTGAAAGACTACCCATGTAAAAACTGGTCTCCCACGATAGGTTTCACAGCATCAGCCTGGTCAAAACTGATAAATAATCGAGTCATTCAGATCTACCACATATTTTTTGTTACAGTTAGCATGTTTGAAATGTCTTCATGTTAGAGTAATCCTTGTTAAAGTTAGCTAGATTGTTGTAGATTTACAGTTGACAATGGAGATAAAAAAATCTTTTCATGTGCAGGGTATGGAGCATCTGACCAGTAAGAAGATTGTACATGGTGATCTCACTGCATCCAATGTTTTACTGAGTAAGATCCTGGTGGCAAAGGTGTGTGACTTTGGATGGGGAAAAGAACAGGACCAGGATCAGTCTCCATACATCCGGAATTCTACCAAAGCCCAGTTTCACTATCTCTGGTAAGGAGATTGGTATCTGAAATACCAAGATGGCATTGTTTTTATCGTAGATTTAAGTTGCCAAAACTAATACTTATGAAAGTTAATTCCCCTTTCTTATCTTGCTTTCTATTGTTATTGGTTCAGAAAATATAAAGTCAGAGGAATGATGTATAGTATTAAAATTGAAAATCAATGCTGGAACTTTTTTTATGCAAAATTCTGGAAAATGTTGTATATTTAAAAAGGGTCATTCCAAAATGTTTTTTTAAATCTTTTATATTAGCTAACATTTCACAAAATATATAAGCGGCATGAGCAGAAGGAAAACAAATTATACTTTATGGCATAAATAGAATGATTACATGAAATATGTATGAGACATGTATTTGGAAAACAAATGTGTCCCTATCAGACTCCATCATAGTTAAACTACCATGTAATTAGCTTAACACATATTTCATGCACCAAATAAATTAATCCACTGATATTTAATAGATAATTAAAATATTTGATAATTAAAATATTTTGGGGAGTTTTAGTAAATATAATGTAATCAGTCATCAGTGGTGCAGAAATCCATTTTTCTGTATTGTCCAGGTAGGAAATTGTTTCTTAAAGATGAGCAACTTTTGCATTGTTTTCTGTGGGCAAGTAAATTGTGGCTTTAACTTGAAATGACATTTCCTGTGTGCATTGTTTACACAATCAACATTCATATTTACCACTTAATACCATACATGGGCATTTACATTTAAATTTATTGATTAGGACTGAAACTAATCACAGCTTGTGTGGATACAACGTGGAAGCAGACAGTACTGGTTTAGGCGGTATCATTTGATGGTTACATCACAAAGAATTTTATTTGCAGGAGAATCGGCTTCCCTTAATAATCCATCGTTTTGAATCAGTCACTGGACTCTTTGAAACAGCTATGAGCCAGTGTATGTAGATGAATAGTTTTCTTATAAAACTAGGACCAGTTGGTGAAAGGATGATTGATTGATTGATTGAATGATTGATTGTGAATTTTACTGCACACCAGCATTATAAGCCTATTTAGTGCCACAGAAGAAGGTATATGAGAAAAAAGAATAGTCAAACAGGTTTATTAAAAGCGAGCAATGAAAGTTAAAAAAACATGAGCATATGGTAGAAATACATGAGGGTTCCTGATTAACACAGGATATAAATGTTCTTTGCAGATTGTAAAAAGGTAATAAAAAATATAGAAGAGTGATTAACAGTATAAATGTTCATTAAAAATACTCAAAATAAATAGGATTGCACACCAGTTAAATATTTTTATAAATTTTAACTTCCTTGAACAAGTTTGATATAGAAGTCACATTTGCCCTAACAGAAAGTTCCTTCATATGTTAACCATTGTAGTAATGATTGGCTAAAATTAAAAATGACTATGACAGGTAATAGAATAAAGAAAAAATAATGGGAGTTCAGTGATTCCAGGAGTTTATTTGGCTTCAGGCAAGCGAAGATCAGACAATGTTTAAATCTTATAATATATGTAAGAAATACCCCTCAATTTCAGACAACTTAAGTGAATTATTTGAAGGACAGATTATTACAAGGAAAGACACTGTTAACACATCAAAAAAGTTCAAAGCACAGTACATGTCCGTTCAAAGCACAGTACATGTCAGTTCAAAGCACAGTACATGTCAGTTCAAATTTGATAATGAAAAGGCCAAATCTGAGGGGAAAAAAGTTGAGAGTGATTTAGACAGAGTGATCAATAAGTACAGTGTGAGCCAAACTTAGCACTACAAGAAACTGTTAAAATACAGCATATGCGACAGCAGAGAAAATCTTTTTCAGACTATGAATTTCTGAGTACAAATAAAAAAATTCATCACGTCAACAGAACTGCATGCATAGTTTTCATCAGCAATATATAGGACATCCTACTGAAAAATGTTAGGGATGAAACATCAAGGGCTAAATATAGATCAATCCTTTCAGATGCTGAGAACTGATTTAGAAGTTATGACCAAGAATGCATTCTTATTAGATTTATAGACCCTGACCATAAAAGTTGAAATTTCAGTGCTTGGTTGTGTCGAATATCTTGAAAGCTCTCGTTTGTGGATTTTTTTTTACTGCATTAAGAGAGGACTTTGTATTCTCCATCAAGTGCTTTTTCCTCATCACATTATATTAGGATAACTTACTTTACAGCCCTCCCGGAATGATGGAAAATGACTATCTGTCCATATATTATTATATAGACAATGGGAAGCAACTCTTACAGGTTAACTTCCCTTCTACCATCTAAGTGGATACCATCATGTCCAGTTTAATCCAGTTTTTACTTTCACTACCATGTGCTAAGATGTCCTCCAGACAATCCATTTAAATGATATAACTTCTAGAAGTTAAATTTATTGATCCACATTTCTTTTTAATTGGTACAATAAATCATAATATTTGATATGGTGCAACTTTCTTGTGAAATCCAGTGAATTTATTGATATTTTTGAAATTATCAGACCTTTTATTTCAATCAGTACCATTTAATTTCACCAGATAAAGTTTCAGGCACTGATTAACTGTTGTACCTCTGAGTCATTTCAGTAATGTGGTTTACTCTATTTAAGTTTTTATATATATCTATATATTTGTAGCATGGACTTTTTTTTTTCTCCACATCTTTACAGAGATGACAACTCAGTAGTGGACCACTCTGGTGGTCTAGTGGTTAGTGCGTCCTCCTTGGATGGTGGAGGTTATGGGTTCGGTCCCCAGCCGAGTCATACCAAAGACTTACAAAAAATGTACTAACAGCTGCCTCGCTTGGCACTCAGCATTAAGAGGTTAGTGTTAGGACTGGGTGGTCTGGTGTCAGGATAATGTGACTGGGTGGGACATCATGCCACATGTCTGCGGCATGATGCCCCAGTGCTAGACATCACTATAAACTGTCACACTGCAGACATCGTAGCGATATGACTGAAAAATTGTTAAAGCTACGTTAATAATCCAAATCACACACACACACTCATTAGTGTAAGAGATCAAAGGTTGCAGAGCCATAGATATGAGACGCATCTACACATACAATTATTCATTGGCACACACATAAAATTTGTGGTACTTGGCCCTTGGTACGAAAATACTTGGTCCAACATTTTGAAAAAGTAGTTCCAGGACTGCGAAAATGAACATGCTCCAGTACATTGTAATAGACACTTCACATCAGAATCATTGACTTGGCACATGGGAGACGTTGAGATGCCCTCTCCATCCCTCATGCAGATGCAGAAACAGCACCAGAGTAACTTCCTCCTTACTTGACTTTACATATCTGACAATTTTTGTCATCTAGCAAAGAAAAGAGCCACTAATAGTCATTGCTGTTTTGCTCTACTCTCCTTCCTTTTCAGTTTTCCACTTTTGTTACGACATCAAATTTAGTAGTCGAGAAAGCAAAATGCATAAGTGTTAACCATTATTATACATTTCAGTCGCATGACCCTGTTAGGGAACATACAAGAGAAAATATGATTGTTGCTAGAGATCTTGCAGCGGCGATTCACAGGAATGGCATTGTTATAAATGTAGACAAAGAGAAGCAACTCTTACATGTCAACTCCCCTTGTTACCTGCTTGGTGGCTACAATGGTTTAAACCCGTTATTTTTTTCTGGGTTTGTTGGTTATTTGTAATATCATTAAGTAAGTATTAGTTATCGCAGAAACATAATTTACTAGAAACTTTGCTTTCTCTTTCAAATACATTACTGATCACATTACATTAAGAGAATAGTTAAGAGGAGGAGAAAATAATGAGCATCCTTCCCTTATCTGTGTCACCCAGTAGGAGATTGATTGCTGTACTAAAATGAAGAACTTCTAATGTTAGTTTATTGCAAGGAGAACATTTATTTATAGACACGAGCAGGACATCCTTGTGGTATTCCACACTTGATTATTGTTTCACTGCAAAACATTTTCCAGGCAAATCCTGTAAATATGGCATAAACATGTCCCAGTCAAAGGTTGTGCATGAATAGGGAGTGGTCACTATCTGTGCAGCCTGCACCAAGCCAACAAGATTCAGTTCCTCCTTAACAAGATCATGCTATGCACATGGAACTTGATAAGGCAGTCTGGGTGTGCCAGCTAGTTGACATGGCTAAGTCTCAAATTGAGACTCTACATTCAAGGCCAGACTTATAGAAACTGCTCGTATTACATGAGCTGAAATCTTCACTTTGTATCTGATCCTGTGAGAGTGCAGAGTAGATTGATTTAATAACTCCCCTTAGCCAAGCAGCCTGCACTTGTGGGGCTTTGTCTTGCCTTGAGTGGTAGGAAATATCTATAATAGTCGATGTGCATATTGTCTGTATATCTCAGGTAACAGCTGAGGGTACATCTCAGGTAACATCTGAGGGTGTACAGGGTCATTCAGCTTTGCTTTTCTTAACAGAACAATCAAGAAGATGGAATGAATAGTTGATTGATTGATTATTTGGATTAGAGAGGCCTTCACACAATTGTGCATGTGCCTATTGTTTATTCCTGCATGACAGGATAATAATTGTTCCTGGGGGAAGGAATTAGAGCCACATCCCCCAGGCATTTATGTGCTCACAGAGCACTGTTAATTTTAGCCTCAGGTCATGAGATAATGAGTCCCTTATGACTGGACTTTCAGTCTGCTATCAACTAGTCCATGTGTCTACCAAAGCAGTATGTGATGCCAGTTGCGATTGGTTGCCACTATGATGTCACATTGGGACACCTGGATTTGATGGGTGGAAATGGTTCCACATCTCTGTCATGCTACTGGAGGTATGGGAGAGGCAAGGGAGGAAAGGTACCTTGCAGCAGGTGCAAATGCACAGAGCCCTGAAACACCAGTCTGTACTTAATCAAATTTAGTCCAGTTATTTTAATGGACAATAAAAAATGCCAATAACTTATAGCCACATGTGCAGTTAGATCAAATCAAATGAGTCTTAAAAATGTTCCTACTTCCTAAAAAATCTAATAGTTCTAGTACATAGTGTACATTATAAGTGCCCTACAAATTTCTAATTACTAATATGTCTTTGTTAAGGCCTCTGTGCATGTTTTCCGTGCTTCTTTCTACACCCTGGATTTACCTCAGTGTCAAAGTATGTGTCCATGTTATCTGTACCTAAGTCCACACCCTAGATTTACCTCAATTTTTAAGTCTCTGTGCATGTTATCTGTGCTTTTGTTCACACCCTAGATTTACTTCAGTGTTTAAGTCTCTTTGCATGTGATCTCTGCCTCTCTTCACACCCTACCTTGATCTGAATGATAAAGTCTCTGTATGTTATCTGTGCTACTGTCAGCTCCTTGATTTATCTCAATGCTAAAGTATTTGTGCATGTTATCTGTGCCTCTGTCCACACCCTAGATTTACCTCAGTGTTAAAGTATGTATATATGTTATCTATGCCTCTGTCCTTACCCTAGATTAACCATGTTTATGTGTACATGCTATCTCTGCCTCTGTCTTCACCCTAGATTAACAACAATGTTAAAGTTTGTGTGCATGTAATCTGTTCCTCTACCCTCACCCTGGAATTACCTCAGTTTTAAAGTCTCATGGGTATGTTATCTTTGCCTCGGTCCTCACCCAAGATTAACCACAATGTTTAAATCTTGGGTGATTAACCACAGTGTCTAAATCTGTATGCATATTATCTGTGCCTCTGTTGACACCCAAGATTTACCTCAATGCTATCATTGTATCTGTCCATACTCTAGATTAACCTCAGTGATGTCTGTGCAGCTGTCTACACATTTGATCAGGTGTTGGCAATCTGTGGCATGAGTGCCAATAGTGGCACGCCTGACTCCTTGGAAAGGCATGCAGTACAAGTTGTAGTTTTGTATTGTGTGTACTAAGAGTGAAAAATTAAAGGGACAAATATGACCTGGTATACAGCACTCAACAATTGAACCATCCTGGCATAACAGTTCTAGAAGGTTGCCTATGTCTGCCCTAGATTAACCTCAGTGTTATCTGTGCAACTGTCCACATCCTAGATAACTTAGTGTAATACATGCATGCATTTACAGCCTAGATTGATCTCTGTGTTATCTGTGCATCTGTCCACATCCTAGATAACTCAGTGTTATCTGTACATCTGTCCACATCCTAGATAACTTGGTGTAATATGTGCATGCATTCACAGCCTAGATTAACCTCTGTGTTATCTGTGCATATGTCCACCCACAAAATTGATCACATTGCTTGTTACTTAGCTGAATAAAAGGCAGGCTGAATAAAAGTGGATCTGTTATGTTTTGGTTTAAACTAGAAACAAACATGCTTGCTATTGTGCGTGACCATTGTGGCTGTGGATCTCAGGGCATATTATTTGCTGATTCATGTCACAATTTATCTCAGTTACCCACATCTGATGCACCAGATATGCAACTTGGCTAAATTGAAATATGCCATCTTGTAATATACAGCCGATCAGGGTCTATGCTATTTGCATAAAGTTATAGGTAGATTAAACAGGATGGACCCTGGTATTTTTGGACATGATGGTCATCTGGGTCAGGGTTTTGGGCAGTTGGGTGCATGTTAAACATGGATAAACATGAGTATTATATTATTTCAGGTGTTCCCCAGAGGTGCTCAAGGAAAAGTCTTACAGCATTTCCTCTGATGTATGGAGTTTTGGTGTCACAGCATGGGAAGTGTATACTGATGCAGAAGAGCCCAAACTCCCAGAAATGGAACAACAGTATAAAAGTTTGTCTGAAATGGAATTATTGCACAGATGTCTCGGGAAAGAATACAGACTTACCAGGCCACAAATGTGTCCCCAAAATGTCTACAATGATATCCTGAAGGCATGCTGGCAATGGGAGATAGAGAAAAGGCCTACTTTTACTGATCTACGAAGAAAACTAGAGTAAGTCTTTTTGCAAAGAACAAAACATAATTATGTTATTAAATTTGGGGTGAAGAAATCTAATTAACAGAATGATCTAAATGGTAAACTCATGTGGGATTTTAAGAAATAATTAATATCTGTGTTTTGTCAATATGGTTTTCATATTGTTTTACAAAAGCATTTATCAGTTGTGTAGTTTTGTTTAATGGTATTAATTTAACTTCAAAAACCACTGTGACAGCTTTTCATAAAGGTTAATTATCAACTGCCATTAAATATCAGTGATACTACAGTATTGAGATGCTATCAGTCTTTTTGGTCTGTGTGTTCTTCCACCCATTCCTACATAACTCGAGCCCCCTTTTAAACAACAGGGTAGAAATTAGTCAAACCTAATACAGTACATTAGTAAATAACTCAACCCCCCTTTTAAACAGCAGGGTAGAAATTAATCAAACATAATACAGTACATTAGTACATAACCCCCTTTTAAACAGCAGGGTAGAAATTAGTCAAACCTAATACAGTACATCAGTACATAACTCAACCCCCTTTTAAACAGCAGAGTAGAAATTAATCAAACATAATACAGTACATTAGTACATAACCCCCTTTTAAACAGCAGGGTAGAAATTAGTCAAACCTAATACAGTACATCAGTACATAACTCAACCCCCTTTTAAACAGCAGAGTAGAAATTAATCAAACCTAATATTGTAACAGTACATTAGTACATAACTCAACCCCCTTTTAAACAGCAGGGTATAAATTATTCAAACCTAATACAGTACATTAGTACATAACTCAACCCCCTTTTAAACAGCAGGGTATAAATTATTCAAACCTAATACAGTACATTAGTATATAACTCAACCCCCTTTTAAACAGCAGGGTATAAATTATTCAAACCTAATACAGTACATCAGTACATAACTCAACCCCCTTTTAAACAGCAGAGTAGAAATTAATCAAACCTAATACAGTACATTAGTACATAACTCAACCCCCTTTTAAACAGCAGGGTATAAATTATTCAAACCTAATACAGTACATTAGTACATAACTCAACCCCCTTTTAAACCGCAGGGTAGAAATTAATCAAACCTAATACAGTACATTAGTAAATAACTCAACCCCCTTTTAAACAGCAGGGTAGAAATTAATCAAACCTAATACAGTACATTAGTACATAACTCAATCCCCTTTTAGACTGCAGGGTTGAAATTAATCAAACCTAATACAGTACATTAGTACATAACTCAACCCCCTTTTAAACCGCAGGGTAGAAATTAATCAAACCTAATACAGTACATTAGTACATAACTCAACCCCCTTTTAAACCGCAGGGTTGAAATTAATCAAACCTAATACAGTACATTAGTACATAACTCAACCCCCTTTTAAACTGCAGGGTTGAAATTAATCAAACCTAATACAGTACATTTGTTGCCCATTTGATAATCATGTGCAGTGGAGATATAAATTCTGAGATTTCCAGATGGTGCTTGAGAGAGTAATTTAAATTACAGTAATGTTTTCCTTTGTTTGTTAAAAACTCACTTGGCCACAAAGCAAAGTGTGCTTAAGGTGTGGCCCAGCATCTGTTGTGAGCTATGCATTGTTCATCATACAACTGTTAGTTGTTGCATCTTACCACTCTGGAGATCCATTTTTGTTTGAGTTTTATCACACTTGAATAATGGGCTTGTCCCAATCTCAGATAAATTTGATAATCATTGTGACTATGCATATTAATGAGGTAATTTTCCATTGGATTGGTTGAGCTTGTTTCCAATCAGAGGCCATATTTTGCTCAGACCTTTTTTTATATCAAACCTAGAGGATTGCCTTTTATCATTAGGATGTCATACAAGTTCAGTAATGAGCAAGAATTATACATATTAATGAGATGATCTTACATCTGATTGGCCAGGGAGACCATATTTCTGATGTATCTTTGAATAGTGACTTGTATCATCAAGAATTTGGATGAGATCAGTAATGAGTTAGATCCATCCATATTAAGGAGTTGAGATTGAATCTGATTGGCTAAGTTTGTTACCACACAGGAGACAACATAGCTGACCTGAGTTGGTCAGTCATGGAAAATGGGCTTGTATCATCAAGATCTCAGACGATTTTGATAATAAATGGGCTTGTGTTATTAAGATCTCAGATGATTTTGCTAATGAATGGGCTTGTATTAAGATCTCAGATGATTTTGATAATAAATGGCTTGTATTATTAAGATCTCAGATGATTTTGATAATAAATGAGCTTGTATTATTAAGATCTCAGATGATTTTGATAATAAATGGGCTTGTGGTTTTAAGATCTCAGATGATTCAGCTAATAAATGAGCTTGTATTATTAAGATCTCAGATGATTTTGATAATAAATGGGCTTGTATCATCAAGATCTCAGATGATTTTGATAATAAACAAGATTCATTCATACTAATGAGGCAGTCTTGCTTTGGATTATCTGAACATTCTATTGATGATAACATTTTGGTCAAAGTTGTTAAATGGTCTTATCAAGATGTTGGATGAGTTTGATTATGAATAAACTCACCACATGTTTATGAAGTAATGTTTTATTTTGTTTTTAAGCAAACTTTGTATATGCAGTCCTGGCAGGAACACATGATTATATAACAGATTCTGCATAATGATTGCCAGGTATTTTTCTGAGAGTAGTCCAATAATGAGACATAGAAACTTGGAACTTTTATTATGCTGAGTGAGGCCAGATCTTCAAGAAGAATGTATAAGACTGGAGAATGGGGTTGGGGTAGAGAGCATCAGTATTGAAAGTCAGATTAGACAATTGGAATTTTAAAAACTTACAGTGGCATATATATAAGGCAACTTAAAAACCAAAGTGACAGTAGGCCTTTCTTCTTGCAGAAATCTCACATTGAACATTAGTTTTTGTTTCACACACCTAAGTCCCAGGCATGAAGAGAGATATTGTAGGCCTGGGAAACTATAAGCGATTCTCTGTACCCATGCCCAGAAACCTTTCTTCAACATCCAACAACTGATTCTTGATCGGGTCTCATTGCTGTCTTTCACCAAGCCGAGCATGACTTTGAAGCAGCTGTTGAGCCCCGCTAACAGACACACCTAGGGTTCACTTTCATGCATGAGTTGTGTACTAATTGGAACAGCTATAGACTCAGTCTCCAATTCTGGCAACCTGGTGATGGGAGATGATGCATTCTGATCCACGTCCAAAGTGATCAAAAACCATAACAAGGCAACCCTCTGATCTGCTCATTGTCTTCCAGTATCCTATTCCACGGTCACATCAGTGAGTTCAGGAAACAGGTCACCAATGAGGCAACCTATTAAAGGCCCGTCAGCTAAGAACCCTGCCTTCATTTTCCTGTAATGACCAGATAAATTGGATGGACAAACCCCACTAAGACACTCCAGATGGGGAAATCCACCTACAAACCTTTATCTTCATTAATGGCATAGTTTCTCAAAGCAAGACAATATGAACACTGATTTCATCCCGGTATCTCTTTCTGCCATCCTTCTTCCAGCCGAAAATGCAGTATATTAGTCCCACCCTTGTCTAACATCCTAGTGGGAGGAAAACTTGGAAAAAAGACCATGAGGTTGACCCATATATCTGAGGGGAAACTCAATAGCCAGTGTAGACCTCCACAATGCATTCCTTCATATTCCCATTTGCAAGTCTTCACAGATAATAACTGAGGCTTGCTGTCAGGGTTATCACCTCTAGCAATACATTCATGTCCATGTCCCTGACATTATACTGCCAGGACAGTGTCCTCTTAAACCTCCAGATAATTGGTGTTTTTTGGTTCAAGCACATGCAATTCCTCTTTCCTTTTTTGTTTTGCATCAGATTCATTTTCAACAAGAACAAATCCTATTGTATAATGTCCCAGCTTTGCATTCATCTGGACTTGTGGTTTAAAAGCTTTCTGAGTTGGGTTCACCTCCACAAGATTGTGCTTTGTCAGTCACTAATGAGGTGTCTTCTGTTTGCTTGGAGAGTTGGATATCATCCCAGGAAACTCAACATGCAGCCATGGATCTTCCTGCCTTGGACTGCCTGCATTTGGAACTTTGTTGATAATTTTTTTCTTATGGAGAAAACGTTTGCCAACTAGACCAAATGATCAAAGCTTTGGACTACATATGCTCTGTCACAGTAACTGGTAGGACCTTTCGTAGCTTACAGCAGGCATTCAGGTTTGGCATCAGTCACTTGAAATCTTGATTCACAGACACCAGTATGACTTTCAAGCATGCCGATCTCTTATCCTCCTTGGTGAGTGAGGTTTAGAGCCTTCAGGAGTGGTCATGCACACCAACTCCAGGATATAAAACCATAGATAGATCTTTTAAGGCAGTGTGATCTGGAAAATGCATTCTGGCTCCTTGAGACACATCTTCTGTTGTCTGTTACCTTTCGAAGGCAAGTCCTCAGATCTTTGCCTTCTCAGTGTTGTCTTTGTCAACTGATCCACATTAACGTCACCCAACACCTCATTTAGGCTTTGCATTCCTTTGGACTCACAATTCTGATGGAATCAAGTGTTTCAGACAAGAAGGCCTGTTCACCTCCATTTACACCCGTGTTTAGTTGATTCTCATCAGTCAAGATTGACAGATAATGGAACTTTCTCTGACCAAATTTGAAAGCCAAGCTCCCAAACTTCATAGCTTTACTCTCAGACCTGAAATTCTGAGCAACTGATGTCCTTTTACTGATCTTGAACATTCTTATTGTTTGTCCTTTCCCCAGACCATCAGAATCTCAGGATTATTCAGAAGGTGATGAAATCCAGATGCAGACTAATCCTGGTTGCTAGCCTAAAAACAAAAAATCCAGAAATGCTGAACCTGCATGCATGACTAATATCAAGCAAGCCTTAACTCCTTGGACAAGAAGTCCCACCTCTCTGAAAGTCTGTGAGGGGAAGTGGAAAGTCTTCTGGTGGTGTGAACAGAAAACATCTCTCCTTTAAATATGCCAGCAACAGAAATAGCTAACATCTTCCATAGACTTGTGAGGAGAAAAAACTAGCTTCTATCATAGTTAAGGACTACTGTTCCAGGATCTCTGGCATGTTCAGCATCATGGAAGGAAGAACATAAACTAGAACTAAGACCTCTCTGGCCATCTAGCCAATTTTTATTTGTCCATTTGTTTTTATTTGGTTGAACAGTTCGCATATGAAACCAAAATCTCAGTCATTGCTAACTCATCGTTTGTATACAATCTGCTTCCTGATCACCCTTGCATTCACAGACAGAAACAGTGAAATCCATTCCCTTTCAGTCGACCCAAACTATCAGTTCAGTTTTTGTCATGGCAGTCCCTGGTTTCATTGCTAGGAAAGGCTCCTTGTCATTCATTCTGAAACCACTGACTTCATTCAACCTTACATCCCAAGGATATTGGCAGTACCCCATCAGGTTATTGAAGTAGTACATGCCTGAAACATATTAAGATAATAAGCGGATCTCTCTCTTGTCCTTACTAATCAAAGAAGGGATGATATTTTCCTTTCGGGCAATTTCATCCTGGATCCACCGAGTTGTTTGCTCAACCATAAAAAAATTAACCCAAAATTGCTTGAATTTCTTACACATACTATATGACATTATGACAGACATCATCAGCTTAGCATGTGAACAAATCTGTTCTCCAACTAACATCGATCAAGCTGGGGGTTGTAGGTCTCATACAGCATTCTTAAGCATCTGAGAGACCTTTTATCCCAAAAGGGTTCAGTTTGTCTTGGTGGGACCTAAATCAGTAGTGCTACCAACTTCCAAGATTACATAGCCACTTTGTAATGATGCTGGTAACTTTACTTTTGCTTGGTTTTTTGAGTGATATGGCGAAGGCTTTATTGGTGTAAACTGTCATCAGAAGGAATTTAAGGTTGTGGCCCATTATTGGTGTATTAGAGGTCATGAGATAGTATCGAGATGGTTTAGAGAACTTCTGTCAGTGAATTTTAATGGCAGGCTTGAGGTTGAAGAAGTTCACAGTTTTGTCATACAGGTCTCTGTATACAAAAAGCCTTATGCATTTTATCATTATGCTTTAATTTGCCTTAACTAACACCTTTAGTCTTCATTGTCTTCTACCATTAATTCTCCATTCAATTGATTTCAGCTCTCAATATTTGAAACTACCAAATTATTAGGGCTTTGTGAGATAACATTTTTGATGGCCATTATATGTTGTAAGTAGATTTCCTTATGGTAAGTAAAGTTTAATAGTACTTGGATTACTGATACACTGCAGATTTATATGGGCAGCAGCTATAGTTAGAGATCAGATTGGTCGTTGATCCATGTGAATATATGTTAAGCATTAGTCAGCTGACAGTTGACAGCTGCTCTCTGTAACAAAGGGGTCGATATCAAGTTTCAAACCACAGTATTGAATATGACATAGGAATTCAACAGGATAAATGCAGTATATTTGAAATACTGTATTCCCATTCACATTGTTGGATTGTCCTCAAAATAGACACTTCTAGACTAATAATATGGATATATGTTATGTAAATCAGTCTGTAATATGCAGGTGTATGTAGAATTCTATTTTAAGTTAATGCATGAAGCACATGATCTTAGAGGAAACTCATGTACATAGTGTTCTATGGGGTATTTAATTTTGCTGTTTCTTGTATGTAGCAAGTAGTGGCTCAAATATTGAAACTCATTCCCCCTTCCTCAATAAAATTGAATAATGTCATGACTCAAATATTGAAACTCATTCCCCCTTCCTCAATAAAATTGAATAATGTCATGACATGATTTTATTGCTTTTTCAATGAAAAATAATTTTAAAAAATTGCCAAATCAAGAAAATATTGGGGAGTCTAAAGGTTCACCCATACAAACAGCATAACATACAAATGGGCATGGGTGATTTCAGCTATTTTGTTTGTCATGTTTGCGTATCAAAACAAAAGTTAAAACAATTTAGATAATGATCAGCAAAGTATATGCAACTGGTGACAGTCCACCCACAAATAAGCTGAAGGGTGGCAAAGCAATGCGTTCAGTACATGTTCTGCTATCCCAGAGTTATTGTCAACAATTTGTGGCCTACCAAAACCCTTCTTTCTTCAGAGTACAAGATCCAATAACAAATTAGGATAGCCATCTGAAGACAGATGCATGTTTAGAATTTGGGAAAGAGTGTCCTGATTTTCAGAATTACAGTCATTGAAAGTAATCAATACTGTTTTAAGTATGTAAAAGAAAGATTTCTCAAAACTTAATAAACGAAGCAGTCTTAGTACTTAAGGTCAGATGACCACGCCATGCAAATGTCTTAGTACTTAAGGTCTGATGACCACGCCATGCAAGTGTCGTAGTACTTAAGGTCTGATGACCACGCCATGCAGGTCTCGTAGTACTTAAGGTCTGATGACCACCTCATGCAAGTGTCATAGTACTTATAGTCTGATGACCACACCATGCAAGTGTCGTAGTACTTAAAGTCTGATGCATGCAAGTGTCTTCTTAACAAGATACAGCTAGGGTAATGTTTAAGTCGTTGATATATTTAAAGGAACAGTAATATTCGTAAAGCTTGCATTCACTATTTATCTAATTTATTTATGTCTAGTCAGAGTAAACCTAGGTATCGTTGTTAGTATTTCAGATCAATTTAACCAGAGAACTGAAAACTAAACCATTAGAAAATGCACAAATGTGAATATATCTAAATTTTTCCAGACCTTAGAATGTTTGTGGCTGGACACATGTATCCTAGTCATAGGCATTGCATGCAGGATATTAAGCTTTTGGTTTTCACGGCTATTTTTTTTATATCTCCTTTTAGGTCACTGTAACCAAGCTGAGGCCAAATACTTGATGATGGCATTGTGTGTGATGAAGGCATCCCTATTTTCAAGACAGAGATTCAAAATGCTATCTATATGTGCCTTGACAGTCTCATCAGCCATAGCAATCAACCTGGACAGTCTCATCAGTCTTAATAATCATCATTGACAGTCTCATCAGTCATAACAATCATCCTTGACAGTCTCATGAGTCATAATAATCAACCTGGACAGTCTCATCAGTCTTAATAATCGTCATTGACAGTCTCATCAGTCGTAACAATCATCCTTGACAGTCTCATCAGCCATAGCAATCAACCTGGACAGTCTCATCAGTCATAATAATCATCATTGACAGTCTCATCAGTCATAACAATCATCCTTGACAGTCTCATCAGCCATAGCAATCAACCTGGACAGTCTCATCAGTCATAATAATCATCATTGACAGTCTCATCAGTCATAACAATCATCCTTGACAGTCTCATCAGTCATAGCAATCATCCTGGACAGTCTCATCAGTCATAATAATCATCATTGACGGTCTCATCAGTGATAATAATCATCATTGACAGTCTCATCACTCATAACAATCATCCTTGACAGTCTCATTCACCCTTCTTAGTTTTTGTACTGTCTATAATAATGTTCAGTTTTTCAGACATAAAAGTGGCTCAGAGTATTGTTTTTTATGTACTTTACTTTCTGGGGGCTCCACCTTCTGCATCACCATTTTAAAAAATTATTTTTCAGAAGGAAACTGGTAAGGTTGCAGTTTATAATGTCATTGAGTTATGATATGATTGTTGTATGGAGTCCACCTGTTTCTATTAAACAGCAGTTATGATTGTTGTATGGAGTCCACCTCTTTGTATTAAACAGCAGTTATGATTGTTGTATGGAGTCCACCTCTTTGTGTCTTGAACAGCAGTTATGATTGTTGTATGGAGTCCACCTCTTTCTATTAAACAGCAGTTATGATTGTTGTATGGAGTCCACCTTTTTCTATTAAACAGCAGCAATTATTGTGAAGACCAATTTTAAAACTAATATTTTCCATAATATTTTTATGGTTAAAATAAATACATACAAGTACTACATTTGTCTAACCTGCACAAAAAGGTACTCTAAGGACCTCTTGATTGTCAGCAACAGCAGCGGTTGACAAAACTGTTGAAGTTTTGTTCTGCGTTTTTTGTTTTCTAATGCTGGTCAAGGCTTGGGTGGACAAAACACTTCATGTTGTGAAAAGTAATTTTCACCTTGTAACATATTTTTTGGTTTGGGTTTTTATTCTGCAGTTTATGTACACTATATTGTTTGGTTTTATTCATTTGTAATGATCAAGAGCTTTATTCACATGAAATGATAATAAATTTGTAATAGATAACATCATAACTGTTATCTTAAACCATTTCATGCTTTTTGTAATGAGTAATATAATTAATTCCTTGACATTACACAGGACCTGACATAAGATATGATTCTAAGTTGTCACATTAGTAAAATGTTCCAACTGTTGTGTTTTCAGACCAGTGGTCCCCTTTTCCCAAATTTCTGGCTTGAAGAATGTGTAACTTTATAAAGTTTCTGACCTTCAGAATTTTGTACTGGTCATCCAGGTTGTGTTTTGTAAATGCCTGTTACATTTTTTGAGCTGGCTGCAAAGACCACAAGAGATTTTTTTGTTGTGTAACCTTTAAGTTTGTATGTAGGTCAGTGTGAGTATATATACATGTTTAGAAAGCTTCTCTGTTTTCTAAGGGCTATGTTTGAATTAGAGATGATTGTACAAGACCTGCTTTATTTCGATTTAATATAGATTATTAAATTAATTTTGATTATCTTTCATAGATATCACTTATTCTGCCAGAGTGCTTTATTTTGGATCAGCCCTTTAATTGACATAAAAATTATGTAGCTGCTGTAAATAATTCATCTATACTATTTAATAGTATAGTGGAAGGAAATTGTTGTTTTCATGATAATCGTGTCCATAACTGACAAAGTACAGCACTCATTATAATGGTGTCCATGGCTGTTAAAGTACAGTACTCATTATAATGCTCTCAGTAGATGCCAAACTAAAGTACTCATTATAATGTTGTCAGTGGATGCCAGACTAAAGTTCTCATTATAATGCCAGCAATGGCTACCAAAAAGTATACTGCCTTGTCTAAGTGAGACCATCTTGAAACAAAGTAAATGATGCATATCATTTTACCATAACCTAATCCAGGAGCATGCCTCCCCTATAACAGGTATCATGTTCTAATGAAGGGATAGAGCCAAGATAATCCAGGAGCATGCCTGCCCTATAACAGGTATCATATTCTAATGAAGGGATAGAGCCAACCTAATCTAGGACCATGCCTGCCCTATAACAAATATCATGTTCTAATGAAGGGATAGAGCCAACCTAATCCAGGAGCATGCCTGCCCTATAACAGGTATCATGTTCTAATGAAGGGATAGAGCCAACCTAATCCAGGAGCATGCCTGCCCTATAACAGGTATCATGTTCTAATGAAGGGATAGAGCCAACATAATCAAGGAGCATGCCTGCCCTATAACAGGTATCATGTTCTAATGAAGGGATAGAGCCAACCTAATCCAGGACCATGCTTGCCCTATAACAGCCAGGTTTAAGTTGTATTTATTGATTTTATGTTTGATAGTTATGTTTTTTGGTGTTTCAGATTTATGTTGCTTTTAGTTCTACTGGTTATAGACCAGAAGAGCTTATGGGATGGCCTGCCATCTGTCACAAGTTTGTTACTGCTGTTTCTCCTGAACTACTTGGAGGATTACCATGAAACTTCACACAGGTTCATCCCAAGGTCTAGTTGGTCCTAAATGAAAACCGAGCTGCTCCAACATACATTATGGCCACCACAGTGGGACATCTGGAAAATATTTTTATTGCTACTCCAGGAGGATGGATGGTCACATCAGCATGTGGTTTTCGCTGGAAGTCTTCTTTGATTTCTTGTTGATCCTAAATGAAAATGGTGCCAGTTTGATATTCCATATGACCACCATTGTGGCCATCTTGAAATTATGTTATCACTTCTCATTCAGATTGGAAATTCTTATCAAGATGGAGTTTCATTGATGATCGATTCAGAAAAAAATGGTTCTCTTAAGACAGCCACTAAGACCATCTTGAAAATCTTGTTGTCACTACTCTTTCTGAATGGATGGTCATTTCATCATGGGTTTTTCACTAAAAGTTTTTTGATAGTTGGTTTTTAATGAAAATGGTGTTGATGTGACCTGTAACATGGCCATCATGGCAGCCATCTTCAAATCTTGTTGTCAAAGCTGCTCCCAAATGGAAAGTGATATTGACATGGAGTTTACTCCAGAAACCCTTTCATGGTGACCAGTTGGTCAAAAATGAAAATGGTTCTGCCCAGACACTTATTATCTTCACAATCCTGTTAACACTACTCTGCCTGAATGGATTGTCTTATTAGCATGGGGTTTTCGCTACAAGATATTTTTAATGATGCTAGTCCTAAATTTTTTGTTTTCAGATTTAGATTTTCAATCTGCCTGTCAGTGTGGTAATGTGTTTTGTCAACATAAAACTATTTCAAATTTTTCTTTACGTTCTAGCTTACTTGGCTATCAAAGCAGGCCAGGTGAGCATATGGTATGACCTGTATCCACAGTCTAATCATTGTGTATTGTGTGTCTATCAACAGTTGCTATTTTTAACTTCTCAAAAACCACTGGACAGATTTAACCAAATTTGTCGGAGAGCGTCCCAGCATAAAGGGTTGTCAGAGTCGCACAAATCATGCTAATCTGCTATAAAATATGACCACCTTTAAAAACAGGACAACCTTTAAATGACTTATAAAACACCGATATATCAAATTTGACAGAAAAATTAATGGCATATAGGGATTTCAATTTCATGCAGCTTATACTGATGCAGATAGAGCTGCCATTACTAAAAATAGAAAATCTTTACATTCTCAAGTATCACTAAGCAGAATTTGCCCTGACATTGAGTGCTTTCAATTTTATTATGTATTGTTGATGAACTATCAAATATTGCCACAGTGCTAAAAATAGAAAACATATAAATAGCTTTATCGATTTAAAAAAAAACAACTGGCCTGACCAGCTTGGTGAGAAACCGCCCTGGCACTCTGGCTTTTCAGTATTGGACAATGATGCTTGAATATCATTGGAAATAGCAAAGATAGAGAAACCTTGAAAGAGTGGTTTTGATCACATATGCAATCAACAGTGACCAGCTTGCATTTTGCTATTAGGCAGGTATCACTTGTGTCATTTGCTAACTTTTTGGTCTGCAGTTCAGGCATATTTGTTTTACAAGCACAGAGTTTGGTTAAATATGGGATGTACATTCAAGCCTTCACTGGTAAGTGCCTGCTTACAAAAAATAACCCTCGTATACAGGTCAAGTACAAAATAAGTCCCATTTAAGCATAAGCAAATAGATATTTACCTGTATATATCGTAGCTTCATGTGATACAAGAGTGAATTCTAGTCCAGTTTGTTTCTGGAATTTTTTGCCTGATCGTTTTCATTGCATAAAATGTATTTCTTCCAAGATTTTATTTTAAAGCTGGAAAATAGTAGCCAGACATTATGTTTTCATCTGCAAATTCCAGATTACTGTGAAAAGCAACATATATAATGTCTAAATATGCCATTCAATTGAAATGAATGAATAATGTGACATGTTAATTTTGGGATCTTATCCTTTATTTTCATGTGAACTTTTCTTCTAATATTTGAACTTCCTGTCTCATGTAGATTCATTTCATCAGTGTGAAACTTAATGGATTACTCAGTTTTGGACTAGGAACATAACCACATCATTGGCAGTGCTTAAGCTTTCAAAACAACAAGAATACCTGCAGCTTTGGGTTTTTATTACCAATGGTGCCATAAAAAAAATTCTATTGTAATATCTAAGATATTAATATATTTTTCTTTCTGTTTGTAATTTCCTCACAAGAGTGATTTGGGATTCATCATGTGTATACTTTTGTTTGTTCAGTTAATAAAATCGGTTTTCAGTTTGTGTTAATTTATTCTTATACATCAGTAACGATAGTCACAGCTGATGTGACCCAACTGTGTATTGTATTTTAGTGTCAGTAATCTTGGCAGCTTACTGTACTAGTGTCAGTAATCTCTGCTGATGTAGCCTGACTGTGTATTGTATTTTAGTGTCAGTAATCTCTGCTGATGTGACCTGACTGTGTATTGTATTTTAGTGTCAGTAATCTCTGCAGATGTGACCTGACTGTGTATTGTATTTTAGTGTCAGTAATCTTGGCAGCTTACTGTACTAGTGTCAGTAATCTCTGCTGATTTGGCCTGACTGTATTGTATTTTAATGTCAGTAATTTCTGCCGATGTGACCTGACTGTATATTGTATTTTAATGTCAGTAATCTCTGCTGATATGATGACCTGACTGCTATACAACTCTGGTCTAAAACTAAGTAATAGAAAGTGAAAACCAGCAAGTCAAATAATTGATTTTCCATAGAATACAAGCAGAAATTTCAAAACAACTTATATTAATGCGAATTAAATCCCAAATAGTCCAAAACGTTTTGTCACCAATCCTAATAAATCAAGTTCTGTTTAAATCCCAGTGGTATTCCAAATAAGATCCAGTGCAGAAGGTGTTGATATACTTGTAGTCTCAAATCTAAAATGTACTAATGTAATAATGGTATAAAATGTGATGTGTCAACTCTGTTGATGAATCACTAAAATATACATGTAATCCAAGATATCGATGTATGAAATCAGTATAATTCCAAGATGATATCTCTGTCCAACAATATTATTGATGAGCACTTTGCATTTCCAATGAATAAATAATTTTAATAAATTGTTGTTGTTGTAGGGTTTAACGCCATTTTTTCAGCACACGATGGGCTATACATGGCGGCCAGTATTAATGGTGGAGGAAGAACCCAGGAAAATCCCCAGAAAGAATTACCAACCCTCGAGAAGCTACTGGCAAGCTTTCTCACATATCTACACTGGCCGAATCCGAGACTCGAACCCACGCAGACAGAGGTGAGATGGCAGTGATCCATAACAGAGAGGGCTTTAGACCACTCGGCCACTCAGGGTGCCCAATTTTAATAAATAAATTCCATCCCAAATGAAATGCTGAACTCAACAATAAGACAGATTTCTGATTTTTATGTTATTGCAGGAATGTATGCGTTTTTCAATAAACAAGATTATAAAACGCGCTACATGACCTAGGTCATTATTAGCATTTTTTAAATTACTTAATAGAAAGTTCTATTCTAGAAGATTCTGTTACTAAAATTACAATATAAAATGTGGTAACCATCAGGTAGACCAGGTATTTTTATGGAGGAATTCCTATAACCACGACCAAACCGTAATAAATATGTTTACTTCTGTTGATAATTATCCTAATACTTGACCCACACTCGGGGAGAAAATATTAACTATGTATAGTTTGCTTACCAAAACAAAAACATCACCAGTGCATCTAGTCAGGTACACAAAATACATATATCCATAATATATAATGAATTTTAATTTTTAAAAAACAAACAAATGCAAATTAAATATAAATAACATTGCTGATTATATTAATAACATTGCTGACTGTCAAGAACCAGATCCTACAATCAGAATGTTCCTCTTAATTTCGAAATAGTACACAGCCATATGTACCAAATAATCCACTTAACTGCACGACAGTACGGACCCAGATCTGCCTTCGATTCACTTAACTGCACAACTGTACAGACCCAGATTTGCCATTTAATCCACATAACTGGAAACGGTACAGACCCTGGTCTGTCGACCAATAATCCACTTAACTGCAACAGTACAGACCCAGGTCTGTCATCCAAAATAAAACACCTAAGTGCAAACAGAACATATCCAGGTCTGTCAGCCAATAAAACACACTGCAAACAGAACATACATGTACCCAGATATGTCATCCAATAATCCACATAGCTGTAAACAATCTAGACAAATTCTATCATCAAATCAACGAGCTTACTGCAAACAGGGCAAACCTGGATCTGCCATCAGATATTCGATTTAACTGCAAACCAAACAGATTCGGATCTGCCATCGCATATGAGGTGTAATCAAAATATTCACATTCTAAACGAATATGTATTGTTTACTTGCTTAGTTGTAGTAAAATGTTTAACGATTCTTTTCAAACAAACTCCCCCTAACTAACTCATCTTGTTATCAGTGTTATACGATATCCAATCACATGACAGCATACTGTAGAGACTTTAGGTGATTGCATACTTAAGCTCTCATACTGGTTTGCTTACTCAATCTTTCAAGTTGAAATAGAGCCTGAAATCATAAGGGACCAATATATGTGTTAGGGTGGGCGTATTAGAGGTTCTGCATTGGTTTCTAATAGCATGCTGTATCACGCTGCCTGAATGCTCAGGTATATGATCGAAGAACGTTCCCCATATAGTGGAGAAATAACGAGTACAGGATCTTATTGGTGAAATTAGCCAAGCATGCTTCAACTAGTGTTGCTGATTTTGAATTCTTCCTAACACTGCGCTGCTGTTTGCTCACATTTCAAGAAGCGAATCATCGTTATAATTAATAGATCTATTCAGAAAGTCATTTTCTCCAAGCTTGTATTTTGCTTGTAATTTTTGGAAAATTTGACCCACATACCAGTTTTTTCAGGCATTAATAACCTGGAGTAATGGTTAACATGGTTAGAGATCGAGTCCGCAGATCATGGTTCCTAATCCCCTAAACCCCGTCTATATTCACCATGACTCTTTCCCACGATTTTTTCACACACGTGTATCCGCGATTGTAACCCGCAGTGGCCCAAACAATGTTTCCCTTTCACAAGCCTGTAACATGGCAAGGCTCTAAGCACGCGGTCAGATCAATATGCGCAAACAACTGTTTATTCGATTTCACTTCTTGTAAATGAAAGACCTGTATTGGGTCGCTAACGCCCGTGTTCCGTATGTGTTCATGAAGTCGTCGGTAATTATCCATTTCTGCCAAGACAGTCTCAAATTCAGCCTTTGTATAGTCTGCTAAAGGGAACAGAAACATCAACATAATACACAGAGTACATGGCATGGTTATCGAGGCAGACTCGAACGTTATACAAGGCCTTGGAAAAGTGACACTTCGAGCATACAACAGTACGCACATGACAGACGTGGCGTACCAAACTATAATTATAACCATTAGGTATGTCCATTATTATACATACACCTCAACCAATATTAAGTATCATGTTTTTGGAGATATTTGTTCCGACTGTCTCTCTGTACGAATTCTAATTGTACATGCCAAGGTTATGAGGTCTCTCCCTCGGATTCGGGAATAACTAATAAATCTGTCTTCATTCCTATAACGACTGAGAAAAATGTAAACTGTACATCCTTTGGTCTGAAAAAGAAAGGTTTGCAACTTATCAATATCAATGAAAGACACGTCTTACCAAAGATCGATGAACTAAGACTAACGATACAAAATGAACCCAACCTTGCAGTAATTGGACTATGCGAAACGTTACTAGATTGTAATGTACCTGACAGTGCTATCTCTATTAGCAACTTTTCTTTGGAAAGACGAGATCGACCACAAGGCGTAGGAGGAGGGATAGTCATGTACGTTTCAAATAACATACAAGAGAAGAACAGATTTTGAAAATTCTACTATCGAATCAATATGGATCGAGTTAAGTTTCCTCAATAGTAAATCAATCTATATCTGCTCAGCATACCGACCCCCAAACTCCCTCTCCTCATGGCCTGACCAATTTGAACATGAGTTAGAGGCTGCTTTATCTTCCAACAATGAAGTAATTATTATGGGAGACTTTAATATTGACCTCCTCTCTGATACTAACACTAAATGGCTACATATGATACAACTACACGACCTTACACAGGTAATATATGCTCCAACAAGAGTAAAAGCCTATACTTCTACTCTGATCGACCACATCTATACTATCTATCCAACCAATCTCTACGAGATAAACGTACCATGTTTCCCTATTAGTGATCACTATCCTATATATGCAACTCGTAAGCAACAAAGCGCAAAGAAAAACAACTTACACGCCTACATGCAATACAGATGTTTCAAAAACTTTGCTGAAAATGAATTTCTCACCGAACTATCACAAAACATTAACACAATATATTTCCCTAACATAGACCCAGATTATGACTTGTCTATCTGGAATCACTGTTTTCTTACTATCCTAAATAAACACGCCCCCATACGCATCAAAAGAATTAAACGATCAAAACAACCAGAATTGGTATACCAATGAAATTGCAGAGGCACAACGCAAACGAAACTACTACCATAAATATAAAGACTTTACAAACTATCCTTTGTGGCGGAACAAAGTCAAATCAATCATTGTAAAACACAAACGCTCCTTTTTCAAAGAAGCCATCACATCAAACTCCGATAACAGATCCATCTGGAATCACTTACGAAATCTAGCTTCAGCGAAACCTGCGCCTCTAGCTCCACGTGAAATTATAGTTGATGGCACTAATTATACTGATGAGATCGATATTGCAAACCAGCTGAACCATTTTTTTTAGTAATATCTCCCAAACGCTTGACAGGTCTAATAATACAGAGCCTAATTTAGACAAACTTACTAAATTCGTGAATGAAAGGGTACCCGATCATGTTAGTTTCAACATTCTCTTAATAACAATAAATGACAGTTTTGATATTCTAAATAAACTTGACACAAATAAATCAGCTGGTCTAGATGGAATTCACCCCAAAACTCTGAAAATGTCGGTTTTATCAATCTCAGAGTCGCTGAAAGAAATAATTAACTGTAGTATCACTTCCTGTAAATTCCCGGACTCATTGAAGTTAGCAAAAGTATTCGCAATTTATAAGGGAAATGAAAAGAATGACCCATCCAACTATCGACCCATATCTGTTCTATCCGTACTTTAAAAAATTATTGAAAAACATGTCAGCAAGCATATTTTCAGATATCTTGACAAGTACCAACTCCTCCATAGATCACAATCAGGTTTTCGAAAGAATCATTTGTCAAACTGCAATGACAAAACTTATAGACCAATGGCTACTAGCAGTAGAATCAGGCGAACTTACTGGCGCAATCTTCATTGATTTTAAAAAAGCATTCGATTTGGTTGACCATTCGGTGCTCATTAAAAAACTTTCAGCCTACAAGTTTTCTCCAAACTCGGTTGCCTGGTTCACGTCGTATCTCACAAACAGACACCAGGTTGTTTGCACGGGTAAATATATATCCAAACAAAGTCATATCTTAAGTGGTGTTTCTCAAGGGTCTATATTAGGGCCTCTTCTTTTTCCACTATTTATCAATGACTTAGCCTTGTATCCAGCGCACGCTAACACAGATCTTTTCGCTGATGATTCTACATTGCATTTATCTGGTAAATCTCTAGACTCCATTAAAAATAAACTTCAAATCGACCTCAACAATATATCAGTTTGGTGTCATCAAATCAAAATGCATATTAACATCTCTAAAACGAAATGTATGACAACTGGAAGAAGGCAGCGTCTATATACGAACATGGATTTACTTCTAACTCAAAATGGCTTAGACGTATCTATTGTCAAAAATTAAAAATTTCTTGGTATCTGCATTGATCAACACCTCAGCTGGAATGCGCATATCGATCACCTATGTACAATGGCAGTCAAAAGAATAACTCTGTTAAAATTGCTTTCGAAATTTCTACCTCCACAATCACTTGAAATTTATTTTTCGGGTTATATACTACCACTGATCGATTACGGCTGTACCATATGGGGAAACACATCAAATTATAATCTGTCCAGAATTGATAGACTCCAGAAAAGGGCAGCCCGAATAATACTGAAACTTCCTGTTATGACTCCCTCAAATGTTTTTTTTCCACGTCTGCAATGGCTACCTATACAAAAACGTTTTCTTTATTTTAAAGGAATCATGACATACAAGTCTTTAAACGGCCTTTCTCCAGATTATATCTCTAACGTAACTGAACTAAGATCATCGAATACTGAGCGTAATTTCCAATCGACGGCTAACAACGATCTCCAGATTCCTTAGTCGAAAACCAATCATTACAAAAGCTCACATACTGTATCAGCACCTACTGTATGGAATTCATTACCAATGAGGATACGTAATTCAACTTCCCTTGCTTCTTTTAAAATATCATTAAAGAAATTCTTTCTAGACCAGCTGGAATGACATATTAAAAGCTCTGAATAGAAAACTTTATAATCATATCCATAATTGATATATCCAAATCTTATTCGATATATATATATATATATATATATATATATATATATATATATATATATATATATATATATATATATATATATATAGTAAGACTTATGCTGAAATGTATGTACCTGTGTATTGAATATTGTTCATATTTGTATGTTTCCCAGTATAGTCGCACATAGTCATTCATGTTAAATATGTACGAATGAGTGTGCGACGGTACCTGGTTATGTGCATGGTCTTCTATTTTTATTTTGTGTATTTGTTTTTTTTTTCTTATTTTGTATTTAATACATTTTTTTTAACATAGCCGATTACAAAAACTAAGGACCACATGGCAGATGGGTCAGCCATGACCAAATGTGTTATCCTCGTTAAAGATAGTTGTTTATGATTATTATTATTATTATTATTATTAGATTGCTGTAAGCTGTAGCAAGCATTTCTTAATAGATTCCTATTCGCGAATGCAACCGTAACAATTATTTTGCAAATGCCACCTGTGTCACCTGCATATCATAATAAACTTTAAGTGATTTGTTTATAAATTATTTACTTTTTACCTATTTCTGACAATTCTTCTATTGATGTCACTCGGAAACGATTCGACAGGTATGAATAATGGCGAATTGTATCACATACACAGAAAGTAAGTAAAGAGTATCAAAATAAATAAGTATTTGCCGACATATATCTCTAGTGAAATGTATTTTAAGGTTTAGATTTGGATCTTTTAGCAGTGATTGTCACAGATCATACATCATCTTTTGTTTCTTTTGTCCAGGTTTTCGTCTGTTAGTTCCTGGTGCAATAACAGTTTTGGAGCGTCCTGCAGCTTTACTATATTTTTAACGATTTTTTTGTCATAAATTCATTGAAGTCATGTCGGCTGCGACAGTTCATTATATTTCGAGGTCGTTCGAAGCGAGTTTCGTGCGCCGTTAAACCCGAGAATTTCCCAACATATTAATCTAGTGACAAATTACTTGTCCGATCCCCCTCCCCTAGTCCTGTGCCCCTCTTTTGTACATATTGTCCCTTTTCAATTGAGTATAGTACCAGTGGCCTTTTCATAGTAGTAACAAGGATTCAGTGTCCAGTTATATTGCAGTTCCTAGTCCAGGAAGTTCGTGAAAAGTTTTCAAAACCTATGAGTGTTCTCGAAACTATTCTATATGAACAATTAACTAGCATTGGTACAAGCTACTGTAGTCCCAGAAAGATACTATAGTCCAATGAGCACTTTGTAATTCCAACGAATAATAAACAAATTTTCCTCTCAGATCATATCTAAACACAACGTTAAATACTTCCGAAGACTGGTGTTGTCATAAGAAAAAAGACTGACCAAATTGTCCAGCTCTACCAACTTACATTAAGGGATGAAAAGGCATCTCGCTACTACTCGCAAGATGACATTTTGTAAAAGAACCCACCTGACCTAACCCATCCAATGGAAAATAACTTAATTCTTCGCAGAATCCACCTGATCTCATCAACCAATTACCCCAAAGTTGTCGACAGGTTTATTATTATTATTATTATTAATTATTGTAAACACCTACGTCAACAACTCTTTATCGGGCCTACGCATTCTGCGCTCTTAATATCTTAAAATAGAACTTTATAAAATTTAACTATCTAATATCCTTAGTATAGATGATCATTACAATTTTCAGTCAAGAACAGAAATTACACATAATATAGACATAACCATGTACCAAGATTACAAAAATATAGATATACTCAACAATGTAAATAATTTACATGATTCGAGTACCATTAGGGATCAATAAAATACGGTTAGTACTATGGAATAGAATTAAAGATCAACATTGCATCGATCAATTTATTTATCAGGAGGAGGGGGGGGAGATCCACACATTTATAACATACCCATTTAATTTAACATGGATGATTTGGCGCTCTACACAAATGTTGAATTTGTGATTCCTTATCTCATAACTAAAATTTCCTTATCGTACACTCAGCCACTTAAAATATTCAATGAGAATCCACTTTTAAAATATCAGGAATGATTTCTTGCTATGCATTTTAAATTATTTAAAATATATAATTTGTAATTTTAACATACTCAGCCATGTTGGGCGAAAATGGCCGCTTTTGCCTCTGGAAGAGAGAGAGAGAAAACTTGTATTATAAATTGAAAATATCCAAAGTAAAAAAAGACAGAGTCATGTTAAGAATCCAGACAGTCATTAGAATTGCCCCCGCGTTCGGAGAACTTTCACTTCGTGTTTAATTCCCAAGAGACATTCCACAAGGTAGATCATCTAAAAGTACCAAACAATCCAAAAATCCATTTCAGCTTCTGAGTTTCAAAATTATGGTCTTCGGAATTATACTTTTAAGGAGTTTAAGTGGAGAGACATTCAATTTTTTCTAATAATATTACTGAGGAATTTAATCTGTTTAATAAATCTGAGGATAAAACTGACAAACATTTGCAACATAAAGGTAGACACAGCACAGAGAACAGCAGTAGTGACTGTGACAAAAAATTTAGAAGAATTATATAGTTACAATGTTGTTGAGACTTTGTCATCACTGTGGCAAACAGAGGTAACTATATGTTTGTTCACATTTTAAATTCCTGCGCGTGTTCATGTAGAAGAAAAAGAGAGAAAAAAAAACAAAACAATTGTGAAGAATTTTCTTCTTAAAATATATCCAAATGAATATTGAAAATCTAGTCCACATGTTAGAAAGAGACTGAATTTTCAATTTCTTAAAATATATGTTTAAATAATCGCGTTCATTTCAATACATCAATAATTGCTTGTACTAAATGAAAACAAAAATAGAGTTTGAAGGTATTGTCAGTGAATGAGCTTGCTGTAAAAATGTGAATGCATTTAATTACTGTTAGTCTGCCCTGAAATTTACGTTGAAATAGAGTGTCTATTCAGTAAGTAGTGTAATAAAAGGGGTCAATTACTGATCCAAAACTTGCATTCCATTTGAGAACTAAGGAAGACTCCACTTGCCAGTAACCGCAGTTTAAATCCTTTCTTTTGTTCCATGAAACATTTCAAAAAGAATTAAGCTAAAGAGTAAATCAATATCTGCAATGCAGACAGGCCGATGACACAACTGCACAGTATACATCTAGGCATAGCCCCGGTTACGTACACAGAGATTTTTCATATGGTTGTACAGTATCTTCCATAAAACGACAAATGTAAAAGAATACATAAAAAATGTAAAAGAATGTGTAAGTAAAATGAGGCTATGCCATAA
The DNA here is from genome assembly GCA_028554795.2 of Sinohyriopsis cumingii. Taxonomy (NCBI): domain Eukaryota; kingdom Metazoa; phylum Mollusca; class Bivalvia; order Unionida; family Unionidae; genus Sinohyriopsis; species Sinohyriopsis cumingii. The sequence goes on along the minus strand of CM068831.1, from coordinate 122,767,793 downwards.
ATTCAAAACCAGTGTTGGGTTCAGAGTTGGAGAAAGAACTCGCCTGATACGGTGTAGGAACATATGTCCCGGCCTCTATATATATATATATATATATATATATATATATATATATATATATATATATATATATATATATGAGAGAGAGAGAGAGAGAGAGAGCAAGTGGCATGAATATATATTTTAAAAAATCCTGGAGGTACCGTTTCTTTAATGTGCACGATATTCTTTTTATTCCTTTCCAGCTTGAATAAAAAAAAGTGCGATCAAAAGGAGAACAATAAAGGATGTGCTGTCAATTTAAAAAAAAAAACTAATTAAGTGACTTAAAAATGATGACGGCGACTTTCACCATCCGTTCTGCGGTTTACTTCCATCCATTGTAACTCTTTATTAACTTGAAAAGACATAAGTATATGATACATACACCGAAAGTACGCAATGTATACTCTGGCTTCTCTCAATCATAATCTCACTCCTGTATTTACTATGCTATATTTTAAGTTCGAAACGATTCGCCCTTTCGTCCTATCACGTACAAACAAGTAAATTCGTTACATGAATTGTACTAGAGATAATTAAAATTATATTATTTGTATCACAATTACTTAAACTTTATTTTGCATTTAATTATTATTACAACTATTACTGATCATAAATTCGGTGAAATGGAAATATTCCACCGCTTTTTTGCATTTTGCCTCACCTTCGACACTGATAAGCAGCCGTTGAAAATTTGTCGAGCGCAATTAAAGTTATCCACTTGGTTGCTAGAGAATGGCTGACCAAACAAGCCTTGTGCCAAATTTACCTATAAACGCCAAGAAAAAGTTGCCGTTTATGGTTTGATGGGAAAATGCTCAACGAAGTTCACCAGGCAGATCTTTGTTTCTCCCACATGTTCTGATACGCGGACGCACATACAAATGCGTGTTAACCGTCAAAGATGTTGCCGAGTCATTGATGTCGAAAGATTCAACAAGTGTGGCAGACACATTCAAATGTATCAACGCACGCTTTCCGTTAAGATGGTCGCAGGCTGTAGAGGTGGATCCAGATATATAAAAAAATTCTTGGATCAGTCGCTGAGTTGTTAACGAAACAGCATGATCTAGTTCATTGTATACATCATGCAAGCATACATCATGATCAAGCCATTGTAGAACGATTCAAAAGCACACTCGCGAACGATTATTTGGTCATCAGTAAACGTATAAATAAATTATAATCGGTCTCTCGAGCTGGTTATGCAGCTTTGGTCGGTCATAACAGCGTTAAATAATGAAAGCACACGTACGATCCATTTGAAGAGATCCGGCAGACGGCTGTCACAAAAGGCACCGCCTCGAATTATAAAGAGGTTTCACAGTCACCTGCGTTGAACTTGGTCGTGGACAATCTGGCTCGGTATCTATGCCACTTTAGAGCTGTCTGGCAGGCAGACAACGTATGGTCTGTCGTTATGTTTATGATCTAGGACTGAACTGATATTCTGGAGGCAACCAACGTGCTGTCATCTAGTGTAGGAAACTTCGGTTCTCACAGACAAAAAAGCGGCGAGTCCACCGAGTTGGGCATTCTTGCGTGAGGAATTACAAGTAATTTCCGCTGGACACAATTGCGAGTGCCCGATGCCTATGTAATTATCCCGTTAAGGAAAACCCATCACTTGGTATATAATTCATCACTTGGTATCTAGCGCAAACTCGCCTTGGTGCAGCGATACACGACCATGCGACGTTTCGGCAAGTAGATAAGATTTTCAGCGTGTATGAATTCACGTCGATCGAGTAGACACTCCTAATACATGTTTTGCCAGGGATCATTTTATACGACAACCCTTAGCACTCTTACAGCCTTTTTCAATTTTTTTTCCGTATGAGACCATTCTGCGGTTCACTATAATTGATTACATCTTCGCACGCAGCCTGACGTTTTCATCGATAGGCTCGCCCGCGCATTTGTCTTTGAATTTCGCTTGGACATTTTTGTTGACGTTGGTCCTTCAGATATTCGCTGGTGTCAAACTCGGTTACAGGTACCATCTCACCCATGTCCGCGTAGATCTCGTTGGTGGTAAGGTGCATAAGCAAAGAGCCAGTGTCATTTACAGTATGTTGAGGTTGTCTTACCTCAGGTTGACCTTGTTATAATAGAACACATATACAAGTGATTCGAAGGCTGGGTCGGTAATCAACCTTGATGACTATCCCTACCTTCGATGCTGGTTAGTTATCGAAGATTCTCATGGTTTTCCCGAACATAGCATTATTCAACAGCTTAAAGAATTCTCTCCTACTCTCTTGTTGCGCTGTCCTCGGGTATGTATTCATCTGTACGTAAGATGCCAAGCATGCGCGCTCACGAAACCGGAGCACCCAGGGACTCTCAGCACATTCATTACGAACCGCAGATACAACTGCTGATTTCGTACATGTACAAAATAGTTGAGCTTGCTGTTCATGTTCAGGACAAGCTTGGTTCATTCAGTGAAAACGCCCAAAATAATCCAAGAATAAACACTGGAATAGCGACATCCACTAGCGGGGCACTGAAGGCGCTTCCAGAGTCAGTGGATAATCGTTGTTGGTTTTTAAGCCACCAAGAACTAAGCATGTAAATGAAATGAAGTTATAAAGTTAACAACGCTGGTGAAAAACCAAGTGATGCATGCCTCCCTATTTATTGATGTATATAAATGAATCCATCTGTAATTACCATAACACTGCCTATTATTTTTATAGTGTACGTATCTCGTTTTATCAACACATACGTAGTTCAATGCATAAATCATAGCTTACTTCTTCGTATGGTAATTCTGTCTCAGATTATTAATCAGCACTTTCATCAACAAAAGTTACAGTAAATTTCACATCAACAATCTCTTGTACAAGACAAAAAATTCTTTGAAAATGATTGGTACAAAAGAATACTTCATTTCTAGCACTAGTCAGGAAATATCAGGTTCCTCTTTGAAAAGGTTAGACATACAGAATATGCCATTTCTTAACTGTCTTATACACAAGACAGTATACTAGAGGCAGTTATAATAATAATAATAATAATAATAATAATAATATATCTGCCAGCAAGCTCATGGCAGCTGTATTGATCTGCAGTACATAAAACAGTTGCATGTGTATAATGACATGCCTGCAAGCTTACTACACTGCCATGATGCAAGTTTGATATTGGAAACAACCCTATCTGACCCACACAAGTTACAGTTGGGAAAAAATCCTGGGAAATAAAGAAGGGGTGTAGGAAAGAGGAACTATGATTGGCCCAATCTATCTCACACTGTTACAGTGCTACCACTCACGGATACCCATCAAGTACAAACACATCTAATCTCCATCTCCTTAAGAATTTGCTCTGTACTGCCCTATGAATTATCAAAAGTCCACTGTCAAAAGTCTACATTAACTAATGAACAGTAGCTGGTCAATCCTTACGTTTGTTTCCATGGCCTCATGTCTTTCAGAGTCCTTGGTATACCTTTTTGCACATCTTCATCAGAAGTACACCTACCACCATCAAAACATTTCCAACATTTAATGATGAAAGATTTAGCAAGCACTTTAAACGCAATAACAACTTCTAAGTCTGCTTTTAAATATGTGATAGGTTTTCCTAGTTTGATACTTTTTTTTATGACTGGCCAAGATATTTTCCACCAAGTTTCCCAAACATCTGGCTGTGGCATCACTGATACTGAAAATCACAGGTTCAACATCATTGGGTAATTAACACCATAAAAAGAAGACATCATGGATGTTACCATATATTATGCTATTCATGAGATATTGCATTTATGATTTGTGATAATGCAAATTAAGGGTCTATGCTGTTTGCTGGTTTCTGGATTACCAAGTAGTCTAAAGCACTTGCCTTTACAGATAACTCGCTGATCTGTATGTGTTTTTCAGATTTTGAATGTGGCTTTAAAAAACTGTCAGCAGTGTAGCAGTTTATACTGATGTCTAGCACTGGGGCATCACATCAGACAAGTAGCATAATGTCCCACTCAGTGATATTATCCTGAAACTAGGCCTACCAGTCCTAACACTAACCTCTTAATGCTGAGTGCCAAGTGAGGCAGCTGCTAGTACCCTTTTTAAAAGTCTTTTGTATGACTCAGGATTCAAACCCCTGACCACTAGCATCCAAGGCAGACACTCTAACCAATAGACCACTGGAGTGGTCCACTAACACATCTCGCCTCTGCAAGTTCAAGTCTTGCTCCATTAATGTCAGTATTTATTTAAGAAAGCTTGCCAGTGGCTTCCTGTGGGCCAGTAGTTATTCTTGCTTCTTTTCCACCAAATGTATCCACCACAACATATGCTGCTCATTTCAAATGAATTACAAAAGCCGAGTTACTGAAATTCTTGAATAGAGTTTAAAATTAAGCAATGGAAAGTCCGAAGTCTAGAAAGAACATGAATGCTGAATCTCAATGATCTAGAGACACTCCGAGGATCACATCTAATTTAGTTTTTCTTTAACTTTTGTGCTTGAGAGGTTTAGGCTAGAGAACAGTCTGCAACACAAGGTTTTAATAACATTCTTGTGCTCTGACTAAAAATTTTGATGCTCAATTGGCTATGCCCAAAAACAGACCGTGTTCGAGTTTTCTACAATCAAAAACTACCTTTCAAATTTAACATCATCTGTCATTGGCCAAAATAAACCTCAAGTTAGGAGCATTATCCTGATGCAGGAGAGACACCAGGTTAAATCTTTACACATATTAGCGATTCTGGATTTCAAATGGCTCTTGCAGGACAACTGTGTAACAGAAACATTCCAAGCAGAGTATATTACAGAAAAATTATACATTATGTTTCCTTAAAAATTTATTCACAAAAGAAAGAAACCAAAAACTATTAGAACCAATTCTGAATAACATATTTCTCCAATGATAAAATAACATTAGTCTGTACATCCATCATTTAAAAAAAAATAACGCTGATTTTATAAGACTTTTCAAAAGTTCACACTAAATGAAATCAGTTGATACCTGGCAGCTAAGTAACTGTGCCATTTCTGGATTTGTCAATTAAGGATCTAAATTGCTCGGAGTAATAACACATTATTTTAACAAATCTGTTTGCTTTCCAGCAGTGGATCACTTATTTTGGGTCATAAAATCAGCTCTATATAGTACATAATGTCTCTTTTCAAGTTCTTTTAACCAATTTCTACAATTTCCTTTGTTAACGAAAATATAAAAAAAGATTTAGTTACTAAGCACCATTCTCTCTACTATTTGTCATGGCTGCTCAATGGCTAGGATCAGCACTGCACTGAAACTTGTAAAGTCCCAAACATTAGCAATTTTGATCACCCTGCAACCTGAATCTATGGGTTCTAAGATTTCTGTAAACAAACGTAGTACTACATCCAAGACAAAAAGGTAAAACCTTTGCCTGTCCAGAATCTGCACCAAGATGAAGCAGGCTTTGAGACTTGGACAAAGAAATGATTGCACAGGTACTTATAGGGTTGCACTGTGAATGGGATTTGGTTTCATAATTACAATCCTCTCTACTACTGATAAGATCTGCATTTCTGCTGGCATCAGCAATGCAATGAAAACTTCTCATAAAATCCCAAATATTGCCATTTTAATTACCCTGCTGGCATCAGCAATGCAATGAAAACTTATCATAAAATCCCAAATACTGCCATTTTAATTACCCTGTCTTGATACAGGAGTTAATCTTCTTGAGACGAATTTACATTACAAATTTTCACAACTGAAAAGTAAACATTAGGTCACTCTGCCCATGTTTTAGCACGTAAGAGTTACTTTCCTTAAGCTGTGTTCACATACCAAATTTGTATGACTCTATGTGAAATAGGGTGTATCATAGAGGACAAAACAAACAAATTAACAAAGAAGCATTTTAACAAATGAATGAACAGATGAACAAATGAATGCATCGTATCCCCATGCATCTTATTTCACATGGGACAAAAATGAATATCCAGTGCAAAAACAGCAAGATAAATTAAGAAATCCAACAAAGTTATTATTGTTATTTTCATATTTAATAATTCATTGTTTTCAAGACCTAAACTGGACTTGAAATACAGGTGCAATATATACATCTGAGAATAACATCTTATATGATACAAGAATGATTGATATTTTCAACAATACATATAGAATTACTGTACATATGCTTTAACAGTAAAGAAAAATATGTGGCTCGACAAGTGTAGAAACTGCTGCATCATTACTACCATACAAAACATCCTCCAACTTTAAATCTGCCCAACCAAAATCAATTTTAGCAGAGAAGGCATAAAACCAAAGGACAGTTATTGACTATAAATTTAAATTTGAAGCCCTGCTTTTAGTAAACTGGGAGAGAAAAATATACTACACTGTTCTAGCATACTTCATAACTCTATATCTTGAGTGGAAAAAAAACTTGCATAACTTGAGGACAAAAATATTTGATTGTGAATATGGCAAAAATAAAAAGACCTATTTCTGATACTTCCATGGACAGGTTTTATGTACATTATCCAGGAAAGAAAGTATTCACAAACAACACAATCTTGCAGTTAAAAGTAAACATAGTTTTTGTGTACAGAAATAGCAGCTTTTTCTGTTAAAAATTGTCCATGAAAATTTGAGTCAATGAATCTTCAACAGCTGTTCAGGATTATTTTTCTATTAAAAAACTTTTAATCAACTTTGGAAAGGGGGAGGGGATGGCAGGTTTCTACATCACAAAAATGACTTTGCTGAACAGGGACTATTTTGAAACACAAATGACATATAAACAGAAGGACATGACCACTTTAAAACACGCATGCAGCCAATTTTGTGTGTGATTCACAGAAAATAATTTAACTTAGTATATCCACTTCCAATAAGTCTTGACCTGCCTAACTGTGCATAAATAATTTACAGCTATTAGTCTTTGGGATAGAGGAACATTAAATACATCAGCACACCTTCATGTGGATTATTTTCATCAATTATGTTATTAAATTTGTCACAGAAAGCATCCACCTTTATTAATATCATGACTTACGAATACAGATGACTTGGAGGGTTCATGTAACACTACACTTAAAAGGATCTAAACGATGTACATTTGCCAAGATACTGATAATCATGTTCCTTTCTTATTATCATTAGCAAACACCAATATCCCTCTAACAGGTAGCAGTAGCCTGGGATAACTTAAAATTAATACTGAGCAACCAAGTGACTCAAAGTCAATACCCAACAGGACTTTGATAAAATAAGTATGCTTGTCATAATGTGAAATCAATGAAATTGAATATTTACATTAATGACTATTGGCACTCATTTTCACGTACTTTGCAAGAACACCAAAACTAAATTTTGAATACCTGAGAAATTAAATTCAAATTTAATAAGTCTTATCATCTGGCAACCAGATGTTTCTGCTGGGCAGCTACATTTTTCAGCATGGTTGCCCAGTAGACAACCAGGTTTTGGGGTAAAAAAAATTCTACTCTAAATACATGAACTCCTATTATTAATGTTCAAGTCTTTCCTCCTCTTAATCTCTTAACAGAGAATTGATTAAAAAATGTCAAGATATTTTGAAAACATTGTTTAAGCAATTACCATTAATGACCATTTCCATTAAATGATAATGTGTTGTTTGAAATGCTACTATGCCATACTATATCGTTCCTCTCAGTAGTAGAATGACTTACACCTCTTAACATATCCTGACTGGCATCTCAAAAGGCAAACGGTAAAACATATCCATAATCAAAAGTGCCCTATTATTGGAAAAACAAGTTTTATAAGTAACAGAGTGTAGACAGCATGCCTTCCAAATTAAAAAGCATTTGCCATACTGTGTAAAAACACTCTGCAACATGTTAGAGTAATAGAAATGTCTTTAGACTGTGTGATGAACAAAATTCTCGTGTTCATTTAACATGATACAGGGACAACTTAATATATTTTTGACACTATCCAGCAAAACAGCTCATATGGAAATTAACTGGACTTGCACGACATCAACTGCCCCAAAAGAGCGTGGCTGCCAATATTAACTGGTCCTCCTCAATACAGACAGGCCACAGGCCAGTGGCTAAATATAGCTATGACAGTTACAAAACTAATTGAAATAATATATCATTATGCAACTTACTGAATGTAGTATGTGTAGTTGATATCATCAAAATATTTCATAAATTTCAAATAAAAATTATATTTGTGTAATTTTTTCTATTTAAGACCCTACAATGGAAAGACAGCCATAATGATGCGAGACTACTTGTAAATTGTTCTTATAACACTTATTCTCAAAGTATCAACTTTAATGTTTACCAGTGATGCAATATTATATTTCACATTCCTCTTATTAATGTATCTTTGAAAATGCTCATACCACAAGCTCTAGTGCCCCAATGATTCAAGTAGCTCATTTTCATTGCATTTTTTTTTTTGCAGGACTAATTTGGTCTTTACTGCATAGATTTGACAAAGAAGAGGAAATTTAAATCTTCCAGTTACTGAGTCTTTTAACTGGCAAATAAGATGAAAAAAAATCGACTATGTCCGCATGAAGTACATCGTCAGGTAAGAGTGTCAACTTGATACTTCAGGAGTTCTCTTCTAATTTATCAGCAGCTTTCCTGCAGCATTGTGCATCATATGACACAGACAATCTGATATGTACAATGATGGAGATATTTTTCAAAATACAGAATGCAACTCTTTTATGAATTTCAGTCATCACTGATGCAGCATCAGCTGAAAATCCCATACAGTTCTGCCAATTTATATTCATTCAAAGCATTATCAAGCAAATAAAAAATTATTTTCTCCAGCGAAATCTACTGTTAATTCTGGTAATGAAAAAAGAGCACTCTGACTTTGCCCTTTTTGTTGTCAAAGTCTCTTACACAGACTGGGTACAATTTGTCATCTTAATCACTACTCCTGTATGTTTCAATACTAACCGGCCCAATTTTCATGGCTTCTGCAATTTTAAGTGAAGTATCTTCTGCTAAACACCTAACAATATTGGATGATTTTGTTCTTGCACATGCATATTTTCTGCAATTTTGGAATCAGGAAACATCCATTTGAACAAAGGACTAATGTAGTCTTCAACCGCTAAAGGTAGTCTGTGTTCTATTAAGAACTCGGTACATAATGCCTCTGCATTTATAAACTTCAAATCTTTACATGCCGATTTAAATGCTCACTTTCTCAGCCTAGACATATATATTATAGCTACAAGTATGCTACGATCTGATGGCATGATGACACATACAGGTTCTATGCAAATATAAATATTTATGCAAACAACACATGGACTTGCTAAAATATTAGGTCAGCTTTCTTCCCTTCTAACCATGTTCTATGCATAATTTTATCATGCTAGTGTATAAAGCACACAGACCAATGAGGCTACTACAGAGTGCTCAAATAACCTGTAAACATGAGAAAGATTTTCTTGTTACATTCTGTCTATAATATGAATCACTTAATTATGAAAATAGACTCAACCATATTATCAAACAGTGTTCCATCACATATGAACAGAATTTTAGTAACAGATTAAATATTGTCGTATGTGTTATCTGCATCTGGATATCTGTTTGCCCATGTGAAAATAAACTTGCCCTGGGTAATGGGACATATGAATTTAAAAACTTGCCAACCAAAAGCATTTTGCAGCCAACAGAAGCAAAGTAAAAAATAAACTTAAATGTATGCAACTAAGAATGCCATGGAATTAAAATCATTTGATGATCTTTGTCAACCCTGTACATCTGATGACCTCTGTCTATCCCGTACATTTGATGAATCTCCGTCTCTCCCGGACTCTCTGATCAGACCTCTATCCTGTGCCATCTGATGATCTACCTCTGTCCTGTATATGTCCATGAATTACATGCACTACTTATTAACAGTTGTGCAAATTGCAACAAAGTTAAAACAACTGTCTCTCCCTCCAAAACATGGTAATTAATTCTTTTTCCATTAAAAGCTGAACTTTACAACCGGGACACTTTTAAGATTCTATATAACTTATTATACCTTATGTAATCCATTTTTATAACTGATAAAGAAATCTGTTCTACACAAGAACTCAATAACTGAGCTAATTACAACCATCTCCAATGTGGATGTACGTTATCACTGACTATAGATTTCAAGTGTACACGTGTTGAAGTATATGCAGATAAAACACAAATGAGAATATATGACCCAGCTAGGATGCTCCTCCGGATAAATCTGGAGGAACTATTCCATGCTGCTGAAGTGTCGATCTTAATAAACTGTTTTCATTTTTCAATTCTTCACACTGCTGTCGTAACAATTCAACATCAACTGACAGTCTTTCTGTTTCTTTTAAAGTTTCTGCCATTCTTGCATTAGCATTGCGTAATTCTGTAATGTATTCACAGGCCTTGGCAAGAATACCTCCTTTACTCTGAAAGAGAGAAAAATAAAACAACCTCACATTCCATTTTCTTTCATTGTAATTCATAGAAGATATTTTCTTTTCAAAGTTAATATTAGACATATGTGATCAGAAGTACAAAAATACCATATGTTTTCAACTTCTATCTTAACTACATATATGATATGGTTTATGATGTGCAAATTAAAGGCATATTTCATGTTATACTACCTTGTAGTATCACCTCAACAAGATGAGGATCATGTTAAAAAGGTCCAAGACATAAAAGATTGGTAGTTTTAAGATGACCTAATCTACTAAAATAAAATTATTTTTTTGGACAATATAATAAATCTAATTATGTCAGCCCTCTATAGCAAGTCAACTGAACAGAAAGACACTGCTATTCTGGCACTAATGAAATGGTATCTGCAGGGGACATAACACTGCAATGGCCAGATGAGTGTCTTCAATAAAAATTCTTGAATTCCCAACAAGTTCAAAGTTTCCTCTAACCAGTTGATTAACAGCCAAATGCAACATCAGTTGGCCAAGATATGTCAGTAAGATGCTTTCTGTAGAATTTCTCACAAGGCTTTTAATTGCAAATACATCAAAACAAGTGATTCAAGGTTTCCTTAGTTTTTATATCTTATCTGTATTTGAATACTTAAAGGCCCCTTTGCCAAGATGATCTGTGACAATGTTGGTCAAAATTTGTTAAGCAGTTATTGAGAAAAATTATTAAAAGATGTAAATGTTTAATAACAGCAATCATATTTTGATAACAGATTGGCATCATTAGTATAAAATTAAAAGCACTCTGCAACAAAATGCTGTTATAGAACTTGGACAAATAATTCTGTCAACTTAATTATGAAAAGTCATTTAGAGGATTTTCCACTAGTAGCAATGACAGCCATGATAAAGTGACACACATAGGATCTAGTGAGCTAGGGATAATGTGTCATCCCAGTTAGAGCACAACATGAATTTCAAAGAGATAAGTAACAATCTGCATCACAAGTATTGGTAAAAAGGGCTCACCTAAGGGACACAGTGGTAATATTTAGGAAACATTGTGCCAACAATTGCAGGAAAGCCAAACTCAAGGTGTAACACTATCTCTGATGGTGAATTTGCATCATTGGTATAAATCTAGAAGCCACTCATACCAGATTGGTTTCTGTCAAATTCTGCTAACAGTTTCGGAAAAGTCATTTAATATTCTTTTAATTTTAGTAATGTCATTCATATTTAATTAAAGATCCAAATGAATTGTACAAACTTGAAAGCCCCTACACCAGGTAGCATTCTGTCAGATTTAGTTAATTTCTTTTGAGCAGTTTTTGTGAGGAGTTTTTCAATTTTCTGCAGTAGTGGCCAATATCTAATGGTATTCGTATAAATCTGAAAGGTCTTCATGCCAGGATGCTTTTGATCAAATTCTATTCAGTGCTTCTGGAGAAGTTTTATAAAGGTTTTGCCATTTTCAGTAACACTAGGCACATTTGACTGCAGATTGACATTATTTGCATAAACTGGAAAGGCATTCATGCTCAAGGCCAAATTTGGTTGAACTTGGTAAGAGTAACTGTTGAAGTATGACTTATTAGTTCGCCTATTTTTAATAATGGTGGCCATATGTCATACTTGATAAAGAATTATCATCATTATTACAAAATTTAAATCTGCCTTGGATGCGGGATGTCGTGGGTTCGATCTCTGGCCAAGTCATACCAAAGACTTACAAAAAATGTACTAACAGCTGCCTTGCTAGGTGCTCAGCATTAAGAGGTTAGTGTTAGGACTGGTTGGCCTGGTGTCAGGATAATGTGACTGGGCGGGACATCCTGCTACATGTCTGCGGCATGATGCCCCAATGTTAGACATCACTATAAACTGCCACACTGCAGACTGAAAAATTGTTAAGGCTACGTTAAAAATCCAAATCACACACACACACACAGAATTTAAAGCTTTTTATCCCTGAATGATTTTCGTAAAACTTGACCAAATTGTCTTCAGTAGTTTTGGAAAACAATATGCTTGAAGGTTCTTCTATTTAATTAATGGTAATCCTTCTGGTTGGCAGAATGGCCTGAATTGTATAAAAAATGAAAGGCCTTCATCCCAGAATGCTGACAAACTTAGTATAAACTGGTCCAGAAGATTTTAAGAAGTTTTAAATAGCAACTGTTGATGCATGAATGATGCACAATACATAATGGATTTAAGGCCACAGTACAATCTCACTTGGCCTTAAAACAATTATTTCAAATTTCTATGCCTTTCATTGCATATTACACATGATGCATGATAGATTAAAGGTTATACTATAATCTCAACTGACCTTACAACAAACTGATTCATCAATGTAACTCCCCACAATTTTAATTGCTTATTATATATGATGCATCTTCCTGCTATAAATGCAGGTATAAAGTCTGGTCGGAAATATTATAAAGTATCATTGATTGCTGGTGTAAAGTCTGGTCAGAAATATTATAAAGTGTCATTGACTGTAGGTATAAAGTCTGGTCAGAAATATTATAAAGTATCATTGATTGCTGGTGTAAAGTCTGGTCAGAAATATTTTATAAAGCATCACTGATTGCTGGTGTAAAGTCTGGTCAGAAATATTATAAAGTATCATTGATTGCTGGTGTAAAGTCTCGTCAGAAACATTATTAAGTGTCACTGACTGCAGGTATAAAGTCTAATCAGAAAATATTATTAAGTGTCATTGATTGCTGGTGTAAAGTCTGGTCAGAAATATTATTAAGTGTCATTGACTGTAGGTATAAAGTCTAATCAGAAAATATTATTAAGTGTCATTGACTGTGGGCATAAAGTCTGATAAAGAAATATTAGAAAGTGTTATTCAGGGGTCAAGCTAGAATTCAATCTATATTATAAACACATTTGGTGCATGTATAATAACTATCATATTCATATTCAGTGTATTTTGGCAATATGACTTAAACAGAGAACAAAAGAAGCCAATCATTGTAATGAATTTTAACTCAGTAACTAGACTGCAATATTGTAATTGCAAGTTAGTACAAATGCTAAATCAACTACCCTTAAAGGAGACCAGAAATCAAACTTTTCCTTTTACGTATGTAATTCTCTACAGATTTTAATTCAACTGTAATGTTTATTAATTAAATATCATAAGCGGGTAGTGATTATATTGCGTGGAAGATACCACGATTCCGTAAATTGTAGAGTTTTCCGAGTTTTGATGAGACGACAGATCATGTGGTCCCATGACGCAATACTAGCCAGTCCTCGAATACAAACATAAACATGGCGAGCGAGGCAGACAGGAGGAGACCACGTTTGGGTTGCACATTCAAAACTTGAATCTGCTGTCTGATATAATAGTTTATGTACTGTACTGGTCAGTGCTAAAAGCAATTTTTTTGGCACAGGCCCTGGGCTGGTGACTTAAATAAAAACTCAAGACCTGACTGAAATTCCACAAGCCCAGACAGTTTATACCTGCCAACTCTCAAGCCGGGAGAAAAACCTCCCGATTTTTTTGGCATTTTCTCATCTACCTCCCGATCTTGTAATATATCTCAATTTTTCGCAGCGAAGACCCGATTATTACATTATGTCTGTTAATTTTTATTTGTCAGAAGAAAAAAACAACAACCACAAACCATTTATAAACAGATACAACGCATGCAATCCACAGTCTAAAATGCCACACTGCAGACATCGTAGTGATATGACTGAAATTTTGTAAAGCTACATTAAAAATTAAAATCACAAGCACACACGTCTAAATCCGTCACTGGACGAAATAATTAATATCACACAACAGTTTTTTTTCCTTCAGTAAATAGAACCTGAAGATTAAACATTATTCAAGTAAATTTCAGATGTTTTTAAACAACTACAACAGTATTATAGTTTAAAAAATTAAAAGAATAAAATTGTCACCAATTAGCTTAAATGAATGATCACTGTGAATGCTGTGAAATTTTCTCTGCAAACAAAATCGCATCTCCATATCCGCCAAAGAAACGCGGCCAGTTAACACCTGACATTCCTCTACCATATATGTAAAGTTTAATTACCATGATTAAATTAAAACAAGGAATAAAACAAAATATACCATGCAGTATATGTGCCCGTAAAGAACTAATTCAGAATAAATATTTTATTCAGCAAACAGTGTTACATGCATTAAGACTTAAACCTAAGGAAATAAGGTGGAGCATAAAACGGGGAGAAAATAGTTGCCACATGTACGGTAACTTATGACTGCAGATTTGAACTGTTAAAATGAAGTCCATGGCATCGTAAGTAACAACAAATTAGGCATCGTTTATTTGGCAATCAATTGCTGGTGCTTACATACACACACTGTCGAACATGGTTTCCTTGAAGTATGTCTGAAGGGCAGTCCTTTTCACAAGATCAATTCAAGGATAAGGATTAACTGTTCATTAGTCACACTGGCTTTATTGTTTGCGTACTTAAATCAAAACTTTAGCTATTTTGCAATTTAGCCAGAGCTGACCAGAATATGCAAAAGGGGCTTGTCCTGGGGGAATAATAAGGCATATCACAGGGAGAAAAGGCACGTCCCATGGGCGCTCGCACATTGGGGCAAGGGGGTTGGGTCAATAGTCTCCCCCCACCATTTCTATTGTCAGCCAGTTAATGTGAAACTCTGACCTATGTTCTTTTAATCACTGCTATTTAAACTGCCCATGGGATAGTTTTATATCAGTTCCAATCATTACAGATTACCATTTATACATACTACATGTAACAGGTATACAAATTTTTTTTTTTAATTTTTAATTTTTTTAAGATTACTACAAATTGTGTTTTCTCAAAACATGACAGGTTTAGAATCTTATTTTTTGCAAAGCTTCCATTTGATTAAAATCAGATCTAAATTTCACCTAGGATAGATTTGCAGTGTTAAGGCATGTATGTCAACATCGTGAAAATACATTTACTCATTTCACCAGCGCGACCAAAATTTCCTCAGGCAAACAATTTTTGTTTCGACAAGCCTGATGGGCACCTCACTTTGAATACAGTATGAGCTGGAACTAAAACCAAAGGGGCCCAGGGTGTCGGGCTATCAGATTTGTTTTTAACACTGCTGGTGTAGATAAAAGTTCCGTGAAATGATTGTTGCTTTTGTGGTCACTTACTCGGCCGTCTGCCTATTTTCGTAACTCACATGTTTAACACTTTTCCCAGAATTTAAAATGTCCAAAGTTATGTCTGGAACAGCGCCAACTTTTCCGTAAGCAACGCAAAACGGCATTGTCTTTTACTCTGGCAACTCCCACTTGGGCTGCTGGAGTCGCTACTATGACGTCACATCCCGAAAGTAACCAAATGGGCACGGAAATTTTGCATACGAGGTCACGGAAATTCAGCTCCTAGAAGATAGGCCAATATTTAAATATTGGCACTACAGTCGCAGATGCTACTTCAGAATAAGGTTTTCTGCTATAGCACTTTTATTATTATTCTATATTTCCATTGGTTTCTGGTCTCCTTTAATCAAGATTTTTGTTTTTACTTTCTGAAAGTTCACTATAAAATGGCATTTGAAATGAATTCTAAACTTGTCTGAAACAATCCCTGTACCTTGTACATGAGCAAATGCAAATGTCTTTCAAATCAAATGTTCATCCCAATTTCTTTGTTGCCAATGAAACTTTACCATAACTGTTCATAAACACAATGAAAAATTAAAGTCAGTATATGAATGAACTAAACTCTTTTTTTTCTCAACCAAACCGACACAGCCAACATGCAAGCACATCTGTTTTTTAGAAGGAGAAGTTTTCTTAATGTAACCACTCACTTTATCGTTATAACAGTCCACTGATAGGATTGCAAATATACTTTTTTATTATTTGTCTATGTATTTGGTATAACACTAGGCATGGGTTAAATAGTATTTGCTTTGCTTTTTTTTTTCATTCTTCATATTTTAACAAAAATTAGTAAACTCAGAATGCAACCTTGCCTTACACTTGCACTTACACAGCGTCACTCGAATTCCACAATTTAGCATTCTTCTGCATATTTCTGACCTACATAATCGCATTTTAAAACAAAATTTGTAATAATGTAATATATAGACTTGGCTTTCTATAAATTGTATATTTTCCTGAATATACACGTCCAATGGTTTATGAAAAGAGACAATCTAACAATCTAAATGTGAAAATGATACTTCACAGAAGAGTGATGAGTGCAATCATTTCAGCATGACAGGTTCACTTATGGTTCCAAATTGAATTTTATGAAGAAAATAATGTACACACGGTGGTTAAAATATTCATGTTACCGATTTTATTCTTAAAACTCAAATTGCTATTTACATAAGTTTAAGTTTTGAAACACAAGTTTGTATGTTTTTATCATCAAAGAATAGCTTATGGAAATCAGGCAGCAATAGCTGCTAACTTACTCGGGAAAGGGTTATTTTATAGTGGTCAATCAGCTATTAAAACACGTGCCTGTGGATGTGCAAGAATTTGATGGCATAATTGATATCAACACCAACTATGATGGCTTGAAGCCTATATTTTTGCCTTGAGCTGTATATAGCATAACCCTAAAACTAACCTGGCCAAGGCGAGGGAGCATCTCAAAAAGGATGGGTCATTCAATGTTCCTCTAAATAAAATCACAGGGCAAAGTCATTTTCGCTTTCCTAACAGAAGAAGGAGAAGTTTACATTTTTTAGGCAACTTAGCCACTTCGCCTGGTAGCATGACCCTTGGTTATTGACTGCAGATATAAAGTCTGGTCAGAAAACATTAGAAAGTGTCATTATAACTGAAATGTTTGTACATCCAACTGATACTCTCTCTTAAGGACCAATGGTGTGGTAGTCAAGGATGATACCCTTTTCCTACATAATCACAGATGGAAAATTGTGCAGGTATTTCCACCCCAATGTTTAGATGTAGTAATGCATAGATGGATAAATGGACAAATACCACGATATTCACCCACCAAAGCTAGGGGATCAATTTTTTTTTAATATTATGATTCTAGAGCTGCAAGTAAACAAAAACTACCCTCTCTTCTATGGTACGACTTTGCAACAACTTTAAATATATCCTGGGAAGAAGAAGACTGTGCTACATTTTGGAACATAAACATGCCAGTAGCTGTTCACTGAAAGAGCTATGAAAAAAAATCAAGTTAGACTCAAGCTTTGATGATATACATTTTTCACTCACTGCTTCAAACACAGGTTTGTCTAAAGAGATATACTACAATTGACAGTTACATCCTGAATAGAGACAATGGACAGAGGCTTACAAGAAACAATGCAAGAACTGACAAGTGAATCCCATTCCAAAAACAGCTTTTCTAAGCAATGATATAAATATTTGGCTGGCTCATAAGATAGATTCAGTCCAAGTTTTCTGACTGGATAAAAGTACTGGACATTAGGCAATGAATACTTAAGTTAAAAACTGTATAATCGAAAAGAAGTAACTTTTAAGTCTATTGTTGTTGTTGTTGTTGTTGTGGGGTCTAACGCCATTTTTCAGCACACGATAAGCTATGCATGGCGGCCAGCATAAATGGCGGAGGAAGAACCCGGGAAAACACTGGGAAGAATCACTGACCCACGAGAAGCTACTGGCAAGCTTTCTGACACTGGCCAAATCCAAGACTCGAACCCATGAAGCCAGAGGTGAGATGGCAGTGATCCGTAACGGACAGCGCTTTAGACCACTCGGCCACTCGGGGCACATTTTTAAGGCTATTAAAAAAACAGAACATTCTGACTAAATATTTTGAACCTTCCAGGATCGCAATTAGTGAAAATAGGGATAAAAAGTAGTGAATTTGAACATGAATTAGTGAAAAATACTATGACAATAACTCCATCCACCCTGACCGTCAATAATACACTATATCATGATCACAATATAAAACTAAAACACTATATATATGCAGAAATATATCAATATATCTGCATTTCTATTTATTATGGCATTCATAAACTTCATTAGTTCTTGTGGTTATTTATCAAGACATGATACTGTGGCAGATTTGAACTTCCTCAACTGCTTGATCGTAAATTTGTTTTCTAAACAGTTCAGACTTCTTGGCTGCTGGTTGATCTTAGTGACTAAAATTGTTGACAAATTTTCTGCAGTTAAGGAGGCCATAAAGTCTGTCTTATATTTCCTCACTAGAGAAAATACTCTTTCGCTGTCACTGTTGCTGTGAGGAATGCACAGGAGCTGCAGCACTTTTGGTTCTTCCACAGGAAAATTTGGAAGCAATTTAAAGGTAGATTGTGTTCAACAAGAAAACTCACAAATAATGCTTCAGCAATGGTAGCTTGAAGGTCTTCCGCCGATGGCTTAAAATATTCCAGAGCTGAAATCTGCGAATTCCTAATTTTCCCAACTTCTACGTGTTTTGGCAACCAATGTGCTTCCTCACATCGTCTCTGCCACCATGCCCAACACTAAAATTTGTGGCACACTGTGTGCAAAAAGCATGATGTATATCAATGTTTAATGGCAGAATGCATGACCAATTTTTGATATATTCTAAATTAAACCTTACTTTTTGAGCAATACATTTCTTTTTCCTTGGTGGTGAAGACATTTTCAAGATCTTACATGTGAAGCTGAGCGGTAACTCAAATCAGTGTTGGTGACGCATCCGTGGAGCAAAATTCCAGTTAGGCCCCAGTTTCTCTCAAAAGCATTTGTAAAACTACTCTTATAAATGTAGATTAAAACTGGCTAAAATGCTTGCTACCGGGCCAATTGTACTAATTGGCTGTAGTTCTACTAATATCTAGTCTAGCAAAATTCATTTTCCCTGTTTTAATAGCTGCTATGGATAGTGTACTTTAGACTAATTCAGGCTGATTTTTTTAGCACAAGGGAACATTCATTTTAGTTAGCAGTGTGCTTAGATCATGTACAATTTCCAAAAGTACAATATCCAAAGAAATATCATCCACATTACATTAATGTAGCATATAGGTATGCCAACATTCTCTCCATTGTGCATGTTTTAAATGCAAACAACTTCACCTTTCATACGTCACTCTCTCAAAAGTACACAGTAACTGGTGAGTGCCCCCTTAATGCTTACTTCATGTCTGCCTTCACTGGCAGTGTTTATCTTATGCTGTACATGTGACTCTATTTATAAAAGTGGGTATTCTTAGAAAAGTAGTTCTCCTTACAGTTTATACAGAAATAAACACAATTCATTTTGATCACGTGGTAACATTCTGACCAATGGAAATGTTACTTTCCTTTACCCACTAGTGGCATTGCAATTATATAGATGTCAAGAAAAAGTCTTTCTCTATGCTCTTATGTGACAAGTGAGAATGTTACTATGACAGCATCAGTGTCTATGTGTGTAACAGTTAACAAAGGTAAGAAAGCCGTTTATTATTGTTGTTTTTGTTTCTTTAAAAAATATACATATAGCGCCTTTAATGAAAAATTTAGCTCAACAATATACATTTATTCCAAAACTCACATCCTATCACATGAATAAAAACAGTTGTTCCACACAGAAATAAGAGTCCTCATCACAAGAAATATCTGAGGAATTAAATACTTTTAAACCGTACTTGCCCATTAGAATTATGAATGATACCCCACGTTTAAATAATCTGTGTAATTCATAATGCTCACAGTTCAAGAGCCTGGCAAGAGGAAGGTGTACACTGAATTTTTTTTTCTTACATTTTTCTGTAACTATTGTAGCTTGTATTAATGATTTCATTTCTTTTGCCATTTCATTTTTTTTTTATTCTGTATAAGTTCCATAACTTTAAGGTATCACTGCCAGGTGGTTCAGAACACACATTCTTATTAATATATTCATTGTTTACATCATCGGCATGATTGCTTTAATAAAACCGTGACATAAGTTCACTCTTACAGTCATCAGAATTATCCTCAACAGGAGTATCATTGTCAACTTTATACTGGCACTCAAGGTCACCTTTTGGATGTTTTGCTTTTTTAAAACATAAAACTAATAGGATAAAAATTTATTTTGGCATTCAGTGTTGAGGGTTTTTGGTCTACTAAGGGGAAAAAAATGACATTGAAGGACAAAAAAATGTGGGTCTTGAGGTAATTCACTAATACAGTGGTCTCCCTCTTATATGGCCACCCCTTCTGCACTGGGAAAGTGGCCTTATAAGACGGGTTGCCTCTCCAGAGAGGGACTACATTTGTGAGATGTTTATGTACATGTGTATATAGTAGGAAAGCTACATATAACTTAAAACAGTTAATATCTTCATTTGAAAGTAGCATTACTTATTAAAATATTCTCGTCTTAAAAACAGAGTTATTTCAAGTAACATAAATTAATAGTTCTTATTCTTAGGCATGAAATGTGATTGGGATATTGTTGGCATGCGAATTACAAAACCACTGAAAATTTTATTTAAATCTTGGTACATACATTGTTTTGTATTTAAAATTATTCTCTTTCCATTTACTCCATTTTCCCACTGCTATAGAATATTCTCATCTTTTATGATCTTGTTTATTTGAGTCTTCCCAGCATACAATCTTTCAGCAAGTGAACTCTCCCCCACTGTTGTCAAGTCGAATAACTTTTACTTTTTCTTCTAAGTATTATTTCTTCATTTATGTGATGACATGTCAATGTTGCTAATTGTACAGTACTGCAATTTAATTCTGCAGACAAAACTTTTGTACACAAAAAACCTTGTTATAAAGCAAGTGATACATGACACACAATTTTTCAGTCTTTCTCTGGTACCTTGTTTTGTTCAAAGTTGATTCTTATGTATGTATGTGTTAATCCACAGCATCTATTTTTAGTCTATCTCACCATTTTATGATCTTGACAATTACATTGGTCGTAATCATCAATTTTAAAATAAAAAATCCACTGTGTGAAGACCAAAGCTCTATCAAACCATTGCTGACTCCATTTCTATCTGACCATGTTATGATGTTGATATTCTTATGTCACGTGTTTAGGCTCAAATAAACATTAACACAAGAAAGAGTGAAAACAACAAGCTTTGAAAAATATGATAATTTTTTTCCCTGGGAAAATTCTGTAAAAATGAAAAAATATGAACTTATGGTTTTAAAGAATCAAATCCAAAAATAATCCAAGAATAACATTTTAGAAGTTCTAATAACAAACTGTTCTGCTGATTTCCAGTTCAAATCCCAACAAAGAATCCAAGATGGAAGACGATGACGTATGCTGTAATATGTAGTGTTGAAGTCTACAGTTCCTTGTAGGAACAAGAAATATGACTCCAGTTTTGGAAATCTGAATAATTTTTTTGTATAAAAACTGTCCTTGTTCAACAATTTCATATGAGCACACGTATTTTACAGGAAAAAAGAATTAATCCTTTTGAATCCAAGTAATCTGAAATAACTCCAAAAGCCACAACATACACCTTACAGTGTAAGAGCCCAACTAATGAGAATATCTCTCCAAAAAGAAGGTTATATTTGTTCTATAACGCAAATGGGGTAACGTGATCATGTGCCAGAACCTTGTCGAAATTATTTACTTGTTAAAGATCACGTACACCCAGTGTGGCCCTGACAAAAACCAATCATCTTACTGTAAGAAATAAAAATTTTAAAAAATTGTTTACATCTTAAATCAGTAGTCCTGTCATGACCTCGACAACAACCAATCATTTTAAAATAAAAATGGAACTTATTTGCATGGTTGCTACTAATTTTGAATCAAGGTCAACACCTGGTGTTTACTAAAACGAACAGTCAAGGTCAAACTATTTTCTAGAAAAAGTATCATCTCTAGTGAATAAATTTACATTACATAAGCATGTAATGAAAAATATTTTTTTTAAAAACTGACAAACAATTAAACTGAAAAAAATATATTTTAGATCAGATATAATTAAATCAACTATACATAACATATAATTATGTCTGGTCATAATCATTAATTAAATAAAAACAACAGTGTGAAGCCCAAAGCTCTATCAAAACATTGCTGACTTCATTTTCTGCAAATGTTGGCATTAATGATATAATAATAACCTTAGTTCTGGACATATATTAATAATAAAATGGGGCTGCTTGTGAGGGGTAAATTTTTCATTTGTGCATTAATATGTTTACCGCTGGTCATGTTAGAGGGGTGGCCTTTCTTGAGGGGTACTTTTGAACACAAACTCATTGGTGCCAAGGGATTCTAGCTGTAAAGAGTGGGCGGCCGCTGGTCAAGGGGCGATTCATGATGGGGACCGCTGTATCATGTTTCATAAATTTCAGCAGCGAATATACATTTCATACTATTCCCACAACCAAGCAGAACACTATACCAAAATTTGGTGGACATTAAACATTAGTTACTGTAAATCTATATCATACATTCTTGTTTCTAGGATCCCACAAGGAGATAAAAGACTGACTTACCCCAATTTGTCCTTGTTTGGTGTGTTCTTGTGAACATTCAGGGACCAATTTGGAAAGTTGCACTATCCAGTTGTTTATTTTATCTCGACGTCTTCTTTCCACTGAAAAGAAACCAACTGTTACAAATGGGCAGATTTTTTATAAGATGAATAATATGGTGGTTTCATAGGAATGTTTAAGAGGGTCAATCAATCATTTATGTCAGAGGTAAAAAAAAAAAAGGCTGTGCTTCATATAATTTCTTTTTACATTCTCAAAATGATCAGGTTGTGTTTTAAAAACATGATGATTAACTTTTTCATAGTTTCTGGAAGAAGTTTGATGGTCACATTTATGCTATCCCTTTACACTCTGTGCTTTTGTTCATGTTGGACATTTTGTTTTTACCGTAAGAACTTCATTCTTCCTATTTTTGTTCAGAATAATGCATCTGGGTTTTATCTCAAGTGAAAACTTGATTATTAAATAAATGCAGTTTTCATATACTTGTTTAGTTTCTGAAAACAAAATAGATATTGCACTCTTGGTTAACCATCTGGCACCAAATGAGCACAAACTGCTTGAAATTTTCAATGCTTTTTGATAATTTCACAGAAACCTACCCAACCATACAATTATATTACCTGCTACTGCTAATGTACACATTATGCCTTTTTGCATAATCAATTTAGAACACGTGAAATTCTTGGCAAAGAAGTGACAATTTTCAGTGGTTTGTCCAGGACAAGCGAATTTTTTGTCCATGTAAAAAAAGTCAGACAAATGCAGAGTTCTGATTCCCAGCTAGCATATGCAATATTCTCTTTCGGATAATTAGTTGCTTTCATAGCTAAATTACTCAAGTAAAGGTTAGAACTTTCAATTAAAGTTGTTTCAACTATATTAACTGCTACCAGCACTCAAAATAGCACAATGCTAACATGTGTACAGGATGCTCTGAGCTTCAGGTCAGTTTACTCAACATAGTACACTTTCCATCTTATGCTCTTACTAAAAATAACAACACGGGTATCCAGTATAACTTTGTTACTAAAACACTTCAAAATAATGAAAACAGTCATGTTCATAGTGAATATAGCAGATTTGAAACTCAAATAACATATGGAGACCAAAATGATAAGTAATAATAAAAGACAAGACTTGTAACTTAAGAACTCTTATAGCCCTAAATTTCTTAATGGTATTCACATTAATAACCAAACCTTACAGTAACATAGGTCTCATTTTTTGAGGAGACACTTAACTTAACAATGACTTATCACACATCATAACAAGTTGGAAATGTGAGATGCAAAGTGACAGAAAATGGTAAAATATTTTAATCTTATGTCTGGCTGAACTGTTGTACTCAGACCTGATCACTAGTAATTTCAAGACTGTTCAAGTTCATAAATACATTTTTACACCATATATATATATATATATATATATATATATATATATATATATATATATATATATATATATATATATATATATATTGAATAATCAAATTTTGTTCAAATGTCCATTTTATAAGAGCTACTCAAGAATGCCTAGCATAGGGAAAACCACATTGATTGGTCTAAATAACAAATGATTCCATGTCATGATCTCAATAAAATTTTGACCTATCAGCTGTCATCTCAACATTATGTGCTTTATCAATACATTACTATACAATACATTGAATGGAAGTTGATGGGAATCAGCAGAGACACTTAAAATACATTTCTGATGCAAGATAGCAACACATTTCTTGTAAAAATGTAACTACATGCTTGCAAAAATATTTTCCAGTATTTTCACTATAGTACAATGACATATCAATAAGGTGTCAATCCTGAAAATACAGATGACCTGGAGAACGTGTAACACTTATTAACCTAAAGAAACATCACAAACTTCCAAAACACATAAAGATATGATAGTTCCTTAAAAAAGCAAACCTTGTCCCCATTAATATGATACCTAGATTAAAGGCAAATACATGTACCATTACAAAATTGTGGGCAAGGTGTGAAACAGCATCATAATATTTTCATCTCGTTCACTTATTTTAGTTGGAAGCTAAAAAACTGAAGGAAGCTTCTCTACAACATTTAATACTAAACAAGAAGCTAAATAGGGAAAAGTATTCAATAAACTGATGTATGTTAGATGTTATTATGTTAAATTTCAGCATGTCTGACATGGTACACAATGTAACTCTTCATCTACTCAGCCCTGGGACAAGAAAATACTAAAGTTTACTTGACAAAGCCAATTTTTTCCTGGTAAGGACAAGTGGTCTTCTTGAGCTTTGTGCAGTATACAATTTTTATTTAACTGTTAATCCCTCAAGTGCTTGCCATGACACTTTGTTTTTTTGTACATCTCAACCTCACCTGGCAGTAATCAACATCACTTGACCCAATGAGGGTCTAACATGTTCAAAAGACACCTGTCTGATTGGCATCATGTTCATTTCAGACATAGTGGCCATCCATTCAGGAATGTAAGTGATAACAAGATTTTTATTTAGGACCAGCTATACTTTATATGGAGTCCTTCATCAAAAAAGTCATTATTGTCATCCATTCAGGATGAGTAGTGACAAGGTTTTCAAAATGTCCACCATGACAGCCATACTTGATCTCTTGAGGATGTCTGACCATTTAGGACCACTCAGACATCATTTAAAAAATCCATTAATGAAAACACCATGTCAATATAACCATTAATTCTGGAGGAGTAGAGTTAGTAAGATTTTCAAGAGCAATGCTAGAGTGGAACTTAAACATGTTGTTTTCAATATGACCATCCACTCTGAGAAGCAGAGATAGTAAGACTATCAAGAGCAACGCAGGAGTGGGAAAAAAAACCTGTTGTCAATATGACCAATCCATTCAGGAAGAATTGCTGTAACAAGATTTTCAAGATGGCAGTCTTAGTGGATGTAAGATTAGTATCAAATAAAACATCAGGTAAAATGTGTTTGCAAAATAATGTGGCAATCCTCATAGTATTTTTGGAGGAGTAGTACTAACAAGCTTTTAATATAGAAAGCCCTCCTTAAACAAGACTCTAAAAATTCGTCTATATTGAGAAAATGTACATTAACAATAAATATCTAAGAAGTTTATGGTAGCCAGACAGGGACAGAAATTATGGACTTTTTACACCATTATAACCCTCTCAATTCATCCCAAGATGGGAAAGGTGGGAGGAAAAAGATGGTGTTACAAGTATAACAGTGCCTCTATCTGAATCCACAAAGAAACAGTGCACACAAAAAACAATTTTGTTTGGTCTCTTAGAGCAAATAAAATTTTGTGGCAAAAAATATATTAAATCATGATACATTAGTTCCTCGCAAATCCAGATCTCTTAGTTTAAAAAACAAGATGTTAGCCACATCTTTAATCTTACAGCAATATGTTAAAAGGCTGTCTGCATTCCAAGGTGGCAATTACTGTCTCCCCTTCAAAAGAGAAATTGGCACTCTTCAAGGGATGTAATAGTGGGAAAGGCAGGAAGCCAAAATTAAAGACACATTATAATCCAAAAACTGGTTTCTTCTTCAATGATGCTATTCAGTCATAGTAAACTGGTTGAATTGCTAAGAGAAAAGGTAATCAAAATCCTCTTACCTTGGAATTGGCCCTGTGTCAAGTTTTCTAATGTACATGATGTGGCTTTGAGTTTCATGTGAGATGAAAGCTAGGGTTAGCACCTGGTTTATGCATGAATGTGGTTTTAGGATAATACTCACTCCAACAAATATACTGGAAGTAGAATAACCGGTGTTGTTATAAAGCTGCTGAACAGCCTAGAAAGTTAGCCTGCTGATATAGATCCCACTTGTCAAACTTATCCCTTTGGGATAAAAATCTCAGAGGTATGAACTACTAAAGCTTGGATTTAGTCAGCAAGGAAGCAGTAGCACTCAACGCATTGCTAGTGAAGACCACCCTAACCCCATAAGCCAATATGCTCAAGAACTTCATATGGTCTTGAATTAACTCCTTGTCAACTTGGCAGAAAATCCATTGCACCCAGGCTGACAGACTGATTGTTCTGAAAACCTTTTTTCTCCTGAGGGTATTGTTTCATATGAACCTGATGTACAGGTTCAGCAACAATGGGTTCAGATGGGTATATGCATTTAGTGATGTTTGAACAAACAGCAAAAAAGTTGAATATTTCTTGGAATCTCCACAGCTCTGTTTTATGGATTGTCAATCCATGATTTTTTTCAATCTGAGGTGATGAATAAGGATTAGACTGAGATGCTGCCAAGTTTGATCTAAAGGTGGGAATCTCTCCACCCCCCAACTCCTTGTCACCAGAAAAAGGGTGAAAAGAAAAAAAAGGCAGGAAACAGTCAATGTACAAAATTTACCAAACACTTAAATATTGGTCCTCTTTCTTCCTGTTCCACTGTTAGGGCTCTATGAATTTAAAATCCTCAAAAGATGTCCC
Organism: Sinohyriopsis cumingii; assembly: GCA_028554795.2. NCBI lineage: Eukaryota > Metazoa > Mollusca > Bivalvia > Unionida > Unionidae > Sinohyriopsis > Sinohyriopsis cumingii. The sequence goes on along the minus strand of CM068831.1, from coordinate 122,740,468 downwards.
CTCTCCTTGTATATGCATTAATTGTGGATTGTTTTTTCTTTTAATCAGTTCCTTGTATGTGTGTGAATATGATTCTGTGTTGAGAACCCCTTTCGGTCTGTTTTCTTAAGGGGCATATGCACTATTAGCTAAATCTGCTTATTCATTATGATTGTTATGTACAAATTTCCCAAGGTATCTTCTTTTTAATATCTTACCTCCAAAATACCATTCTTCACCAAATTAACTCTGACAAATTTTCAACTTCTTGTATCAGTATTTTGCTGACTACTATTACAGATTTTTTTAAATCTCATCCATATGTATTTCCATTCAATTATTGTCATATTCTGCTTGGTCAGACAGGGGTATTTTTAATGAATAATTACATGTATCTTACTTTTAATTTCTGTATAGATTCCTATTCAATTTATCTTAACCCTTAAAGTGCCATATAGTATGTCATACAAGATCCCTGAAATTTTGGAGAAAATAAATTTAAATTGCACTCTACCTTTAAATTGCCTTTATTTTAAACAAATCCATTTCGAAGTTTCCTTTACAAATTGCAATGTTAAAACTATGACAGAATGCTTGTTCCTGTAAAAACCAAAGTTAGTTTAACAACTACTTCATGTCAAGCTGAAGTACCCAGCCACGTACACAGTTGCCTAACTAGAAACACATTTTGTGACAAGTGCTACAAGACCTCTGCTGGCAGTGCGACTCAAGTACATGAGGGGTTAACAGTTAAATAAAAACTGTATACTGCACAAAGTACATTTGTTTATGCATCGCTTTGACCTAATTTGTGGAAGTTTGCACAAGGTCCCGCACATTAATCAGTTCCTGGTGATAATGGTTTTGCCATATGATTATCATGCATTGCTCGTGCCTTGGAGTGATGCTGTTTCCACACATGCATCAATAAAACAAATGCAATGCCGACTGCCACTGAATACATAGGTGTTCTGCCGTAACAGGGATTAATGCTTAAAAAGGTTAGTGTTCAAAAGGATTTAACACAATGGAATAATAAAAGAGGGATTATACTTACTGTCTAGATACAAAGGTCAGTTGAAATATATTTCTTAATTAGTAGCAAATGGCACAATAAACTGACTGAATAACAAAGTGGACATTCCAGTATGGCCTTTTCAGTCCAACTACAAAATCAGATCTTAACAGCTCTATGTGAATATCTGATGGACAGCAATAAGAGGTCACATTCTGCTGACCATCTGGTTCACCAATCAACAGCTTTCAATTTTTGTTAAAGTGACACATCATTTAGAATATACCATTACAAGCGACAACTCTCCCTGACAAAAATCTTCAATGCTTTATCTGATTTTCTCCTTCAATGCTTTTTCGATACACTTATGAACTTACGGTCTTTCCATCTTTGGAAGGTAGGTGGTGCCCTTTCATGTATGTTGACGTTCATGGTTGAATTTTCAGTATGCAGACTACAGATAGGCACATAGTTATATGTATATGCAATTCTCACTGATGAGAAGATATCAACAATACTTTCAAAGAGACTACCTGTTGGTTGCAATGAGTTTTATCCAACATTTTAGGCCATTTAATGCTGGATCCATTTAACTTCCTTTGATTTCTACATGAATGATTTGAAAATGTTACCAATTTCGTGTTTCAGTTACACTTGGAAGACATTAAGATGTTGTCTTCAAAACAGTAGAAATAATTAATTTCCTCATGCAAAAAAATCTCATCTAGAAAAAATCCAAGCATTGGGAATAAGGTTCAATACCAACAAAATCTATCACATTTTATTTCCTGCAGATGCAAAAGACTGTTGCAGTCACAGGTACTTGTATTTGTTAGTGAAGAAGGAAAACTATTGACTACATCCAGTCCCATTCTACTGTTTTTTTTAACTTATGCTAGACGATAAACTTGGGCAGTTTGAAATCTGCCCCATCACTCATTCTATGCTAATTTCATTTATTCCATCAACACCTTCTTTCACTAGTTAAATATCTCTGCACAAAAGAGAAATTCAGAATTTGTTTCCCCATGTACAATTTAAGGAGAGATGATTAAAGAATTTTACTTAAGGGAACCCCCCCCCCCCCTTTATCAAAGAAAAAAGGAGGGGAGGAAGAAATGGTCATAGGTCAATATTTATCTAAACTTCAGTATGTCTTTCTTTCTTCCTGCTCCACTTTCTTATAGCTCTACTGAAATCAAATCTTTGACAGATGTCACCTATAGTTGTATCAGCATTATCTGTTAATTATTTCTAAGCATACTCTTCTCCTTTTTGCATCAATATTGTTCTGTGCTTCTTTCTGAAAGGGCATAGACACAGCTTGCTTTGTCAGCTTGAATATGCTGGGAAACTAATCATTGTGACTGTTTTGCACAATTTTCCAGAGATCACATATATTATTGATTGGATACAACTGCTCCAAAACAGAATTTTTCACTAGCATATACTTTCTTTGATAAATCACAAGTTTACTGACTATTATGCCAAATTTCTGATCTGTTCCATACTGCGGCATCAATGCTTGTGCAGACAGAGCTATTAAAATAAATATCTGTACTTCTTAATTCAATTTTTTTTACTCTTATTTTATTCAAGTTATCGTAACCCTGATATGGATACATATATATGGTTCTGTAGCATATGATCCGCAGGGCGAATTTGATTAATTAAAAAAATTGAAAATTGCATTACACTTTTAAATTGTCTGTATTTTAATTATGCTCAACATTCTGCCCTTTGTACATATTTAGTTTCGAAATATCATTGATAGGGTCATGCCGTCTATTTGTTGTCCATCCAGCATGTACATCTGACTCGTATGTAACACCATTTCAGGCTCAAAATCATTCACTTGTGTCTCCATTAATGCTTTCCCAGCTCCAAAAATCTGACATACTTCATAGATTTCTGATTGGTGGTTATTGTTTAACCTGGAGCGTAACAAGCAATAAGAACAAATGAGAATTCAATGTAACATATTTTTATGTGCAACACACTGGTAGCGTGGTTTTCAAATCAACCATAGGAGTCAAGATACAATTCAAAGTAGAAATTTTGTGTGAAAGTGGTTATGAAATGATGACTAAAGTACTTCAGCAAACATGTGGAACACATCTGGAATGTATAGTATATGCTGAAGATACTTCTGGGTTAAGATAATTAGCATGAAATGGGGGTGGGGCACAGATTACAAACCATGTCACTGTGTTAACTTGTAGACAGCAAGTAAGTATTCTCAAATAATCTTTTTTGTTTTTACTAATAAACATGAGTGCATGTGACTGCAAATGCTGTTTCAGATGGATTATAATTTTACAGAATAACAAGGCAACTAATAATGATTATTTATGACTGCTGAAAACTATTAAAAAAAAACATGCATATGATAAGTATCGTTTTGTATAGATTTTCCATCTCTTGTATTGATAAGCATATCGTTTAAGCAGAAGAATCAATGCATCGATATATAAATGAATCATTTCATCCTAATCACAAGGGACTAAAGCAAGTTGGGTCAACTGAGAGGGCATGCAAAGCACCATCACTGTATGAAGCTAATTCTATTAGGTTTTGTAAAGGGTCAAATGAGACGGCATGTAAAGCACCATCACTGTATGAAGCTAATTCTATCAGGTTTTGTAAAGGGTCAAATGAGAGGGCATGCAAAGCACCATCACTGTATGAAGCTAATTCTATCAGGTTTTGTAAAGGAGATTCAGTGAGGTCCTGGATAAGGATTCAAATTTGTTTGAATTCAGCGAAGCCAGAACCCAAGGTGTAAATGATTTTGACCTATGCAGATCAGAGTTGACCAATAAGTCTGAAAAGTCTTTATCATGATCAAGATTCTTTGTGCCATGATGATGGAAAAATGTCAGACAGCATGGAACAGAAGCCCTAAAAGTAATTGGGGCCAACATGTTCCACATAAGCAGCCAGAGAAAAAAGTCAGCTACTTGTGATACAGAGGTACTCAAAGGAACAATGTTACTGACTTTCCACCAGTCCATAAGACAAGCCACTTTCCCTCATAAGCATGTAAAGTGGTGGACCATCCTGCTTGTGTGATCCTTTCCAAGATCAAAGGGTTAAATTGTTTGTACTTACCAACCTGGAGGTATTGACATACCTCCGCAAACAGGGTGGTAACACATCAACCTAACTCTACTTTCTGGTCTTAGAGTTCCAATGTTGGTGTGCACATTGCAATACAGCCATCCAGATCAAAAGATGGCTACAAACCTGCAAGTCCTTCATGTCAGGATGCTCTCTCCAGAGTTTCAGTAAGAACTGGTCTATTAATTTTTGAGAGCCTAAAATCAACAATTGTCAACATATGCATGACTAATGATGGACCAGGCCATAAGCCTATAGGACTGGTAATCTTAAAAAGACTAAACCTACATAAAAAGGATTGTATTTATGGGCAGAAGGAAAAAAAACAACAAAAAAAAACAACAACAAACCTTCATTATGAGTGGCTCGTCTTCTGTCATCTCTACCAGTACGACCATCAACCTTCGGTGAAAATCCTGTTCTGGGTGCAATATTCCTCTGTCCCTGTAGCACATCTTGTGGGGACATCATCACATAAAACTGACCTAACAACAACATAAAAATAAAGAAATATTTCAGCCAAATGTTTTTAATTTAGGCAATATACCTGCATCCTTAAATACTTAACAAGTTCCTAAAAGAAAGGTTTTCGTTATATCTGAAAGCATTTTAGACTCCTGATAATTAGAAATCGGTACTATACAATGGGCCCTGCTCATTACAATCTGCCAGTAGGGTCTTGAAGAAAGAACTTGTGTTGGGAAACCAGTTAGGAGAAGATTCCTCTAAAAATGATGACACAGAAGCTTGAAATCTAACATTTCCAAGTTCTCATCAATACAAGCAACAACCCATGCATAACAAGGACCATAACTCAATACAAAATGGAATAAAGAAAGAAAAAAAAAAACATAAAAGGCATATCTAGACTGATGAAACAATGCTGATTTCAAAATGTTACAGAATATGTTTAATGGTAGACATGTTGACTATAGGCAACATTCAATGTAAATATATCAAGTTTACTGACATAAACCTAACTCCGACTAAAATAATGTAAAGAAAAAATCTATAAAAAGCACACCAGGACAATGTTCTTAACAAACTGCATCAAAATATTCTTGAGCAATGATATCTGCAAGCAACATCTGAGGTTTTCATGTGAAGATGTAGTTTTTCCAAGGGAGGTATCAAGTGGGTTCAACCAATGTGGGTATGTGAGAAAACCTGCTTGCAGCCTCTTGTGATAGCTAAATTGGATGTCCAAGGGTTGCCATGTTCATTTAGGCCCAGCTAAACTTTGGGATGAATGTTCCAACAAAGTCTGGTCACAATTCTTGCAGTGGTTCAGGACATGTAATGATAAGAAATTTATGATACAAGACAACAGATAGAAGGCTGTCACATAAGCCACTCTGGTTATGAACAGCAGAGCTAGAAAGGAGTGTTTATGCTAAAAAATCAAATGACAGAAGTGCCTTATGTTAGTGTATGAACATCTAAAATGAAAGGAACTTAAAAGTTAAGCAGACAATTTAGCATCCATAAAAGATGCAGAGTTTACCAGTACATTGTTCATGACACAATCATATCATGATATCAACAAACTGTCAATATGGTCACAATGGCACGTGCAGAGAACATGCACTCTTACTATCCAGTGGTCATTATAAAACAATTTGTTTACCAGATTCAGTAAGAACTCAAGATTATCACCTGAGCACATGTTTACAATTAAGGGAAAGCAAAATCTGTCATCAAAAGAGCCACATCACTAGGTACAAATAAAAATATCTGTATCGCAAGCCACACTTAATGATCTGGATGGATGTTTGTGGTAAGCCTATTATCATTTTACACTCTTTGGAACTGCAAAGAACAAGCTCAGAATACTGGTTACAAATTAGTTTCAGGAAGGAATGTAGCTTTAACAAGTTGTAGAATGGACACAAAAAACGTTAACAGATCACCATGCTGCCAAAGTGATAAATAAAATAAAAAAACATTCAAAGCATCAAGGCTATATCAAGTACAATGTGTAAGGAACACACCTCCTGCCGCTGTGACCTGACTCAGTGTACCTGCCACATCTGTGCCCTGCGAGTTCACATCTCCACCTCCAACTGACACAGCTGGAAAGTATGTAAACCTTGTGTCAGGCTGGTTATCCGGGGTAGGACTCCCACCGTTGTACGGGCTTTGGATTACAGCCTAGAATAAGAAATGATGAAAAAAATCTTGTCAAAATTAATCATAAGACAAACCCTGAACAAAGGTTTCATCAACCAGACAGCACATGTCAATGTGGTGTTCACTTCATACCAAAAAAAAACAACACTGTCACATGATTTATGCCTGAAGAATAGCCACAGCCCAACATAAAAGTCAAAATCTCTAAAATGGGGTGGGAAGGGTCAGAGAAAACTCAATTTAAAATGCTACTGTAATTGACCTTCAAGCTTAAACAACATTAGGACCCCTAAATAATTTATAAGATCAGAGTAAAAAATAACACCATTCCTCTGCATTGTCACCATATTTAGTGAATTTCCAGCATGAAACTTCTCAGAAGACAAGAGTAACAGGCAGATGGCTATGATCAAAATATGCATGATACTTGCACCATGGAAAATAACACAAGATTAAAAATATCTACTTATGTATAAAATTAACACTTTCTAATTATCACCAGGCTTCTGAATGAGAAAAACCTACATAACAAGAGAGCAGGAGAATGTGCACACTATAACATAGTTAATATTATCTGTATTTACTATTGAGAAATGCTTTCTCCTCCATATAAGCAAGAAAAAAATCTTCACAACCTCATGGTCCAAGCTCAATGGCAATTGAAGTCAAATAGTGGGTTTTAATCTTTTGTGATTTCACTCTAACATGCCAGCTAACTGAAAGCTGAATTTGCCTTGCCTCAACACCAACCCCTTGCACAAACTTAATGTTAATACCGTCAGTAAATATTCTCTTTAACATTACTAATCTGTTTTGAAACTGATGCATAAAGCCATTACTTCATAGCAATGTGCTCTCTAATCAATGCTGGTATTAATTTTATAGCTTATTTTACATCTCTGAATATATCTGGACCAAAATGATTGTTATAGAAAATTGATATTGAGCTACTACAAATTCTTTCATGGTTTTGTAACTTGAATACGCGCATGCCACGTTTCAAAGGAGTCATTTAGCCGGAATACCTATGAATATGCAAAACTAACACCCTTCACTTCAGTTTAAAAAGATCAGTTTGATTTGCACATCAGGATTCTACACTCTTTGTTTTGTACAAGAACCTGACGTTTAGGTTTAGTTGGATGCAGTTTCATCAGCAAATATGCTTATTTTAAATTAGTAAAGTTATTAACATTTTTTTAAAAGTTTTATTAATATTTATTGTATATCAATATCACATAAAACATACAGCAACTAAAACAGTGTCAATGGGGTATTTCTTGACATTCTAAATTCTGGTCTGTTGCTAAATTCTCATTTAGGGAGAAGAGAGAAGTCACTGCCTAAATTTGAAGAACCCTGCAGAGTTTCGGCATCCTGAATCACTCTGGATACTCTGGATATTCTGGGTAATGAACACACCTGAGCTCCTGCTGGGAAAGCTGCAGTTGAAACTACTTGTGTTGCTTCTGTGCCATCCTGAGTGGCCACCTGCACCACCCTATATGTCACTGGACCTAAGCAAAAAAGGGGAGAATGGGTTAGTCTTTTTTCTGATCTTCCCAAATCACAAACAAATTGAAATAAAATTACAGCTGTTAATACTATCATGGAAAAAGTTGTTAGCTCAAAAAGGGAAGCTAGCAAGTTAAACATTGGTTTTTAATGAGAATTTAAAAGCTAATTTATTTCAGTTCTTTTAGAATAATGCAACTTTCCACTTTCTTTCATAACATGTCCAGGAAAACTTTTGCATTACAAAAAGGTATTTAGTAATAGCAGATGAAAAATGCAAAATATATTTCATACATGCAAACATGAAGATTAATGGTAAAGCAGCAAGTTTTTGAGTCACCTACTTTTCAAGTTAAAAAAAAGTATATTATAAAACAGAATGAGCACAGTTATGCAAAACCAATGCTCACAAGCAGAAAGAAAAAATATCATCTAAAGTACCAATTCATCTCTTTATATTTTCATAATTCTTGTTGATGTCTATTAATAAAACTGTAGCACTTTAAGAGATGTTTAGTGGAGCCAATAAGCGAAGTAAATTCAATCGTATGGGTTCAGTGCAAAATGTGGAAAAGATTTTAATTGGGACAAAAGTGTCCTTGAGATAAGAGTACAGAATAGACAGGAATCATTTATATGTCAAAATTTTAGAAATAGTCACTCGGATACCCGTCAATTTCATAATGACCGGGTACCCAATCAAAGGGAACTTATATTAAATGTGAACCTGAACTGCTCTCTTGTACATTCATACATGTAAACCATCTGAGAGGTATAAGCATAATTATTACTAAAATGAGTGTCAAAAAGTGCAATCTAAGCATAAAAAGAGTAATCTATATATTACACAACATAATTACAGAAAACTATATGAAAAATGTACATTTTTTCTGCTACTTACCTGGATCTGCAGCTAGTTAAAATTCTTGTCACAAATTGGCTAAATCCATATAGATTAGTATGCAAATACAAACACAAAACAAAATGATAAATTATTTATACATAACATTCACTTTAACTAGTCTATATCACGTTTCACTTTGATGAAAGGTCTTACTTAAATTCTACATATCGTGAATGCTTTGTTACATCCCTGGCAAATTCCTCTTTCAAAATTTGTAAAGCACTATTGATTTGTTCTTTCCTGATGCAATATGTTCTTCAGTTAACAAAATCACCCTCCTCTAACATATTTTAGTCATATAATGTCCAAGAATCACATTGATAACGCCCATTGCACTTAATATTTGGCACAATGTTTTATCAATATAGACTGGTCTGCTACTGAAGTGTGCATCAAGCTATAATGAATATGCTGCACATGGTTTCAAATTCAAGAAATCTGTCTGTTTTCTTGGAAATGTGTCATTGTACAGTTATAATACACAGAAAGTAAGAAAAATGTTTAAAATACCAAGCCAAATGGTCACATGTCAAAAATACAAGATCAGTAGATGGAGGTCAATGATAGATCAATGTCACACGACACAAGCCTTGAACTGTACTCGTTACTCTTTGTCTCGCTTGCTCCTGATGTCACTAGATATAATCTTTGATCAGAACTTGGAAACATGTTTTGGTTTTTTGTTTACATGTGACTAAACAGAAGCCTGTTCTTGGCAATGAAAGCAGGAGGCTTCATGAGCAATACTGATCCATCTTGTTGGAAATGCATATAGATGGTCCACCAATAGGAAATGTATTGCTAATTTGCCTGCCAATTGCCAAAGTAGTGAGGATGCAGGAATTATATGATAGGTGAACTAATTAATGCTCTTCAAATGGAGTCTTGTTCAACCAGCTGAACAACTATGACAAATTCCACTTGGGCAATGATCTAATGTCATAGCCAGGTCAAATCCAGATGAATAGAAATCAGATAGGTCTTTGGTTTGTCTGATATCCATCTTAAATAACAGCAGTGTGCCAGAGATTGTGGAACTGTAGGTTTAATTGTGATTGCTGCTGTTTCTCATCAAAGAGCCCTAGAAAGTTGGCTATTAAGGTGTAGATGCCTAAATTGGTATAAAGTGCTCTTGTGCCCTCCAATGAAATTATATTCCATTGCCTTTGTATGGCTCGAAGGTGGATGCCATCTCACTTTAGGGATTTTCCACCACTTCTTGGGAGAATTATTTGTTTTTAAGGGCATACTTAATAAGGTGTAGATTCAGCAACTCTGGGTTGGGGTGAAACATCTGCCGTCAAGGCTGTTTAAGGCAGATGAGGGAATATCTTGACTCCTGGCAATCCTGTTGCGAGACCGATGAGGCTTGTAAAATATTTCCCATTTGCATAGAGTAATCAGGATGAGGAAACACTCAGATTATTTTGATTCCTGTATCATGTTCAGAATCTAAGGTGTTGGAGAATTGTATACATTTGACCATTACAATATACAGAATGCACATCGATAAGGCCAATCACAGAACTTTTAGAAGAAGTTTGAATAGGAACATGAAATCATGCCTCTTGCAGGTCCACACTAATTGCATAGTCTCCATATGTGGATGGCATTAGAACCCATCACAAACCCAACAGCATAACCAAGTTGATTGAATGTGCTTAGGTTGATGACCAAGTGATTAAGTGCTGCACTGTATCTGGCCAAATGCTTAGTAGATGCACTGAAAATGATACCAAACCCCCAGGAAACTACTGTGGAATCCCAAAGTCATCATAGTAAATCTTCCCTATTAGCAACAAAAGATTGGAGCCTTCTCCCTACCGAGATCTGCAATAATGGGAGTGGGGCATATATGTATGTCATTTGAGACCTCCCTTCAACTCTTCCACTTAGTTCATGAGAACTGTGGCTTTACGATGGTTGTAAATCAGTAGGACTACTTCCCATTGGATACGCTCTAGGGGCATCCCTGCAACCTTTTGCTGGCTGCCTTGCAAATCCCTCTACTGCAGCTGAGACTGAGGGATGGTGGCTTGTTGCAAATTCCATCAACCTAATCACAGGGGAAACCAGATGATGAAATTTACAAGTATAGCTTGGCCATGATGGTCTTGAAGGTTGAGGTAGAGAGCATTACACCTCATTCTACCTCTTTTAATTTCATAACTGTTATTACGGCCATGGTCATAGTATGCTGTGCCCCTATGTTATGAAGTGAATCATTCTATAAACATCCTCCCACGTATTTCTGGTGAGATTCAGGGTAGGGGAATGCAAGCTGTATTCCACCTATTGAAGATTATCATAGATATTAGATGCAACATTGATCCCATGATGTTAATAATCAACTCATGGGTATCTAAATGGAAAACACAGAAGGGATTTGTGAGATAAAAGGTCCACAGATGCTTGGGACTGATAACTGATAATGTAAGCAGTCCCAAAGTATCAGTATATTGTCAGATTGAAGAAGCAATCGAAGGTAGTTTCTTCCAAAGACAATGATCACCTGATGTAAAAACAGTACACTGGTAGGTGATGTGGAGCAATGAGGACAGAACTCCAGTGGGATTGGATGGAAAACTTCAATACAAGCCTGGAAGGTGGAGTTTCACTAATGAAAGGGAGATCTAATAATGATGAGGGAACCCCGAGTTCTAGTTTTATCGTTTATGAATTACAGTAGTGAAGATCATGTCTCCTGTGCTACCTGCAAAGTAGTTGGAGAAGAATGTCTATGATAGTGGCCCATTATGACTGCAGCACTTATGAGTCAGATCCAGTTACTTCTAAGGTGCCATGAAGCAGAGTCTCTTGGTGGCAGAGGCTTCAGGGCGAGCAAAAACTGAGGTCCCAAGATGGACATCATACGCTAGAAGTGTCACAAGGTTGTTGTTGTTCTAGGGTTTAATGCCATTTTTCAGCACAAGATAGGCTATACATGGCGGCCAGTATAACTGGTGGAGGAAGAACCCTGGAAAACCCAGGGAAGAACCACCGACCCACGAGAAGCTACTGGCAGGCTTTCCCACGTACCCACGCTAGCCGAGCCTTGGACTCGAACCCACGCAGACAGAGGTGAGATGGCAGTGATCCGGAACGGTGAGCGCTTTAGACCACTCGGCCACATTGTGTCACAAGGTACTATGAAGGTAAGATCGATCCATGAGGGTACCTATATAAACTGTATGTCTTCCACAGGATAGAGTGATCTATGACAATGCCTGTATAGACCAGATGTCTACCACAGGAAGAACTTAGCAGCACTATGTGGGTTAGTCTGCTGTAAATCTGGTTTCATGAAGTGGGCTTTTGGGTGTGACAGCAATAAACTGGGCATTGGATGCAGGAAGTGATTAGCAGCACTCAGAATTGGACAAGTTCATTTTCTGGTGGTTGATATAATATATGATCAATTGTGGTTAAGGCACATTGTGATTGGATTTACATTACAATTCTCATGAATAGGCAGTAGACAATTACAGCTGGAGCACTGTTTTAAAAATTAACACATGCAACAGGTGATTGTCTCACCTGTTTGAAGAAAAAGACTTGAGACTAATCAAGTGAAAGGCACCTCCACAATTATTCATATGAAAGCTACAGTGACCAAGTAGTTAGTACATAAGACTTGCCATTTGCAGCTTGGTTTATATGGCATTATGTGTCCTTTGCTATGGTACTTGACTAAAATTTCCTAAGCACAACATGCTCTTCCTGTTTTTTGGAACCAGATTTTTAATTTAAAAAAGTGGCAGCTACATATAAAGCAGCATTTGGACTGAAAGGAATTTTTTTTGAAAGTCTGCTTAGTACAGATGTTTTGTCCCCAATAAACAATTCATATCTTTATCATACTACCTTGCCCAGTGTCTGCACGGAACTGGTACTGGATATTGGGATCAAGGCTGAGGGTCCCTTGTGCAGAGGTTACACTGGTAATTGTATGTGTATGATCCTCAACTCCATCTGCAAAAAAAGAAACCAGCATTGTCAGAGGATACCATATATGGGAATATTTCCATATTGTAAAATCTTCACAAATTTATTATTCTGGAACAGTTCACCTGTTTCATTTGTATTACCATGCTTTATTAAGGAATAGTATGATATCCTCCATCTATTTCTGTCTGTCCATTGCCACATCTCCCCATATACACTGAGGGTAAATTATCAAAACATTACAGTTGTAACACAATTGGTATGACCACTGCAAGAAGGGTCATCATTGACTCCAATCAATGATCTGAGATACAAGAACTATATTTACAATTTTTTTGTATTTTCAGACCAAACTTGTGCTAGAAGAGATGTAATTCTGAAAAACCAATTTTTCTTCGAGTAACAATGATCCCCAAATCAACAGGCCTCTTCCATACCTCAGTATTTGGTAAAGGTATATGGTCGAAATTATAAGCTTATTTTTAAATGCAAACAAATCTTTTTAAATAAGTGACAGTGTTGTTGACTTTTTTCCTCAAGAACAAGAGACTGCTTACCCAAAGTGTGTCTGTGTATAATTTGGATTTGTTATGTAGCTTTCACAATTTTTCAGTCAGATAGCTATGTCTGCAATGTGGCAGTTTATACTGATGTCTAGCACTAGAGCATCATGCCTCAGACATGTGGTATGATGTCCCACCCAGTTACATTATCCTGACACCAGGTAGACCAATCCAACCACTAACCTCTTAATGCTGAGCATCTTTCAGTCATATTGCTATCATGCCTGCAGTGTGGTAGTTTATAGTGATGTCTAACACTGGGCTATCATGCCACGGACATGTAGCATCATGTCCCACCCAGTCACATTATCCTGAAACCAGGCTGGCCAGTCCTAACACTAACCTCTTAATGCTGAGCACCTAGCGAGGCAGTTGTTAGTACCATTTTTTAAAGTCTTTGGTATTACTTGGCTGGGGTTTGAACCCATGGCCACCCACATCCAAGGCAGATGCTCTAACCACTAGGCCACCGGAGCAGTGAGCTTAATCTGTTCCTTATGTGTGTACGAATATTGCTCTGTACTGAGCAGTCAGCTGTCTGAAGGGGCATATACATAGCTATCTTAACCAGCTGGAACAAATATGAAAGCCATTCATTATGGTTGTTGTGTACATTTTTCCAGAGCTCACAGGTACTGTCTTTTGGATACTTCTGCTCTAATATAAGATTTTTCACTAACATAAGCTTTGCCAAAGTTGAACTTTTCTGAATCAGCACTCTAGTGGCTATTATGCCAGGTCTATGTTTCCATTATGCTGTATTAGGATTTCTAATCAATTGATTCCATAGTCTACTTGTTAAAACAGTGGTGTTTTGATCATATAAATATCTTTACTTTTTAAATTCATTTTCAAATTCTTATTTATTAAATTTATCGTAACCTTTAGGCTAGGGCTATATAATTTTGTAGTACGTTATCCCAAAGGGATAAATTGTGCACAGAAAAGAAATGAAAAGTGCACCCTACTTCTAAATTGTCTATATTTTAATTTGGATTGCTTGTCTGCCTTTTCTACATTTGATTTTGAAATATTTTTGCTCAAATGAGAGGTTAACAATCATGCTGTTTTTGTCCATCCAGCATGTACATCAGACTCGTATGTAACACCATTTTCAGGTTCAAAATCAGTCATTGGTTTCTCCATTAACACTTTTCAAGTTCCAATAATATGATATACTTCCTAACTTTAGAAACTAAATTGCCTTAACTGCTATGAACAGCCAGTATTTGATCAAGGAAAACATCATGTAAACATGAACAACGCTGGCAATCAACCATTTTGAGTCTTCTAGCAAGCCCGTATTATAAATGCACGTATGTAAAACTTCCTTGTCGCAGGGTTCAAACTACAAAAGAATGCTTGTTACAGGACCCAATGTGCCATTCAAATTTAGTTTAACAACCATTCATGTTAAGCCAAATAAACCATACGTTTCAGCAGCTGCAAAACATACACATCATAACAAGTGCTCCTATATTTCTACTGGCTTAGCTTTTGTTGTGACAAGCACTTTAAGGGTGAACAGCTGAATACAATTCTGTACTGCGGAGATTACATTTTCATATGTGCATCCTGAAACTAATTTGTAGAGTTTTCATGCATCACCGCTTTCCAAGTGCATGGATTCATCCAAATTTTGCATGAATCATGTGATTGCATGCCCTGGGAGCATATCTGGACTACCGATCATCTACAAAGTCAGGGAATAGTATACAGTGGAGAACCTGAGTTACTATGCAGAAAGAAAATAGTGTATTCAAAATGTTCAGATGGTGATTCATTTAAAAAATAAGCACCCTTCTAACCTGATTGAAACTATACTGACCAAAAAGAACTTTAGGAATCCAAGGTAAGACCATTGCTTCATATTTCTGTTAATTGCCAAATACTGAAACCATCGTGATATTATACCTAAACTTCAACATAACAAATTCTTTTTAGCAAAAAGTTTTTCATTTGTGCGATTTAACATGATCACAAGATAGAGTGTGACCCCGCTATAGCACGCTTCATTATAACACGAATTCGGATATAACATAGTTGTAGTGTGGCTCCCGAAATTTCATATATATGTATTTTCTCATACACAAAAAAAATTCTTTCTTAAAAGTCGGAAAAAACCCAGTAAAAATGTATTATCATTTTGGGGATAAGAACGCATATGAATAATACAAGACGATTGTGGCGTGGCTCCTGAAATTTATATGTATTTTTCTTGTACACGAAAAAGTAGTTTTTTCATCTTAAAAGTACGAAAAATAATGTGTAAAAAGTTTATTCTGGGATCATGTAGGGCTTCGCCAATGTAGCAAATTGGATTTTTTTCCTTACTGGCGACAATATACCATCTGACAATTTTTTGTACTGGCGACTTTATTGGCTGTTTAAACTTTTATATACAACCATTGGTTTGGAGTGGAGAAATTCAGATGCCCCATGAAAGAAAGCTGCAAACTGGATATAAAATGCACTGAAATTTATCAAATGTTACATAAACAAATTCTTTGTCCATACTGACAAACCATCTAAACTGCAGTGTTATATCATAATCCGCTTATCTTGACATCTAGCATGAGTCATGTATGTTGTGATATATCTGCTTTTTTGTTGTTGACATTTCTGGTAACGGAGATCAACTGGACGAGGCATCGTCTCATAATCTATCTTTTGTCAGATTTTCGGCCGCTCGCTAGTAATTAATATATTTACATAGACTGATATTTGTATGTGGATGGTAAGTAAATTCCTCTTCCTTTCACCCAGAATTAAATCCTTCAGAACACTCACATTTTCTTTAATAATCCCTGTCATCAGACCAGAACACCTGCGTCTCTATCGGACGTTGATCCTTTGTTAAACTTATGACGCATGCGTGGAAGGCAAGGCAGCATCACGCTGCTACCACAAATGTAAATCAAAACAACAACAAAAAAAGAACCCATTTTACTTATTGGTTTATTCAATAGGCAGGGAGGAACAGTAACTGGAATAGACCAAACAACGGCCAATTCCTTTTGAAAAATGTACCCAGATAAAATAGTTTGCTGAAATTTCAAAGGAAACAGATTACCTTCGAAGCACCAATTGTTATGAAAACCTACTCAGCAAATGGAAAAAAAATCAGTCTCAATCATGCAATACAAGTATTTGATATTGCTGCCACAATAAGAAATGGGCATTTGTTTGGTTCTCCAAAGCTGTCCATTAGCGGTGACTTCAATAACGCATGCACCTTTCATCAAAGAAAGCTGACTACAATCTTCAATAAAAACAAAGAACTTTTCTTCAAAGGAAGTCAGTACCAAACTTAAATAAAAGTAATGGAATCTGATGGATCTTTGCATTTTCCGACGTGATTGGAACACATTAACAGTGCTGTGAAAGTTTCCCTTTTGCAGAGAAAAAGTTTATACTTACGAACACTACCAACGGCGACTTAAAACTCAAGCTAACTTTTACCAACTTGGTACGTACTGAAAAGCAAATGTGCTTCGTCATTCATTACATGACTGTGCTATGTTTTTCCACTGAATTCAGACCAGTATAACCTGTGACAAAATTATTGAATATTTTAAATGCATATTTTTGTATTGAGGATTTAATATATATGATGAGATTCACAGGCTATACATTAGACATGTATATATAAGCAGTATTCATGTATTTGTACCAATTCGTGGTTTTATAAATAAAGTAAACTATTATATATGCTGTTTTCACTACAGGTGTATTTCTCATTTAATATGCATCTATTTAAGATGGTAACTGTGCTGATGAAGCACATATTTTACTGCCCGCATTTATTACCTACCCCCCATACTATTTGTTTGGGGAACATGCATCATTTTCTTCAGCTAACTGACCGGGTTGCTTATAACACAGTTGGGTTCTATGGCTCCCAACTACCATGTTATAACAGGGTCACACTGTGATATCTGCTTAAAAATGCTAACAAGGCTTTGCCCTAAATGTCCAAAACACTTCAAAATATGTAAAGTTGCTACAGTGGACATCTACATATAAATACAATGATTCACGAAAAGGTTTACATTTTTGTGGTTTGTGTGCAGTCATGCTAATCAGCTTCTCCAGATGTCTTATTGTATATGACCAAATCAAGATGTCCTCTGTTGGCGAATTAAAATATATTTTTTTTTAATTCTTTAAACGCAAGATAAAATGTTACAATTCAATAAACACAACATAAAATGCAATAATTCAATCCTTGAATGAAAGTATAATTATCTACACAGACAAATTGTTCCCAACTGGTGAACTTTCAATAACGTAACAGCTACTGTTTGTTTCCTCCCAATAATGACCACTCATTTAATGCATGCCAGAATTTTGAAATATAAATTTAGACTACACCTAAACGATCTATAAATCCATTAATTTTGTCCAAAATATAGTCAGTATTTGACCAAGATCAAGTTTTCACCTCAAAAGATTGAGATATCACCTTACAATACACTGGAAAAAGTCCTATAAATGAATATTTCCTAAAAACTTGAGAGCTACAAAATACCTTCAGTGTGATGTGTCAGCTGTACATGATCATCAGATCCTGTTGAATCATTGGTTTTGTCTTGGCTGAAATGAAAACATAAGTGTCACATAATTATTATTATTAAAATTAATACAGTATGGGACAGACCTATTAAAAATAATATACCACTGATATGTCATAATTAAATTTAAGCTCAAATCTTACCCAGTTTGGACCATTCCTTTCTCCACCTGTGCAAACTTTCACAATTTTGGAAAAGTATCGATGTAAAGAACTACTGCAAAGTGAAGTCCATTTTAATTTTGAGATGGCGCAGGCTGGTACACATGATAAGGTGCACCAACTTTGCTACCTCATGCACATTAACTGTATGCAACATGCAAGATATCCACAATTAAAAATTTTCACAGAATCTTTCTTTTTATTTTATCTTGTTTTTCTAACTTGCCTTCCTTTTTATTCGATCTGGGTGGTGTTTAAGATGTCAGTACTTTGTAATAAATTTGGCAATTTACCCCTAATTTATAACTGTGTTTAGAACTTAAATTATATGTAAAGGAGAACTGCACAAAATACAAGACTGAAGCTACAAAACTGTCTTAATCATCAGAACATTAATCATGCCTTATTTATGTATAAAATAACAACTGTAGATTAACTACATGTAATTCTGCATCGGCTTTATTATACAGCTCTATCTAAGTAACAATCTCAAAGTACCTGATTACTATTACTTCAAATGTGCTTGAACATCTAAAACTTTTACCAATTGATTAAATTGATTTAATATATACCATCATATGGACTTTGCTTACAGTTAAAAATGTTTTTACACACACTGACCACATTAAATAATTTTTTTGTTGCCTTTATAGCTGATTTATATTTTATTTATAAAATGTTCAAATATGTTACTCATCTTCAGCTCTGATGATTATTATTGCAATAATAAACAGGAGTCCCTTGAAGAGACTGGTGCTCCTGTGGCTAATTAGAATTTTCTGAATTCAAGAATATTTTTACTTGTTAACTGCTGCGTGTTTAAAACAACTCAGATAATCTTCATTATTAACAAGATTTTCAAATTAGCTGCTGTTGATGTCAGCTTGGCACTATTTTTATCTCGCACCAACACAACATAACAAGAAGTTTTGGTGGAAACTCCAAGTGGATATTAATTTCTGCTTTGAAGTCACAACAACAACTTTCAAGATGGCTGCCAAGGGTGCATTGCTAAATATCACATTGGCACCAGTTTCACTTAGGAACATCTAGACATCATAAGAAGTCCTTAATGAAAGGAATCTCAATACGCAGAGCCTTTTTTTCAGGAATAGTGATAGCATAATTTTCAAAATGGCCACTGAAGGGACCATTGCAGCAATCTGATCTGCACCATTTTCATTTAGAATATGAGTCTTTTAGAACAATGATACCATACATGCCAACCCTGGCGAGGAAAAAACATAATCCAAGTGGACAAAAAGAGTAATCCGAGCAGAAAAAAGAGTAATCCATATATAACATGATAAAATTTCAATGAGCATATGTACAAAATGATTTATGTATCGTTCTGGACTTTTAACATCAATTAATGCTTCAAGTTTTCGTATATAACTCTTTGAGCTTTAAAAAGCAACAGTCTCTCATATTGCATTTTAAAACACTTTGTACCAACTGAGACTATAAATGTTTTGCACACCAGTAGAGCACTAAGTGCTAGGTTATTACAGAGCCTGGATCTAAATTCAGTTTTACTTTTCTTAACAATGCTGAACAATCTCTCACAGCCAGCATTAGAATGGTAAAGAACAAATATTCCTTTCATAACCTGACAAAGAAGAAGAAATTTATATTTTCCAGTTATTCGGTCTTTTAGCTGGCAAATAAGATGAAAAAATCAACTCTGTCCCCATGAAGTACATTGCCAGGTAGAGTGTCAACTTGATACTTCAGGAGTTCTCCTTCTAATTTATCAGCAGCCTTTCCTGCAGCATGGTGCATCATATAACACAGAAAATCTGATACGAACAATGAAGAAGACATTTTTCAAAATATAGAATGCAACTCCTTTATGAACTCCAGTCATCGCTGATGCAGCATCAGCTGAAAACCCCATACAGTTCTGCCAACTTATATTTATTCAAAGCATTATCAAGCAAATAAAAAATTGTTTTTTTCCAGTGAAATCTACTGTTAATTCTGGTAATGAAAGAAGAGCACTCTGACTTTGCACTTTTCATTGTCAAAGTCTCTTACACAGACTGGGTACAACGTTTTGTCATCATAATCACTACATGTACTTCTGTCTGTTGCAATACTAAACGGCCCAATTTTCATGGCTTCTGCAATTTTAAGTGAAGTATCTTCTTCTAAACAACTAACAATAATGGATGATTTTGTTCTTGCACATGCATATTTTCTGCAACTTTGGAATCAGGAAACATCCATTTGAACAAAGGACCAATGTAGTCTTCTACTGCTAGGGGTAGTCCGTGTTCTTTTAAGAACTCTGTATATAACACCTCTGCATTAATAAAATTTGTGTCCACAATTTAGTTCTGCTGTAAAAAAAAGTTACGCTAGTACTGGAGTTAGTAAAAGGAGCTAATTCAAGGTTTTTTGGTTCTACCACCATGACCAATATTAAAATCCTTTCCACACAGCCTGCAATGGGTGTGAAGCTGCCCTAGAATAGAATGCTGTAATATGTAATTCATGTATTCACCTCTGAATCGGTTTTTCATCTTTTCTAATCCATCTGTGAAATTATTTGAAAAGCATTTTTGCTCTAACACATGCATCAACTAGAATAAATCTGACTTGACTTTTAGCACCAAATACCTAGACTGGTTCTGCACCAGATATGAATTTGAACAAAGAATCTGTAACCAAAAATTACAAGTTAGAAAACCAGTCTGTTCTCTCCTAACTAAGCCATACAGCTGCTATAAATAGAAACCGAGGTCAAATGTTTGAAAGTAAAACCAGCCTACTTCTTGGAAATAGGGCAGCTGCTATAAATAGAACATAATACTGTTAGGAAAGTGCATGTAAGTCTACGGACAAGCATAGTCTTATGTCGTAGTTACATAGAAGCAGTCTTTTCTAGAATATAGTCTGTGGGATTAATGGGATGCTAATAAAAATGAGAAAACAAATTATTTTTTTGGGAGGGGGATATACCAAAAACGTGTAATCCAAATACATTTACATGTAAGGCATAGTTAAGAGGAAAAAAGCATAATGGTTGGCATGTATGTGAAACCCATCTGGAGTCACACTACCAGCCAAAGTGGGCGACTATGTTGCCTATAAAATGAAAACGTCACCTTTCTTTTCTGTTCAAAAAGCGAAAACAACTTCGCCCTGTTTATTTCAAGATATACATTGAGTGACCATAGCTTTTGAGATGCTCCCTCACCTTAGCCAGTTATTTCAAGGGGAAATGTAGACATCAAGCCATCAAATAGCTGGTGCTGATTTCAGCTGCGCTGACAAATTCTTTGCTCATTCTAAGGCATGTGTTTTGACAACTGACTTACATTAACCCTATCCTGAGTAAGCTATAGTGGAGATGTGCTGTAGCAACTGGTTATAGCAACTATCACTAGCCGATTTCTGCAAGTGAAAATTTGATGATAAAAATCACAAATTTATATAAATAGCAATTTGTGTTGTAAGAATAAACTCAGTCACCTGAAGATTTTAACTGCTGTGTGTGCGTTATTTTCTTCATAAAATCAGTTTGAAACAGTAAGTGAACCTGTATGGGAGAAATAGTTGCCAGCATTGATAAATGTCTGGGAAGCACCACTCTTAGTCTGTTTTTGTGTGTGATTTGGATTTTTAACATAGCTTTACAAATTTTTCAGTCATATCACTATGATGTCTGCAGTGTGACAGTTTATAGTGATATCTAGCACTGTGGCATCATGCCGCAGACATGTAGCATCATGTCCCATCCAGTCACAAAATTCTGACATCAGGCTAACCAGTCCTAGCACTAACCTCTTATTGCTGTTTTTGTAAATGTTTGGGCAAATATATTAAGCAAAATATTCCATTCATCGAAAGCAATGTCTAAATATTGTGCTATTGAAGATTTAGCATATAAATGCAATTATGTAGGTCCCAAACATATGGGACAATGTAAACTTCTGGAAATCGAGAAGCGCTATAAGATCAAAGACTTTTTCACTAATTGTTTTGAAAATACAAAAACTAAAACAGCAAAGCAAATACTGTTTAACCAATGACTGACGTTACTACATGTACAATTAATAAAACCATAAATTGGCAATCCTATCAATGGACTGTTGTAACGAAGCTAGTGGTTACATTAAGAAAGCCCCACTTTCTAATAACAGATGCACTCACACGTTGGCTGTTTCAATTCAGTTGGAAACAAGGTTTTAGTTCATTCATATGCCAACTTGAATGCTTCACTGTGTTTTCTATGAATAGTTATGGTAATGTTTTATTGGCAACAAAGAAATTGAGGCGAACAATATGGTATGAAGACATGCGCATTTGATCTCGTGTACATGTTGAAGTGCTGTTTAAAAACAACTTTACGCATTTTTACAAACGTCATTTTGTAATGAAATGTTTAAGGGTAGTTGATTAATCATTTTTACCAACTTGTGATTACAATATGTCTAATACAAAATGTGTTTATAATATACATACAACAAAGTTTCTACTTAAAAAATATATTGAAGATATGTATACTGAGAAACAGGGCTTAATTAAAAAAAGCTAATGAAAACATGTATAAGCACACACACATAAACACACACACACACACAGATATATATATATATATATATATATATATATATATATATATATATATATATATAAAATCTTGCTTAGCTTCTACTTCTCCCTGTTCAACTCTTACTTCTCCCTGTCCTTTTCAAAAGAAGTCACTTCTCCCTAAAATTCAGGTCTGACTAGACCCCTGGAAAACAACTTTTTATGAGTAAGAATAATATGAAGCTTTTCAAGAAGGATGATGTGGCAAAAGAAATTACTGTTATTTGAACCCCAATTTTTACAGCTCAGATCCCAATTTTCTTCAATGAGAGAACCTTGGACTGCAACTTTCAAACTCCTAAGATAATTCTGGGACATATTCAGTTCAATCTCTACTATAGTAAAAGTCACACAGTCATGTTCTGAACTATCTGTGATGTGGGTGTCATTTTTTATAAAGAATTTTATTACACATGCGTTTAAATGGCAATTAGTGTTGTTGTGTGGATCTTCATATATCCATATTCCTTTGGAAGTTCATTATTCACATGCCCTGAGAAATACATATAACAAATTAAATGTACATGCACATGTATATGGACACTTGGAAGCATCATTGCCAAGTCCTGGGTACAAAAATATTGACTGCTTATTACAAAAAATACTGATTTTTATTTTAATACAAATCTAACTACTTAAAACATCCACAGCCATCAGCAAAGCCAGACAAAAATCTGGTTATTTATTTAATGTCAATGATACATGTACTGCACTCTTGCACTTCCTTAGTCAGATACAGGCTGTTTAGCACATTAACCCCTAGCGATGAGTTAACGTGGCAGGAGGTAGTAGCCTACTGCCGAGCTCTGTAGCATCACGGTCATACATTATACACTAAAGTGGGTGGTATTATAGAAAGGTAGACAGATGTAGCTCTACAATGATACCAAATAATCTGGAATTTCTAGTTGCACTACAAAATACAGAGAGAAAAACCTCATATTTTGGACCCAATTGTTTTCTACCCAAAATTGGCCAGTGGACGAGATCTGATTTTGTGCCTGGAATTTAGACTTTCTGGTCTCAGATCTAAAGTATGAACTTCAAACAGACAGATGAACCTTTGCAAAAAGTAGGATATGATGGGCATTTGGAATAAAGAGTGGTCTTGATACAAAAATAATGGCTCCGTTTAACAAAAACAAAAGAAACAAAAAGAACTCCAACTTTTACACTTCTGCTCATGCGCAAACCAAATAGCCAATGAAAAAATATGTTTCTAACACAATTACTCAAATTTCAGGCAAAAACGACAAAAACCTACAGGGGTTAATGTGTTAAAGGAGCCTTTTCTGCACCTTGTCTTTCAATCATTGTTGATTCCAATGCACCATATAGCATTGAAGTTTTTTTTATGAAAATTTAATGTGCAGCATATTTAACACTCAGGATTGATTAGACTATTTTTAAAATTCATAACAATCAATATTTTGAGTAAATATGCCTACATGACAAAGTTACATGCATTTCTGAAGTATGGGTGAAACAACCATGCTTTACATCAATTTTAAACCCTTGGAATAATTTTAAAACAATAAAAACTGAACTGCAATTCAGACAAAACTGAAAGGATATGAAAGTGAACTATATAATAATTCTTATGGCATTTATCAAAAATACCAATGTGGTGGCCTAGTGGTTAGAGTAGCTGTCTAGGATGCAGGTGGGCGCAGTTTCAAGGCCCCACCAAGTTATATCAAAGACATAAAAATGGTATTAACAGCTGCCACACTTGGAGCTCAGCATTACGATGTTAGTGTTAGGACTGGTCGGCCTGGTGTAAAGATAATGGGTGGGACATGATACTACATGTCTGTGGCATGATGCCCAGTGCTGGACATCAATATAAACTACCACACTGCAGACATCGTAGCAATATGACTGAAAAATTGTTAAACCTATGATAAAAATCCGAATCACACAAACTCATACATATTTATTGATAAAAATGTACTTGTTGATGCAAATCTTAAAGCAGTTAATTTACGGCAAGGTGAAAACAAATTGCAAAAACAATTGTAGAATGAATGTAAACTGAAAGAAACAGAATACAACAGCAAAATGATGTTGGATAACCGAAAACAAAACAAAATACCAAAATGTATATCTTGAATCAATTTGAAAATCTAATTACCTTTAAATTCCATATTTGAAAGCCATAATTTGGTATCTGACTCTATGCTAACAACTGTTCACTACTTACCTGGCCATGAAATTGTTATCTCAACTACCAGCGATGTGTCTGCAGTTCTTATTTGGATGAAACGAAAAGGAAAATTTAATTTCCTCACAAATACTGTGCAACTATTGGGGTTATTTACATTTACTGCAGTTGCAGTTATATTTTACTTGTCACTGATGCTGCATTTTTTAATTTATTAAACCATACTTTATATACGACAATATACGAAAATCAATAGCTCTCTCCATCTAATACTGAAAACATAAATCCAGACTTTGGTCAAATATGCATTCAAATGATTTAAAATGAAATTAACAATTCATGTTGGAAGCAGTTGGTGCAAAATTAGTCCTATAATATGAGAATTCAACCCTGATAGTTATGTTGTATAGTCAACATATTACTACCTAAATAAACAGAATTGTGTAACATGCTCCCAGGTGACTATTGCAGTATGTACAAAATTCGATGTCTTGTCTGACAGAATAGTGGGAGGCCAAATTTTCAGGTACACACATGGCAGCCCATACTAATGGATGCAATGAATGCTGAAATCAGTGAAATGGGATAATATCTTTAATGAAATGAAGCCGTCTAATTGCTCTGCCTAATATCAGTATAGTTTTATTCATTTCGTTAAAGAAACATACTTAAACCAACTTTAGCATTCCTTGGTTCACATCACATTTCAACCTAATGAAATGTATGTCAATGAAGATTGAAAATGAGATTATTTGTCTCAGAATTTGACTCCATCAAGAAAAATACTTCAGAGTTAGTAGTCAGAATAAAGCAATTTACACTTTGTGAAAAAGTGTCCATATGGTTTGCCAAATGTGTGATATATTCCTGAAATTTGTACCCCTCGTTCTACTGTCAGTCGACTTGGAACACGAACTTTTGGCAGCAAGACGTTGCACAACATAAATATCAAGTGAAGCGTCTTACAATGTAGGACTACAAATGGGGCGCGTCAGTACAGTTATCTGAACAAAATTATAGGAATATTAACAAATGACACCAGAAAAGGCTTTGTTTAATAGCATATATTTGCTGAAAACATGTACATTGACTTAAAGCTCAAGAACATGCGCTCCTATGTCATGGAACTGCAGAAATATAGATCTGAGCAATTGCATATCTTACTCGTCCAAATTTTATGTGAGAGTCAACATACTGGACTCCTTTAACGAGACAAAAATTGTTAAATTACCATGAATAGCGTCGACAATGTTGTATGATTTCGCAATCTGTAGGTAAATTCCCAAAGCGTAAAGGAAATACACAAAATATTCCCCGTCCAAAGTGCTGGATGGCGACCTAAACAGTTTAGCAAATAAGCCACCGAGTTTCTATCACACTTTTTTCTACATTTATAAATATTTTTCTGCATACCTGCCATCGAGTGCTTGATCTAACATATCCATGTGATTTTTTTAATGTTGGTTTGAATTTGCCTGGAAATAAAGCAAGCTTGATCACGGGGCCAAACAACAGGTCATGTGAGATGGAAAACTGAGCATGTGACAATAATGGCGGAACTGCAATGCAACTTCTCCTGGGCGTAGGGATAAATTATTGAATCGCGTTACAATTGTATGACTATTATTAATGCATTTTCAAGATCGCTCATAACAATAAACAACACTTTTCTTTTTTTTAAAACTGATCTTATATTACTATAATACATGTACTAATTTAAAAGCCCTAAAACATGGGTGTACTTTGTATGCGTATTGTCACAAAAAAGTACATTTTTATCAGTAATGCGGTTTGACGAAGACGCCCAAAATAACAGACCAATGAAAATTGGTCAACTCTAAGGCAACGCTCTACATCGAACATAATAAATTGTATTTAACGTTTATTTTACAGCTAATATTGGTTCAGAAAAGCTACTGCTCCAAAATACATTCAACAAAAATCATGTATATACAGGCATAAAAAATGCACATCCATACATATCCCCCCACCAGCATCAACACCGGTTTCTGAGGAGGAAAAAAAAATTGTATGGTGAGCTTGACCAAGGAAAACGCACCAAGGGAGGCCAGAGGAAACGCTAAAAGGACACTCTGAAGACGTCTTTGAAGGACTTAGGTATAAGCACTGACAAGTGGAAGCAGACTGACCAGACGGGGTCGTGTGGCGCTCTTCAGTCAGGAAAAGTACTGCAACTTGCGAAGCCAACAGGAGAAAACAACAGGAAAAACAAGAGATCGGAAACTATACAAAGAAGCAAAAGCAAGATCACAACGCTTAGAACGGCAGGCTTACTGGAGATATATTGAGAACTTGATAGAAGTCGGTAACCCATATCAAGAACAACAACCAAACAAGCAGAAGAGATTTTGGAACTAAGTCCTTACGTAGAGACAGCTGTGGTGTGGCACCACTCAAGGAACACGGGAAACTACATCTAGAGGCATCCGACAAGGCTAACCTACTGAATCGTCAATACCAGTCAGTCTTCACACAAGAGGATAAGAGTGATCTACCAAGCCTACATGTTATCCACCAATGCCTGACATCCAAGTTACTGTAGAAGGTGTAGACAGCTTGTTGCGGAAAATTAACCCACAGAAAGCTACAGGACCAGACATGATTCCAGCGAGGATCCTGAAAGATCTAGCAGAAGAGTGTGCACCATACTTGAGTTATATTTACCAGAAGTGCCTTTCAACAGGTTATGTCCCTGATGTCTGGAAAACAGCAAACGTTACAGCTATCTTCAAAAATGGAGAAAGATTCAAGGCCAGCAATTATAGACCGGTCTCCCTTACATGTATCTGCTGAAAAATGCTTGAACACATCATAGTCAGCAACATGATGCAACATTTAGATCGCTACAACATTCTAACAGACTGCCAGCATGGTTTCCGTGCCAGACGAAGCTGTGAAACACAGCTCATAACCCTAGTGGATGAGCTCGCCAAATCCTTAGACAGAGGGAAGCGGTATGACCTTGCAATCCTTGACTTCAGTAAGGCTTTCGATCGTGTCCCCCATGAAAGACTCCTCAGTAAGTTGGACCACTATGGCGTCAGGGGTAACACACAGAAATGGATCAGAGATTTCCTATCAGACAGATTGCAGAGAGTTATAGTAGATGGAGCAACATCAGACCCAGCACCAGTTGTTGGTGGGGTACCTCAGGGGAGTGTTTTGGGTCCCATACTCTTCCTGGTGTTCATCAATGATCTACCTGCAAGCGTCAAATCCAACACAAGACTTTTTGCAGATGACTGTATAGTGTACCGGGAAATAAATGTCTCCAAGGACTGTGAGATCCTTCAAGAAGACCTGAACCAACTGGCCCTCTGGGAAAGAACTTGGGGTATGTCGTTCCATCCAGAAAAATGCAGCATCCTAAGAGTTTACAGGAAAAAATCACCAATCTTGTCCGAATATACTCTTAAGCTCGGGGTGGAATTGTCTAGAGACCTCTCTTGGAAAAGGCACATAGACAAGATAGTGAAAAAAGGGAACATTAACCTTGGTTTCCTGCGCCGCAACCTCCAAATCAACAATGAAGAAGTAAAAAGTGCGGCATATTTCACTCTGGTTCGACAAGGTCTTGAGTATTGCTCGACTGTGTGGAACCCACATAGTAAAGATCTAACAAATAAGATAGAGATGGTTCAGAGGAGAGCGGTTAGGTTTACCACAAATAAATATATAACACTAGCAGTGTCAGTGCAATGCTCAACCATCTCCAGTGGGAATCACTCGAATCCAGGCGAACCAAGCCCCAGCTAACCATGATGTACAAGATTGCGAACAACCTAGTGGACATACCAGCGGACAAATACCTGACCCTGGCATATAGCCAAACTAGGGCAAACCACAGGAAAAAGTTCCAATTAAAGTCAGCATCGACAAATTGTTTCAAGTTCAGCTTCTTCCCATGTACAGTAGGGACTTGGAACAAATTACCATCAATAATTGCAGAAGCTCCTGACTTGGTATCTCACAAGCAGGAGCTTTCCAAAATCACATTCTAATGAACTAGTCAGCTACAAGTAAGACCTAGTGATTCTCAGGAGTAGTAAATGGGGGCACCCTAGCGTCAAGGGGAATTAGCATTACAAGACCCCTTGGGCAACTCTAGCGTCAAGGAAAAATTAACATGGAGAAAAATCGTGGGTCAGATTAGCGTCAAGGGAAATTAACATGGAGAAAAATCGTGGGACAATCTAGCGTCAAGGGGAATTTAACATGGGAATAAATCGTGTGACTGTCTAGCGTCAACGGGAATTGAACATGGAGAAAAATCGTGGGACTGTCTAGCGTAAAGGGGAATTTAACATATGGAAATTGAACATGGTGGGTCTGTATAGCGTCAAGGGGAATTGAACATGGTGGGATTGTCTAGGGACAATGATGGTAGAGGGTCAAACACAACAGAGACAGAAACATACATACACTAGTACAAGCGTGAGATTTATATATAAAGCATTACCAAGACCTGAAATCTTGCAGGGGTGTTCAAAAATTTGCATAATTGTAATGATGCTATAAATAGCTATAATCGAGGAAATGCTCAACGACAAAATGGATGTGACTAAAAGTAACGCTAAAATGACGAAATTGTCCCAGAATTTAAAGGAAAATAAACATATCCCCGAAAATTAAGTTACAATGGTTTAGACTAAAATGGATAAAATTAGTAACTACTTACAATATCAACTTCTGTGACGATCGTGGATAAATACGTATGTATCTATAATCAGCTGAAATTCCTATGAAATCCCACTATCTATTTATAGCTCCAACTTGTGGGTTTTTCCTTTGGAAAATCCCACTATCTTTTTATAGCCTCAGCTTGAGTGACGTTCCTGTTTATGAATTCTAGTATATATGTATAGCTACAAAATGTGGAAATCCCCAAGTCGATATTTATAGTCTCAAAATTTCCAGCGTCAGTGATGTCACTGTACTGAACACTAGGGGATAAATGGCAACAGTGTTGCAAGTGGCTGACCTGAATACGCGCTACTGTAGGTAGGTAGATAGAGTGTATCTGATAGGGATAAAGTGAGTTTTATAGGGACAAACAGAGACCAATACACACACACACACACAACATACGCGCGCAGACTCACACACACACACACACACACACAGAGGGAAGAGGAAAAAACAAACCCCAAAATATACTATCCACACTCGGGAGGAAGAAAAAAAACGACCAAATATACGATCTACACAACGTACGCGAACAAACACACACACACACACACAACATACGCGCGCAGACTCACACACACACACACACACACAGGGAAGAGGAAAAAACAAACCCCAAATATACTATTCACACTCGGGAGGAAGAAAAAAAAAAAACCAAATATACGATCTACACAACGTACGCGAACACACACACATACACACACACAGAGGGAAGAGGAAAAAACAAACCCCAAATATACTATCAACACAGAAGGGAGATAATACAAACCCCAAATAAACAATCCACACAAACGTACGCGAACGCATACAAACCCCAAATATACTATCAACACAGAAGGGAGATAATACAAACCCCAAATAAACTATCCACACAAACGTACGCGAACGCATACAAACCCCAAATATACTATCAACACAGAGTGAAGAAGAAAAAGTTCTTTGAAAGCACCTAAGCCCTCACCTGCAATGACCAACTCTGCCAAACACCTACACCCCACCCCCACTCCCAACACTACAAAACCCATTTAACCCGTTATTTTATGGCATCAGTGTGTGATTTAGGAAACATCAAGACACAAAATGATGGATGAATAGACTGACTATTGTTTACCGACTTGAATGCCTAAAGAGCGTGCGTGAAGGAAAACATCCTTCCATTTCAATTCTAACTAAAACATGATCCAGAGGGATAGAGAGAGGTGAAAGAGCACAATTTCATAAAGTGTGAGTAAAAACAAAACACGCCATCCTTATTATACAATGTCAAGACCAAGAGACACTTACGTTTTCTTTCTGGTCTATTCTCTTTTAGAAGGTAGTATGAAATTTCACATCAGGGCCAACGCATCGGCTCACATTGTCAATTTTTCCATTTCCATGTCTTTACTGGCACAAGTTCTTCATCATCTTCAATTTCTTCTTCTTCTGAATCCCTCTTCTCTGTTTCGTCTTGTTTTTGTTTCTTCTCTTTTCTCGTAGGGCACTCTGAATTCCAGTGTCCTTTCTCCTGACAACGATATTAGGTATCTTGACTTTTGTCTCTCTTTCTTAGACGAAGCAGGTATTCTGGAGACAAATACCCATTTGCCTTTGCAGATATAGCAAACTTCATTAGCACTTACACACTTTCGTATGACTCTCATCAAATCAACGATCAAAAGAGTAAGTTTTGTTGCCACTTTCGCATGTGAATTATGCTTTCGTATGACTTTTAGCAAATATTTGACCAGCAGGTCGATCTGTGCTGACTCTTCCATCTTCTTGATCGTTTGAGAGCGGAATGAATACTCTGACGCTAAGACACTCTCCTTATATACAGGGACCTGCTGCGTATGAAACCTAGTCAAATGTAATTTTGCAATAAGATGAAACGATTTCATTGAGGAAGTAAAAAGCAATGATGTACCGTATCGCCTCACACAAAACCTGAAGTGTTAGTTCAAATCCGTGTCAGCGATTTCGAAGACGACATAACTGAGCTTTAATCAATGCTCTCCAATAATGCCACAAAACCACGAGTCCTGATTCACGCCAAAAGAAATTTCGTTCGGTCCATAAAAAATAGTATCATATCTGAGAAACGCAAAAAGGAACTTCCAGAAAACTGAGAAAGACGGCTTACACCTACAACGTAAATGTATGAGTTCAAGTAGTGCGTAAAACTTAGTCAAATTAAATTTTTATAGTCAAGACGAAACGATCTCTTTTCGAACAAGAAAGCAGACACCAAGCGACAATGGCGATCCGTGTCACACAACACTTTTCAAAATGTATATTATCAGAGGTTTGTTCTAGCGATCTGCACGGTTAAATTAAATGTTGATGTATTTTGCAATAAGACGGACACAATTTCCATGGGATCGCCCATGGTACGAATGTTCGTGCATTAGTTTAATTTTTAAAAATATTTTTTTTATATAAATCGCCTATAGGATAGACCCAGTAAAGCATGGCCATTCTCGTCACTGTCTGAATAGCTACTCAAGTCAATTCGAAGCGAACGCGGTAAGAAAATAAGTATAGCCAATGAAATGGCTTACAACGGGTGATGCATTGTTTTGTTCTAGGACTGTGTGACATAATAATCACTATGTTCTTGCGTTGTTACCATTACAGTGCAGACAGACTGAAATGTGAACTTACAAGCCCTCTTTGTGTGTGTTGTACCATTTCCTCTTACCACATCAAAATACTGAGCGTCACAGTATTGGTTCGCGTTTTCAAACTGACCATTTTTTTTATATCTCACTTAAACATTTCGACATAAAAACTCACACTCACATCGGTAGAGTCAGAACAGACGTGTTACAGTATTGAGGGGCATGTTATCTTTTCGTTTTCAAACTAATACATTTGGGGCTTGTATGAAGTAAAGAACCGAAAGTACAGTGAAACTCAAGGATGATGACCCAATCTGTCTGTCTATTGATGCGTGTATTTACTTAAGAAGAAATATGACCTCTAAAACACAAAGAGATACGGCAAGCATGATTACATCAAACACAACGATGTTTTCCTTCACGCCCGTGTATTTTAGAGTTTCAATCGTCTTTGAAGACAAACTTGGTCTCCTTTTGTAGGGCTTGAAATAATAAAAGAAACTGAAAAATCTTAAGCACTTTGCTATAGATAATTTCATCAACAGACTAAACAACATAAATACCGTTACAACAATAGAAAGCCTTAAATCTTCTATCAAAAAGAAATGCATGAAAAAAATTAAAGATTAACGATAACTAACCAATGAAACCGAATTTAACAAAGGCAATGACATGTGAAGAAATGCCTCTCACTTTGGAAAGGTAGGCGAATGTACTCTGTCATGCACCATCAACTTGAAAAAAATTATAAACAGAGAGAAACCTGAATTCAAAATTCAGTTGTTTCTTTTTCTTCAAAATTGTTTCGTTTCTTTTTTCTTTTTTTTTTGGAACAAATCTAAGCACTAATATAGAGTGGAAAAGGGAAAATGCACATACAAGCTTTGATATTTCTGAAAAAATGAGGGGATATTCCTAACGTTCATAACCACCTATATATGCTTGGACTTGTCTGTGACTTATCCACAAAACAAGATGTACATATTTCTGGTCAAGCTGCAAGTGTGTGCGTGTTTTTGAAAATGGTATATACAATTTTCTCGTGACACTTATAAAGTGAAGAGTCTGTGCAAGTGTCAAAAGCCAAAGTCATATAAGTTTTGTATTTTGTACGGCTTGTAAAGATTTCCACTTTAGGAAATGTGAAGTATCACAAGTTATTATCACAAACAGAAGTGGAACATAGGGGCTTGCAAGAAAGAAAATAACCCAGACAGTTGGTGTCATCAAGAGTGCTAGAGACGGTACCCGAACTTGCTTGCTTGCTTACTTGAATTAAAGTGATTTTCGCTCTAATGGAGCATGTATCACTGGTTTAATAACGCACCGCGTGATTTTTAATTACTCCTGGGGAAGGAAAGAGAGCCTCATCCCCCAGGCTTTTATGTACTCACAGACTATTTTTAAATTTAGCCACTCAGGTGTAGGACTAACTAGTCCTTAACAACCTGACTGAAAGGCTTTACACATGAGTGGGAATTGTCTCACCACACACTCATTTTTCTGTCCGAGCGTGGTAAAGGAGGAAAAAGGTGCTCAGCAAGACAGCCATGGATGTTAAGTACTCACCAAAACGCTAGCCCGTACTTATTTCAAATCAAGTCGTGTCACCAAAAAAGACGACGTGTACGACATCAAAGGCATTGTCAAACGCAGAATGCCTCAGTGCTAACTGGCTAGGTCTGCATTTCTTGCTCCCGCTGCTGTTGCGTATATTTCTTCCCTCCACACCGAGTTCTGGGCCTAATTCTTTAAATTTCGTTGTACCCGAACTTACATTATCCATATTATCACCAACAAAAAAAAAAACAAAAAAAAAAAAACGCACAGACCTAAAAGAAACACTCACTCACATTTTACAGAACATTACTATTTTTAAAATTTTGATAAGCGACGGAAACGAACAACTTAGAGTCACACTTTCTAACCAAGATAAAGAAATCATGTGCTGATAGACTCACTTCTGTATTTTTTTCTTCTAACTGACTAACATATCATAGGCAATGGAATGTTATTTCGTTTCGAGAGTATGGGGTAGCCCTGAAATTTTTGGGGGGAACTTGAAGCGATCGCCATAGCTTCAAGTTCCCCAAATTTTTTGGGGGAATTTAAAAAGAAATTTGGGGAACTTGAAGCTATGGCGATCGCTTCAAGTTCCCCCAAAAAATTTCAGGGCTACCCCATACTCTCGAAACGAAATAACATTCCATTGCCTATGATATGTTAGTCAGTTAGAAGAAAAAAATACAGAAGTGAGTCTATCAGCACATGATTTCTTTATCTTGGTTAGAAAGTGTGACTCTAAGTTGTTCGTTTCCGTCGCTTATCAAAATTTTAAAAATAGTAATGTTCTGTAAAATGTGAGTGAGTGTTTCTTTTAGGTCTGTGCGTTTTTTTTTTTTTTTTGTTTTTTTTTTTTGTTGGTGATAATATGGATAATGTAAGTTCGGGTACAACGAAATTTAAAGAATTAGGCCCAGAACTCGGTGTGGAGGGAAGAAATATACGCAACAGCAGCGGGAGCAAGAAATGCAGACCTAGCCAGTTAGCACTGAGGCATTCTGCGTTTGACAATGCCTTTGATGTCGTACACGTCGTCTTTTTTGGTGACACGACTTGATTTGAAATAAGTACGGGCTAGCGTTTTGGTGAGTACTTAACATCCATGGCTGTCTTGCTGAGCACCTTTTTCCTCCTTTACCACGCTCGGACAGAAAAATGAGTGTGTGGTGAGACAATTCCCACTCATGTTTAAAGCCTTTCAGTCAGGTTGTTAAGGACTAGTTAGTCCTGCACCTGATTGGCTAAATTTAAAAGTAGTCTGTGAGTACATAAAAGCCTGGGGGGGATGAGGCTCTCTTTCCTTCCCAGGAGTAATTAAAAATCACGCGGTGCGTTATTAAACCAGTGATACATGCTCCATTAGAGCGAAAATCACTTTAATTCAAGTAAGCAAGCAAGCAAGTTCGGGTACCGTCTCTAGCACTCTTGATGACACCAACTGTCTGGGTTATTTTCTTTCTTGCAAGCCCCTATGTTCCACTTCTGTTTGTGATAATAACTTGTGATACTTCACATTTTCTAAAGTGGAAATCTTTACAAGCCGTACAAAATACAAAACTTATATGACTTTGGCTTTTGACACTTGCACAGACTCTTCACTTTATAAGTGTCACGAGAAAATTGTATATACCATTTTCAAAAACACGCACACACTTGCAGCTTGACCAGAAATATGTACATCTTGTTTTGTGGATAAGTCACAGACAAGTCCAAGCATATATAGGTGGTTATGAACGTTAGGAATATCCCCTCATTTTTTCAGAAATATCAAAGCTTGTATGTGCATTTTCCCTTTTCCACTCTATATTAGTGCTTAGATTTGTTCCAAAAAAAAAAGAAAAAAGAAACGAAACAATTTTGAAGAAAAAGAAACAACTGAATTTTGAATTCAGGTTTCTCTCTGTTTATAATTTTTTTCAAGTTGATGGTGCATGACAGAGTACATTCGCCTACCTTTCCAAAGTGAGAGGCATTTCTTCACATGTCATTGCCTTTGTTAAATTCGGTTTCATTGGTTAGTTATCGTTAATCTTTAATTTTTTTCATGCATTTCTTTTTGATAGAAGATTTAAGGCTTTCTATTGTTGTAACGGTATTTATGTTGTTTAGTCTGTTGATGAAATTATCTATAGCAAAGTGCTTAAGATTTTTCAGTTTCTTTTATTATTTCAAGCCCTACAAAAGGAGACCAAGTTTGTCTTCAAAGACGATTGAAACTCTAAAATACACGGGCGTGAAGGAAAACATCGCTGTGTTTGATGTAATCATGCTTGCCGTATCTCTTTGTGTTTTAGAGGTCATATTTCTTCTTAAGTAAATACACGCATCAATAGACAGACAGATTGGGTCATCATCCTTGAGTTTCACTGTACTTTCGGTTCTTTACTTCATACAAGCCCCAAATGTATTAGTTTGAAAACGAAAAGATAACATGCCCCTCAATACTGTAACACGTCTGTTCTGACTCTACCGATGTGAGTGTGAGTGTTTATGTCGAAATGTTTAAGTGAGGTATAAAAAAAATGGTCAGTTTGAAAACGCGAACCAATACTGTGACGCTCAGTATTTTGATGTGGTAAGAGGAAATGGTACAACACACACAAAGAGGGCTTGTAAGTTCACATTTCAGTCTGTCTGCACTGTAATGGTAACAACGCAAGAACATAGGGATTATTATGCCACACAGTCCTAGAACAAAACAATGCATCACCCGTTGTAAGCCATTTCATTGGCTATACTTATTTTCTTACCGCGTTCGCTTCGAATTGACTTGAGTAGCTATTCAGACAGTGACGAGAATGGCCATGCTTTACTGGGTCTATCCTATAGGCGATTTATATAAAAAAAATATTTTTAAAAATTAAACTAATGCACGAACATTCGTACCATGGGCGATCCCATGGAAATTGTGTCCGTCTTATTGCAAAATACATCAACATTTAATTTAACCGTGCAGATCGCTAGAACAAACCTCTGATAATATACATTTTGAAAAGTGTTGTGTGACACGGATCGCCATTGTCGCTTGGTGTCTGCTTTCTTGTTCGAAAAGAGATCGTTTCGTCTTGACTATAAAAATTTAATTTGACTAAGTTTTACGCACTACTTGAACTCATACATTTACGTTGTAGGTGTAAGCCGTCTTTCTCAGTTTTCTGGAAGTTCCTTTTTGCGTTTCTCAGATATGATACTATTTTTTATGGACCGAACGAAATTTCTTTTGGCGTGAATCAGGACTCGTGGTTTTGTGGCATTATTGGAGAGCATTGATTAAAGCTCAGTTATGTCGTCTTCGAAATCGCTGACACGGATTTGAACTAACACTTCAGGTTTTGTGTGAGGCGATACGGTACATCATTGCTTTTTACTTCCTCAATGAAATCGTTTCATCTTATTGCAAAATTACATTTGACTAGGTTTCATACGCAGCAGGTCCCTGTATATAAGGAGAGTGTCTTAGCGTCAGAGTATTCATTCCGCTCTCAAACGATCAAGAAGATGGAAGAGTCAGCACAGATCGACCTGCTGGTCAACTATTTGCTAAAAGTCATACGAAAGCATAATTCACATGCGAAAGTGGCAACAAAACTTACTCTTTTGATCGTTGATTTGATGAGAGTCATACGAAAGTGTGTAAGTGCTAATGAAGTTTGCTATATCTGCAAAGGTAAATGGGTATTTGTCTCCAGAATACCTGCTTCGTCTAAGAAAGAGAGACAAAAGTCAAGATACCTAATATCGTTGTCAGGAGAAAGGACACTGGAATTCAGAGTGCCCTACGAGAAAAGAGAAGAAACAAAAACAAGACGAAACAGAGAAGAGGGATTCAGAAGAAGAAGAAATTGAAGATGATGAAGAACTTGTGCCAGTAAAGACATGGAAATGGAAAAATTGACAATGTGAGCCGATGCGTTGGCCCTGATGTGAAATTTCATACTACCTTCTAAAAGAGAATAGACCAGAAAGAAAACGTAAGTGTCTCTTGGTCTTGACATTGTATAATAAGGATGGCGTGTTTTGTTTTTACTCACACTTTATGAAATTGTGCTCTTTCACCTCTCTCTATCCCTCTGGATCATGTTTTAGTTAGAATTGAAATGGAAGGATGTTTTCCTTCACGCACGCTCTTTAGGCATTCAAGTCGGTAAACAATAGTCAGTCTATTCATCCATCATTTTGTGTCTTGATGTTTCCTAAATCACACACTGATGCCATAAAATAACGGGTTAAATGGGTTTTGTAGTGTTGGGAGTGGGGGTGGGGTGTAGGTGTTTGGCAGAGTTGGTCATTGCAGGTGAGGGCTTAGGTGCTTTCAAAAAACTTTTTCTTCTTCACTCTGTGTTGATAGTATATTTGGGGTTTGTATGCGTTCGCGTACGTTTGTGTGGATAGTTTATTTGGGGTTTGTATTATCTCCTTTCTGTGTTGATAGTATATTTGGGGTTTGTTTTTGCCTCTTCCCTCTGTGTGTGTGTATGTGTGCGTGTGTGTGTTTTTGTTCGCGTACGTTGTGTAGATCGTATATTTGGTTGTTTTTTTTCTTCTTCCTCCCGAGTGTGGATAGCATATTTGGGGTTTGTATGCGTTAGCGACGTTGTGTGAATAGTATATTTGGGGTTTGTATGCGTTCGCGTACGTTTGTGTGGATAGTTTATTTGGGGTTTGTATTATCTCCTTCTGTGTTGATAGCATATTTGGGGTTTGTATGCGTTCGCGTACGTTTGTGTGGATAGTTTATTTAGGGTTTGTATTATCTCCCTTCTGTGTTGATAGTATATTTCGGGTTTGTATGCGTTCGCGTACGTTTGTGTGGATAGTTTATTTGGGGTTTGTATTATTTCCCTTCTGTATTGATAGTATATTTGGGGTTTGTTTTTTCCTCTTCCCTCTGTGTGTGTGTGTGTGTGTGTGTGAGTCTGCGCGCGTATGTTGTGTGTGTGTGTGTGTGTGTGTGTGTGTGTTTGTTCGCGTACGTTGTGTAGATCGTATATTTGGTTGTTTTTTTTTTCTTCCTCCCGAGTGTGGATAGTATATTTTGGGGTTTGTTTTTTCCTCTTCCCTCTGTGTGTGTGTGTGTGTGTGTGAGTCTGCGCGCGTATGTTGTGTGTGTGTGTGTGTGTGTGTGTGTGTGTGTGTGTGTATTGGTCTCTGTTTGTCCCTATAAAACTCACTTTATCCCTATCAGATACACTCTATCTACCTACCTACAGTAGCGCGTATTCAGGTCAGCCACTTGCAACACTGTTGCCATTTATCCCCTAGTGTTCAGTACAGTGACATCACTGACGCTGGAAATTTTGAGACTATAAATATCGACTTGGGGATTTCCACATTTTGTAGCTATACATATATACTAGAATTCATAAACAGGAACGTCACTCAAGCTGAGGCTATAAAAAGATAGTGGGATTTTCCAAAGGAAAAACCCACAAGTTGGAGCTATAAATAGATAGTGGGATTTCATAGGAATTTCAGCTGATTATAGATACATACGTATTTATCCACGATCGTCACAGAAGTTGATATTGTAAGTAGTTACTAATTTTATCCATTTTAGTCTAAACCATTGTAACTTAATTTTCGGGGATATGTTTATTTTCCTTTAAATTCTGGGACAATTTCGTCATTTTAGCGTTACTTTTAGTCACATCCATTTTGTCGTTGAGCATTTCCTCGATTATAGCTATTTATAGCATCATTACAATTATGCAAATTTTTGAACACCCCTGCAAGATTTCAGGTCTTGGTAATGCTTTATATATAAATCTCACGCTTGTACTAGTGTATGTATGTTTCTGTCTCTGTTGTGTTTGACCCTCTACCATCATTGTCCCTAGACAATCCCACCATGTTCAATTCCCCTTGACGCTATACAGACCCACCATGTTCAATTTCCATATGTTAAATTCCCCTTGACGCTAGACAGTCCCACGATTTTTCTCCATGTTCAATTCCCGTTGACGCTAGACAGTCACACGATTTATTCCCATGTTAAATTCCCCTTGACGCTAGATTGTCCCACGATTTTTCTCCATGTTAATTTCCCTTGACGCTAATCTGACCCACGATTTTTCTCCATGTTAATTTTTCCTTGACGCTAGAGTTGCCCAAGGGGTCTTGTAATGCTAATTCCCCTTGACGCTAGGGTGCCCCCATTTACTACTCTCAGGGCTATGCTGGTTGAGGTTCCATATCTCATTGCCGCTACGGTAGCCGGATTGGTCTGAGTATGAAGGGACGAAAACGTACACTGACACACTTTTACTTATTTCTGCCTTTCCTATCATTACTCTTCTGACTGTCCTATCACTTCCATCTTTACTTTATCTTTGACCACGTACCACCCGTTGCTTAATAGTCAAGTGTGACTGCGTCAGCGTATTTATAGATATATAGAGCTGCAGAAAAACAACGGAGAAAGACCATGAAAGTTTCAGCAAATGACCCTGCGATCTGCGTTGCTGCCATCCAACTGCCGTTTACACTAACATAGAACATTCAGAGCACGCTTCGAGCTCCTTAGCCACCTGCGTATCCACAGACCCATCAATCCCTATCAAACACTGGATGAGGATGAGGTGTCCTCTTCGACTCAATGGACGAACTCACATCAACACTTAATAAGATATTTAAAGCAACGAGTTGAAACAGCATACGTTTAAAATAAAAATAAGGAGGGGAGGATGGCATGCTGTGGACATTAGGAAAAAAACGTTAGGGCGCCATTTTGGGAAATGATGGCACAATACTGCCAATATGAATTCCGTGTCAAGATGACCATATGTTTAAAAAGTTAGCGACACTCCGTGGAAGATGGGTATTTAACCTAAATCCACACAATTAACATTGAGAGCTAATTATTCTGTAATGCTAAAAATGTCCATGCGTTGAATGTGCTGATGTCACGGGCCGGTGGGAAGGGGTAGGCAAAGGAAATTTAACATTACGCTTCCACACTGCAAAATTTATAAGAATGGGGAGTGTGTGTAAATTTAAGACTACGTTTACTAACCAACACGCCATTTAGGCTAACACCGTGTCATCAACCGAACAGCAACCACACTTACGAACGAAAACGGTAGGAATATACACATAGGATGCACACAAACACACTTGAATCAAACACACAGGAGTAGAATGTAAATGCCTCTTACAACCAAACGAATATGTCCACTATAACTTCCTATCATCCTCTTATCAACCAAACTAATTCTCCTATAACCTTTATAGTCTTTATAACCAGTAGTATAGTGTGATTCCCTACGGACAATCGAAATCTCAGTCAAAAACCCATTGGGAACGTTCATGAAGACGATTTTCAGACACACACACACACACACACACACACACACACACACCGGGAACGTTTACGGACAATGGGAATTAAACATGGTGAATATTGGGACTGTATACGGACAAAGGAAAGTGGGGTTGTTGTATAGGGTAGCGGGTAAGTTAAGAGGGTAGGGGTGGCGGATAAGTTCAGCTATTGCAGCGGGTAGCGGGTGGTGGGTAAGTTTAGCGGGTGGCGGGTAAGTTCAGCTAGCTCAGCTGGTAGCGGGTAAGTTCAGCTAGTTCATAGTTCAGCTAGTTCATAAACTATACCAATAAAACAGTGCTTGGTGGGGGATGGGGGGGGAATATAACTTCTTTATAGACAGAGACATAGACATGCGATACATTCATAGAACATCAGTCTATCACATAAACAACTATACAACCGACTAAAAACAATTTTAGGCAAGAAAGCAAATCTTTTCGAGGCATATGAGAGGCATTGAAAAGGACCATTGGGTTTTTTGTTAACATCATTCCGTTAGCATAGAGGGCATCGCATAGCTCTTCTTCTCTTCCTCAAACTTCTTCTGACTTCTGCAAGTATATGAGGACTATCTTCAGACAGCCTTGTCTCTCCACATATATTCTTCTTTTCCAAACGCTCGTATCGGTTTTCCGGATGATTGTCCATGATGATTTTACATACATGCGTAAGTCCGTATGGAACATCGTCGACGATAAGAGAGTAAATGATTCAACATTAGTCCTCATCTTGTGACTAGAACAGGCGAAGAGAATGAAATGAACTGCTGTTATATATAAGAGCGGATCGAAACGGATTGAGCTTTTTTCCACCAATCCTAACATGCGTTACAAAATTCAGTCACAGTGTCGAGTCTGTCATCCGATCCGAAGAGAGTTACTTGTGATGTCACATTCCCTATATAGGTGCGCTAGCGTCTGTGCGCATTGAATCAATGCGACAGTTTTCAAACATGACGGAAACTAAGAAGACGATGAATTGGGGTGCACCGGCCGTGGAGACCAGAAGGGATGGTATAGAAGCGGCTACCAAAGTCAACACAGTCCTACTTCCAAAAAAGATCGATTTTAATTGGGATTAAGTCGATTTTGTCTCTTCTTCGCAAGAATGTGTTCCTGTACATCAGAACAAGCTTTTCTCCTTCAACAGCAGCAACGAGAAGAAGAGGCAAGAAGGAAACGACAGGAAGAAGATGAAGAAGCAGCAGAGAAGAAACAAGGTCTAAGAGAGAAGGAGGATAGTGAAAGTTAAACGGTGACGGTACTCTTAGCTATTTTAGCTGAGTTAAGGAGTCTGAAACAAATGCATCAGACTTCTTTAATGCGGCCAAAGAGAAAAAGACCTTCTCCTGCCAAGCAGCCCAACCCTGTTTCTACGCCTGAGATACCCACCCTGGTGATTTCTACCAAATCATCGACAGGAGAAAGTCAAGAAGTATGCCTTGGTCGTTAAAGCTGATTACGTCCCTTTCCTGTGTTTATATATGTATATAAAAACACACAGGACCATGGCGTTTAAAATCTAGTCATTTTACTTGTTTCAGTCAAGATGATATGATCGCAACATTTCATGAAGAAAGGCGAAGAAAGTAAGAGGCAGAAACGTGATTTATCGCATAACACAGTAGCTGAAGTATTGGCTCAAACTCATGCCAGCGATTTTGAAAATGACATGAGTGAGCCAGGATCCAGATCCAGAGAATCCACACCCAACCAAAGTTCACCAGTAAACCCTGAAAAGTACTATCACATTCGAGAGACGGAAAAGCGCTCCTCTAGAAAATTTAGAATTACCGCTTACACGTACACGGTGAAGCTTAAAGAATTCAAGTTCAACGTACCGTTGGAGAAAGTAGAGGGGTCCATCACCGAGATGTGGGATTCTTTGTTAACCACACTGAAAC
Organism: Sinohyriopsis cumingii; assembly: GCA_028554795.2. Lineage (NCBI taxonomy): Eukaryota > Metazoa > Mollusca > Bivalvia > Unionida > Unionidae > Sinohyriopsis > Sinohyriopsis cumingii. The sequence continues at coordinate 122,697,702 of CM068831.1, read as the reverse complement.
TAAAATATCAAGCCAAAGAAGACGATCGCTTGAGACTTTCCATTCATCACGACAGTTTGAAGTCCCCCATTTGGATCGAGTTTAGTAGCCCAGCAGAATGGACACCTACCAAATTCATCGACAAGATTCAACAGGTGGAACAATCGAACGAAACGTTTAACATTACCGATGGAAAAGCGACACTGTTCATGACCCACGTGTCCCTTCCCCAAGGGACAGGACTCAAAAAGGTGGTATTGGTGGACGACCTTCACAGCACCAAAAAGAGTCTCGTCCGAATTAACAACTCTCAAGACCAGATGTGTTTAGCCCGTGCTATCGTGGTGGGACGAACGTATAACGGCAAGAACGACACGATAGAATAGAAAGGAGCCTGGAAACCTATTCATAAATCGAACAGAGCCAAACAACAAAGAGAAGCAGAACTCTTGTCACAGCAATTCAAAGGCACACCCTGTGACATTCCTGAAATGCAAAAATTGCAAGACGTCTTGACTCCACGCTACGCATTGAAAGTCCACCCTCAAGAAGTGCGCGGACCTTTGTTGTTTCAAGACAAATATTTTAAAAACGGAAAATACATTCTCGTCTATTATCACGATGAACTTTTTTATGCCATCACCAATATTGTCGCATTCCTGGAATACGGTTATTACTGTGAGAAATGTGATTATGGCTATAACAATCGAGAGCAACACAAACATTGTGAATCGAAATGTGAGGGATGTTTGGCCTTTCAACCCTGTCTTGACAAAGAACAGGAATGGGTGCATTGCCCAGCTTGTCAGCACACCTTTGTCAGTCCTGCCTGTTACCAAGAAAATCTAAAGACCCAAGGTTCACAAAAGAAAAGTTCTTGTCAACTGCTGAGATTGTACCCTACTTGTGGATATGGCATAAGTACCAATAATGCCAAGGCACACGTATGTTCAGGAAAGAAAACATGTCACATTTGTCGCCAAATCGTTTATTTGGAACTCAGATGCTACAATCAAAAATATAATTCCAAGCATCAAGCGGAAGATGACCAGAAGAAAGGGAATGTCATCTTTTTTTTTATTTCGAATGCATGCTAGAGACTGGCATCGACAGTGCGAGAAGTGCATCCAAGAACCTATCTTTAGTGACTGCCCCCACTGCAGTAAGATTCCTGGATCACGTGATAAAATCCTTCTGGGATCTGACACGCTGGCCGGTTTCGCCCAGTCGCTTCTAGACCCCATCGACGAGATGTGGAGCCAAGAGGACATCGAACGATACGGAGATTGTCATCGTCATGCCACGGGGATGGCTCACAATTTCTCGGGATACGATGGCAGTTTCTTTTGAGATACTATACGGAGCAAAGTACCCAACGTCCTAAAGTGACTTTGAACGAAACCAAAATCATTTCCATCCAAGTGGGACAAGTACAGTTTAAAGCCTAGATAGTTACTTGGCCATGCCTTTGAGCCGAATGCCTAAAACGCTTGGAATTATACAATGGCCAAAGGCTATTTTCCACACTTTTTCAATACCGAAGCCAATCAAAACGCCGTTCTACCACATTTCCCCGAGGCTCACTACTACGATCCCGACAACATGCGCACCGAACAACGAGAAGCTTTCTACGCTTGGTACCAGACTCACGCCTCGGACCCCTTCTACATTCAGGAACAAATGTTTAAGATTCTCGTTCTGAACTGGACATTTTACGGCGTTGCTGTGGAAGATTTCGAGAACTGTTCATGGAACAGGGAGGTATCGATCCTTTGAAAGAAGCCTGCACCATGGCCAAACCGTGTTTCTTAGTGTACCGCCAGCGATTCATGCCCGAAAACACCATAGCTGTCATCAGCCCTCAAAAGACGAATTTTGTCAAACGTCAATACTCAGTCAAAGCACTACGCTGGCTACATTAATTGTACGACAAGGAAGACAAATGGATCCAATATGCCCGCAACTGTGGAGACGAAAAGACCATTGAACACATTCGGTAGATGTCTGGGACTTAGAAAACCCCAAGATCGTGTACGAGTTTAACGGATGCTTATTTCACGGATGTCACCTCTGCTACCCTGACCGTGACACAAAAAATCAGTTTTTACAACGGACCATGGAAGACTTGTACAAGACCACTTGACAGCGGCGCTTGAAGTAAGAATAGAAAAGATACCAAGTAGTGGAAATGTGGGAACACGAATACGATCACCGTTTGAAAACCGATCCCGAGTTTAAAAGCATTGTGAAAGTTACAAGTTGGTGGACCCTCTGAACTCGCGTGACAGTTTGTACGGAGGACTTACAAATGCCACATGTTTGCTGTACCAAGCCGACGAGGAGAAAGGAGAAGAAATCAGATACTTGGACGTGTGATCGTTGCATACTTACGCGTGTAAATATTGTCGCTTTCCAACAGGGCATCCGCAGTTGCTGTCCGAACACATCGACCTGGACAACATTCGACAATACGAAGGCTTGATCAAGTGCTAAGTCTTGCCTTCCACGGACTTGTACCATCCCGTTTTACCTCACCATTGCCAAGGAAAACTAATATTTCTCTTGTGCCATACTTGTGCCGAAACGTGCAGTCAAGACCAGCCTTGTCAGCACACACAGAAAGAACATGCCTTTATGGGAACATGGGTCAGCGTGGATTGTTTAAAGCTCTGGACCTGGGATACCAATTGTCAGAAGTGTACGAAATTTACCACTTTCCCAAGATAGAACAGTACCACAGGGGAAAACTGACGTTTCCCTTGTGCCGTACAGCTTCTACCCGCAAGAGAGGTACTTAGGCCAGGACGCAACCTTATATTCGCAAACAACGATCTCCAGCGACGGTGACCGCGTCTCCAGTAGTCTCGGGTTCTTCTACTTCTCCGTTGTTGGTGATGCCTGCAAAACCCAGTTTTACATCCATTCTTCCTCATTTGATGAAACAATGGAAACCCACGTATCCAAGAACTTCTCCTCCAGCCGTGACAGCCTCCTCCTCTTCACCTGCAGTGGCAGCTGCTCACAAATTTCCCACCCTTAGTTTACAATATACCTTTAACACAAATCGGGTCATTTATAATAAAAAAGGATGCAAGTGAAGAAACAAGTTTTTTAGTTACAGTTAATGAATGCTTATGCTAACGAACAGTGCATTATCAATTTTTTTTTCTTCCTTCTATTCAGACAGCCAATCGTGTTGGTCGACCCAACGAAATATAAAATTCTTGACGCAGGATAACTCATGCCTTTACATTTCATGTAGCGCCAGTTTATATGAATGAAATGTCTTCACATTCGGCTTAAGATTTACCAAGTGACATTGACTATCTCTGTACGTTTGACCAAAAAGGCCATACTCACATGCAGCAACCTAGCGTAAAGAAGTGACATTACGATATCCAGGTTCCGGTCATTGACTGGTCATTGAAAAGATGATGCATATACTAGCTGAATTAATTTGCTTTCAGTATCTTTTAATTCCAAAGAATGGTTTAAAATGGAAGAACTATACAATTTAGTTCACTCTATTATTAATTTGAAGATGATTGAAGAAAAAGAAATTGTCCAAACCGTCAATCCTTTCTCAGCAACCACTCATTCGTTTCAGAAATCCGGAACTGAGAAATAAGAGATAACAGTTTCTCTCTCTCTCTCTCTCTCTCTCTCTCTCTCTCACACACACACACACACACACACACACGTGTGCAAATGGATATAACTCTCAATTCTCAACCATATGGTAATTTACGGAATTATTCGGTAGTTACCAAATAGGATGAACTACATAATTCTATTGTCTGAGTAACTATACTTGCCCATAGTGTACACAATATGGCACCCTGTTAGTAAGGAAGTTCCATTAAGCGTGCAACGTGCAAATGATATTGACAGTGTTAGGACCAATCTGGCGACAGCCATTTTAGAAATTATGAATCAATGAATGAAATGGATAAACTACGCAACTATATTGTCTGAGGAAAATAGGCTCGCCTACAGTGTACGCAATATGGCGCCCTGTTAGTATGGAAACTCCATTAAGCGTGAAACGCGCAGATGATATTGACATTGTTAGGGCCACTCTGGTGACAGTCATTTTAGAAGTCATGAATCAGTGCCAAAAATGAATAAGTTCTATCATTTTATCACCTTGAAGATTTTCGTTAATGTAATCGATAGGGGGATACAAGCAAACGGGGATTTATGCAAAATCATTTTGTTAATAAACGGAATAATGTTATACAGTCTCCATGGAATGGAGATGTAAGTGCACGATAAAACATTATGATGATAAATTTATTCAATAAGCGCACTAACATTCAAACCGCCCAGGGAAAAGTGTTTTCTCTTATGATTTGTAAAAACAATTTTTGTCATTTGGATTATTTCTCATCGGGTTCACAGTTCTGTTGTGGATTCAACACTAATTCATGCGGAATACTTTAGACAGCATCACATTTCCGGACAAGTAATATTGAACATGTGGTCCTCGGCAGAAGTACATTTTGCACAGAGACTGGCTTCAAATGAAAAGAAAACAAGAGACAAGGCTGTAAAGAAGCTTAAAAAGTATTTGCAAGCGAAATCAAGTGCCAAACAAGGTATTACAGTCACTTATTTATTCTATCGTTATTTAGACCTTTCTTTATCGTAGACCCATCGTAAAAACATTGTGGAATCTCGACCCTGTAATTACCATCCTTGCGTCAAATTTTGAATGATCTTTCCGATGCACAGATTATCAAAGTAAGGAATAAACACAGTAATTATTAGAAAAAATGAGAAGTCCCGTCTTGCTGGTTTACAAAACTAAAACTTATTTAATTACCTCAAGACGCATTGCGTAGGAGTCGGTCTACAATTGTTCAAAACAAGATGCGAACAAAATATTAATACTATAGGTTACATTATGCAGATACATCTGGAGCATGTTGCTATCACAGACATTGCACAGTCTCCATCCAGGCTTGGTCTGGACTAGTCTAGTCCTACAACGTAAGACGTAGTTCATGATATGTTTGTTTTGGTGCTAAGTCTTACTGCCTAAATAACGGCCTTGTGTAACATGTTCCCAAGTTGGCTGAAAGGAAACCGAAAGGTAACATTTTCAGTAATATCTCACTTAGTAGCTCGTATCAACACTCTTCCCCAAATTAAAATCTAATTGATTATACTTACTTATACTTACTTTGCTGTCTTTACCTTGACGGGACTCAGAAAATAACTTATGCTGCAGTCCTCCATACTCAAACAATAGCTGGTCAGCAAATTTAGAGGCATGCCAGTCCTTCTTTAACCACCTGCTGAGTGGGGGAAGTGTGTTCATCAGTTGATCATTTTAGCTGTGCTGATATTTACAATGACTAATTTCAGTGCCAAAAAAAAACCGATTATGCATGTTGTCATTATAAGAGTACATCAGAAGAACGTGACACAAGCTATGTACTGGCAGCCAAAATTTCAGCTTAGAAATTCTGTGTGGATTTTATAACCAATAGATAGATCTTTATGAAACTAAAAGAACAAAAAAAAGATTACATGTTTACCTCGTCAGGTTCAAAAGTTATGGGTAAAAATATTCTTCATAAAATGCAGAGATTTTCTTCAAATTTGTCAAATTGCATAAATGGCCAAATTAAGTAGTTGATATTATCGAAACTAATTGCAGTTTAAGTCTGGAACTTTCCAGATCTCTTACATTCTATACAGAGACTTTGCTCAATTTTTTGGGGAACTCAATTATCGGAAATAACAATGTAGCAGACCCCCCAAATTAACGATCTTCACTAAACTGGTCAGCGGCAAAATGAGCCGCAAATATTAAAAATTCAATATCTTGGCCATTTATTTATCAATTTTTAAAATTTAAGGTGTATTGTGTCCAGATTGCTGTAATCTATCTAATGGTCCTATATTCCGTGGATTTAAAACAATTTTTAAAAAAAATCTCCCTACCCCCTCGGCACAACTTACATGACGTCAACATAAAACCACACAAAAAAGTAAAATCTGCACAACCAATAACAAAATATTATTGAAATATAAAAAATCATGTTATATAACAAATTCAATGTCAAAATGTCATGTCAGTTTGGAAAATCCCCAGTCAGCTTTGCATAATATCAAAATCTCAATAAAACAAATACTGCAGGAAAACTTTAAGAAACAACAACACATCTGATTCAGAAATTTATTCTGAATTTGCTCCTGCAGCAGCTGTCAGCGCATGATGTATCTCCTTCTGCAAATCTGTATACCTAAAATCATCTTGACATGAGGCTGAGAAAATCTTTTCAAAAAGTTCTTTAATTTGATCAGAAGTGACCGGAAATTTACTTTTAAGCTGATTGAGCTGGATCAAAAAACTTGAAGGTGATGACATCTTGCTCTTGATGCTCAAGGGCTATTTTTCTCCTTTGCCCTTTTTAATCAACCATGTAGACATACGGTGGAAGTCTTCATTCTCTGTAAAAGTGTAAAACAGCACAGCTAATAATTTATAAGACCTGTATCAGTGCAAGAGTTGGGAAACTGATTTGTTTTCTTCCACAGTTTGAAACTTAAACATTGTGAACAAAAATTATCAAACTTTTAATATTTTTTTGTATATATTCTAGATTGAGATCTTCAGGTGGTAGAATTTTAAATGTTTAACTTTGTGAGCATATTTTGTTTTGTTTTACTTTACCAAACGTTTTGATATATTTATACATAATACCAAATCATGACATTGAATGATTGATTGCTAGATTGGGAGGATGGAAATGTGTTTTTTATTTATTTTTATAGCAAAGAAACAGACAGACATACAGAGATTAATTACTATTTGTGTATGATAACAGTATAAAAGTGTTGATTTCCCAGAGAGACCAACTAAAAATAACAACGAAACTTCGACCAAGAAAAATATTTTTAATGAAAACAACAGAACGAAGAAATACATCGTAACAGAAACCTACTTCCGGTTTATAAATGTCCAATAACTGTGAGGAAATGAGCAAAAAAAACAAGCACAACACAACATATTTATGAACAGAATGATTAATTATTCACTCATTTTACTAATTCATCGAATCAATATAGGTAGTTAGTATTTATTAAAATTAAATCACTCTCGCAGTCTCAGAATGCAAGATAGGTTAACATACAGTAATTGTGAACTTCCTGTCACAGTATACACGCATTTTATCGAAGAGTATCTTAGTTAATCCATTAAAATTAAAATAAAAGAAATGCATAAAAATATTCATGAATGTTTGGAAAAGCAAGAAAAACAATACTTACCAATGTACTTTGCAATTTCTCACAAACGAGACCAAAATCTGGACCACTTGTCGATGAGAGGTCAGCCATTTCATTCGGAATTACCTCACAGGGCGTGACTCGAGATATTTGAATATGACCTTGTGGTTTACACGCTTGCGATTGGCTGCCTTTAATAAGATTTCGAAGCCATGCATATCATTAAATTCAGCGAAAATTGGGCTTTCCAGCGCATATAGGTATGATATATTACTTTTTAAAAATGGCCGAGATATTTAGCCGGAAAAATGAACCTATTTTTTTAATGTTTACCAAGAAAAGTTAATTTAAACATACATATTTCAAACTTATATGAAAATAAAGGCTGTTTCCTGCTCTACCATGTGGTGCTATTTTTAGGTGTTGACCCGGTGACTTCGGAGTTTAAATGGAATTTCCCTAGCGAAGGCAATATTTCTTGCTTTCACTGCGAGGCGCTCAGCTGACCGAATCGTGCCCAACAGTGAAACTGTGTTTTTTTTAGATGAAAATTACTGTTCATTCTCTTATTTTTATCAACAAACCAAACAAATAGTTAAAAAGAGCAAGAAATGAACTTGATTTCAGCATAAATTGTAATACTGGTGGTTCATCTAATAATGACGATATAGCTGATAGAAGATGATCGTTTTTACGTTGCTCTGTCGAAAGTGCTACACGAGGGAGGCTGCCAGTACATACACAAGCTGAGTGTCAAGTTCAGAGATTTCTACTAGCTGCTGAGTAGCAGGAAAATGTTCTGATATTTATACAATGACTGAATTCAGAGGCTGAAAGACTCAGATGTACATAATGTCATTGTAAGTATACATCAAACGAACAACTTTAGCTCTTATTATTGTGTTTGTTTCCATTGTAGCCAAATAAATAGAGCATGTAACTTCGAACTCGAGACATGTTGAGACTTAGACACCATGCCATTAGCAAATTTTGATAAGTATTTTGGGATTAAACAGCAAATTGACGACGATTGTAATGGGATTCAGAAGAGTGCTAAAGCTGCTAGAATTTATATCGGGTGGGAAATAGCTAAGTATAAGAATGTGTGTGGAATAAGTCCTTACTTAGAATGACATAATTCAGTCTCACTCTGATGGATGAATAAGACCTATGTCTGTGTTATAAAGAATGTAGAAATTAAACTCAATGGCAACCAATAGTTCTTCTAATTTTCATAGTTTTGGGGGGGGGGCCAGTGGTCACGCTACCAGGCGAAGTGGGTGACTAAGTCGCCTAAAAATATAAACTTTGCCTTATTCTGTTCGGAAAGTGAAAATGACTTCGTCCTGTGATTATTTAAGAGGTAGATTGATTCTTAGGTCACTTGCACTGCTTATTCCCCTACATTTGGAAATGAACACAATAACGAAAGCTAAAGTTGTTTATTTGATGTACTTTTATAAATGACCACATGTACATTTCTGGGTTTTTCTGCCTCTGAATTCAATCACTGTATAAATATCAGTACATTTTCCCACCAGGCCGCCAGTCAAAGTCTTTGAGCTTGCCGCCCAGCTATTGCATTGTGTTCTTTTTGATATATTCTTATAATGGCAACATGCATGTACATCAAGGGGTCTTTCAGTCACTGAATTCTGTCATTGTAAATATCTGCAAAGCTAATTGATCAAATCATTTTCCCATTAAGCAGGTGGCTGAAGCAGGACTGGCAAGTCTTTGAATTTTGCCACACACCTATTACATGCATATGGAGGACTCCCGCCTCAGTGATTTTCTGTGTCCCAGATCAAAAATTGGCATCCAAATACGCGTAATTAAGCATTTCCGAGATCTCTGAAAAGTGTTTGGGGTACTTTATTTGTTCACACTAATCATGATGCGCCATAACTCACCAGACATCAAAGATTACAACCCAAATGATGACAATAAGATGTGGCATGCTGCTGGACCAAGAAAATAGCAGAAACTAGGCTGTGTGGCCCTAGGTTGAATGATGAATAAGACACTATAGATGAATATCAAATCTCAACTTTCATCGAGCCTTTTTTGTGAAGCAGTTATAGTTTTTGAGATGATCTTCATGAATACTGTTGAATTAGAAACTGGATTGGCTTCTGTTTGATTTTTTTTCAGGATAGTTGGAGTATAAACAGGATCAGTTAAAGTTTCATTATGTTGACCCAGTGGATTAGTAAAGTACCCTAAATATAATCATGGAATACACATTTTAACTAGAAAGGATATATTTTATGCCTCTTTATTGACTCATCCAAATGGAGGAAAAAAATGAATAAATGGTCACAATGTCCTGGAATCAAACATTCAGTCAGTATGCTTGTTGTATGTCCATGACCCCACATCCAACTTTTAGCTAAGGAATCCCACCAAACTTATTGCAGTGAATTGTATGGCAATATGCAGCGGTCTAGTTTAAAGCAACTAATACAAGGTTTTCCAGTGATTTTTTGCGATTTATTATGCCTTTTAATACTCTTTACAATTCTTCTTAGATGGCGGATTCAGTGAAGATGATCTGCTAAAAATATGGAAGGGCCTTCACTACTGTATGTGGATGCAGGACAAACCAGTCATACAGGTAAAATGTCAGTCAAGCCACTCATAAAGGTAAATTGTTGGATTAACAATACATATACAGGGATGGTGCTGGGCTTCGCCAATGTTGCAAATTGATATATTTGTTTTTACTTATTTGTGACAAAATAAACCATCTGGTGATTGTTTGTCAACAGTATTTTTTGGCTATTTAAGGTTGTATCTGCAGTCATGGTTTCGGTGTGTAGAAATTTGGAGTCACCATAAATGGAAACCGCAAAATTGGTAATAAAATGCACTGGAATCTATTGTTACATAAACAAATCCTTTGTTCATATTGATAAATGCATCTTAGCAGCACTTTTTTACATCATAATCCGCTTATGCATGCACCTGTATTGTGTAATGTTTGTTCTGATAGATGGTTATGCTAGAGCCTACCAGATTAGCTACAATCTATCAAGCACTACAAGTACACTTGACCAAAATGACGTGTTTTTTTTTTGCTTTTTTTAAATATAACAACCCCGCTCCACTAATTTTTTGCTGAAACTTTAAACACAATAGATTACCTTTGAAGCACTGATTGTTTTGTATAAATAATAAGCAAATCCACCCCACCCCCCCATCAATCTCAGGGTTCTACAATTATTTGATGTTACAAATGTAATAACAAACTGGCAGTGAAAGTTTGCATTTAGCTGCTACTTCAACAGACCTGCCAACTCTTAAGATTTTGTCATGAGTATTACAAAATTTACCCATAAAATACGAATTTATGGCATACAAGCAAAAACTATGGAAAAATGATCGTTTCTGTAAAATCCGGATCATTGATTCATCTGTTTTATTTGGATCCGGGTTTCATGTTAGATTTAGTGAAATAAACTAACTTTACAGCAGATGCTTTAAACTGCACCTATTTGTTCTGCATGATCAAACTTTTGAATGGCATCCCAAAAGTGATGAATGTTTAAGACGAAATGGAAATTAAGCCTCTCGAAAGTGTTAATAAATAACGAATAAAAAGGAATATTCAGATTCTTGTGAATATAAGTAGGAAAGGACACAATTACATTTACTGGACATCACATGCCAATTTGAGTATGTCTTGTGGCTGGAGATATGATTGTCGTCATCATATGAAATGGATAAAAAAGAATTTCCAATAATTAAGTGAAGTTGAGAGATAGCAACAAACCATTGAGTTGCATAGGGTTTGGAACTAAAGTTTGTGCAACTGTACTCTTACTTTACAAACTTTTCAATGGAACATAATGTTATCATCGCTGCATCAAACTTTTAATCACGTTTTCCAGCTTTAAAATAGCAGTTATTGATATTTTTTTACACCTTACTGAAAGCTGGCAAATCTTATGGAAGAAAATCAGCTGCCTTACTGTGACGGACTCGTCGGGGTTGGCAGGTCTGCTTCAATAACACATGCACCTTTTCATCAGAGGAAGTCGGCACCGAACTTAAAATCAATGGATCTGATCAACCTTTGCATTTTCCAAAGTGACTGAAACACTTATTGTGCAGTGAAAGCTTCTGCTTTGCAGGGAAAATGTTTGCGCTTACAATTGCTACCAAAGACGGCATCAAAAGCAAATTAAAATTTAAAATCTTTTGAAACCATATATATTTGGTCACAAAGATGTTTGTTAAACATTTGAATTTGTTCATGTTTTAATTTCTTTATTAACAACCTCATCCCCAGGGTAGCCTCAGCAAGATGATGGCTGACTGTAGCTGATAAAAATCTAGACCATGTACATTTAGTATGCCACATACTACTGGCAACAATGAATATTTCAGTGAATTGTTTAGTGACATGTGTTTGTTGACAATGGGATATATATCAAACGAGGCCTATGATTTTTTTTACTTACAAGGTATTTGTGTTTTCTAACGAGATGTGAGTAATATACAAAAATTAAACATGTGATCCATACTTGAATTTATGGTTTTTCATATACATGTGCAGTACTCACTTTAGATTCTTTAACACAATTGCAAATTGTCAGTACACATTGTCCATGTAAATCCTACTCACTGACAACAGGTTGCCTCTTACAAATTTCCCTTGTATGTGAATTTTTTTATATACTGCCCTCCCCATTATCTTAACATTAAAATTCACGAAACCTTCGTTTGTCCTTTAAGGTGATATGGAAACGTCGAAAGAACTTCTTACTTTTAACCTAAACTTTTGATAGTTCTTAACTATTAGCATCAGAGGGAGAGGTGGTAAAAGGGATGCAAAATAATGTATTTATAAAATTGTACACCTGGGAATGTTTTTATTATTAAAAAATGTGTTTGAGACATTCCTTAAATTTGACACATCTTGCAAAGTTTCTTCAGTGGCAGAAGAAGAATCTCTTTATTAGGCTTAAAATATTGTGTGGTGCCAGGTGAATTTTCAATGACAAATTCATGCCAGTTGAGGTTTTTAAGGAATCATAATTTGAGGATAGAAAATTATAACGTGTATCCATAGATTTAATGTTTACAATATATATATATAAATTCACATATATAAGGCAGCTTTACACACACACTGTATGAGGGGCAAATTATAATTTGCAGTTTGTATTTGAACTAGAAGCAACCTGTCAAATAGATATTTTGAAGCAATTGATAATAAACAACTTCAGAAAAGTAGCTTTGTCAGTGCTCAAGTTGAAATTTTCAATGAAGGGAAAAGAGAGATGGCCTCTTTTTATTAGCGTGGATTATTTCATTTTTAAATGGAATCTTTTTTAGAAATGGCACATGTATCATTTCTGTGTCTTTGAAAACAGTATTTAAAAAATGCAGATGTAATACTTGATGTCTTAGGAAAAATAACAATGTATTGCAGGGCTGAGCAAATTTTTTTTTAACCACTAGTCCAGGACAAGTGGTTTCAGAAAATTCACTAGTCCCACCTTACTCATCACTAGTCCCACCTTATTTTTCACTGGTCCCAAAATGGTAATCACTTGCCGAGATTTGGTGAGACGTATGTGCTTAATCCATAGAAAAACAAACAAAATGATATACAACATAATTATTTCTTAAAAGAATTTAATTTTTCAAAAACATTGGTTGTTATACATTTGGCTTCTTCAGGTTCATGTATATATATTTTAGCTGATGGATTTGAAAATATGTCCATGTACAGTAAAACCTGTTTTGTGAGAGCACTGCTATGAAAGACCACATGTCTTGAAAGACCAGGTTCTCTTGCACAGATTTAATGGTCATATAGTTTTATGACATGTCATGAGAGACCACCTGTCTTGAGAGAACATATTTTGTTGGCAAAAGGGGTGGTCTTTCAAGACAGGTTCTACTGTATATGTCTGCCACCTGCACCAGCACTAAGCCAGCAGTTGATAGCTGTGTCTGGGTTAAAGTCCTCAAGCTCTGGTCCATTTGCAGAAATGTTCATTAGCATTTGTAAACTCTTTGGTTGAATTCCTTAAAGAAGTTTTGATTAAGTTCATTGAACTAAATCCTCGTTCACACTCAGAAATAGCTACCGCACACTCAGTATCCGTCTTATGTTTTATCCCTCCATTTTCAAACAAATTTACCTTCACCGAATCGCCGTTATTACCTTACTAGCGAAAATAATTTAGCAAACTCATTTTATCCACAGAGTAACTATCAGCTTGCTTGACAACTACTTCTAAAGTGATCATGACATCAATTTTTTCTTTTAAATACGAACTGAAACAGCTCATTAATTAGCGTGATTGTTTTGCTTGAAACACAGTATTGCACATGGAAGTTGATCATCTTTATAATCAATTATAAATTAAAGAATCATTACTGTCATTTAATCAGTTCATAAAGGAAACCAACACTGGTGTCAGTAAAGTACCTTTCATTAATTTAATTACACTGACTCGCTGGATTAAAATCATAGTGAGCCGCTCGTTATGATCTAGATTGAGTAAACTCATTGCAACAAAACCGCTTACAACACTGCTAATTGATCATACTGGCTTTCTTTTGTTTGACATGTTTTGATTTGCCGATAATTTGGTCGCTTAGCCCAATATGCAGTCAAGCGGTAAAAGGATGTAAATGTATACACAAAGAGGGGTAGAATCAAGTATTCAGTATGCCCAGAGGGCATGATTGGCCAAATAAAGGCAGATATAGTGATTAAAGCACGAAAATAAGGACTAGCCTGACTTTTTTAAAAAGCACTTGTCCTGGACTAGCGACTTGGAAAATTTTACTTGTCCAACTTCAGAAATGACTAGTCCGGGACGTCGGGCTATGGGATTTGCTCAGCCCTGTATTGTATATTCTCGCTTATAAGTCAAGTCAAACTGCATACAACAAAGATCCTGATCTGCTATTGCATAATGCACTGGAAAATTAGGGTCTGTGTTGTTTGTTCTACATATTACTCCTAACAAAATGCATGGACCTAGATCTGCTGGTGCATTATGCAACAGCAGATCTCGGTCTTTGCAGTTTGCATTTGGACTCCTATAAGCAAATACATACAGTAGGCTACATAATGACAGCAAAATGGTGTTTTATGAGATGATTGGATAGTCTGCTTTTAGGGAGGGAAAGGGGTTGGTTGCAAACCTCGTAAACATATAATAAAAATTACCATAACAAAAGCAAAGCAAGAATTGATTTAAATTGCCACATGGCAGGGAAAGGCTTTATGAATCACTACAATGTGTCCTGCACTTTTCGTATGAAAGATTTTAGAAATAAACTTTATTTTCCAGGAAGAATTATCAGACACTATATCAAGCCTGCTCCATATCTTCCCACACGTTCCAACCCAATTACAGTTTCTGAAGGTCTTTTTCCAGACAGAGGCCAGGGAGTGGAATGGGATAGATCGCTGGCGATTGGACAAGTTTATGATGGTACAGAATTTGTGTACACTTATTGTCTTGCATATATTGACGTATAGTTGGACAGTGGTATTATAATATCACAGTATTTGTTGGTTCTAAATTGTGTGGCATTATATCCCCATGTATAGTAGTTCTAAATTGTGTGGCAATATCCCCATGTATATTGGTTCCAAATTGTAGGGTAATATCCCCATGTATGGTGGTTCAAATTGTGTGGTAATATCACCATGTATGGTAGTTTTAATTTGTGTGGCATTATCCCTATGTATGCTGATTCCAAATACAGTAGTCCCCCTCTTATAAGGCCACCCCTAATGCAGCAGGGAAGTGGCCTTATAATGCGGGTGGCCTTTCTAGAGGGGGATGACAAATGCAAGTAGTAAATACATATTAAAAAAGTCACAAGTACATTTAATTTTAAATATTTAATATTTTAATTAAAAAATCACATGCATGATGTGAAATAAATGTAAAACAAATTTTGTCATCATTTGCAAAAGAATGCTATGAATAACCATTGATATAGTTTTAAAACTGTCTTTATAATTATGCTACAGTTCACATCATCTGTCACTTTGTTGGTAACAGTCTAAAAAACAAACCAGTCTCGTCACATTAAAAATATCCTTGCTGTCATATCCCCTGCATATATCGTTTAGTCTTTTGTTCCAATCTTTGACAACTTCATTATTAACATCAGCTGATTCGCTGCTAATGACAGAACACTCGATATTGTGTCGCACTTGAAATCTGTGCAACCATCCGTTACTTGCGGTAAAGTTGTCATATCCCAATTCAACTGACAAAATTTTTGCTTTTTCTTGTCTTTCAAATCAGGATACAAATGTCTCCTGGCTCAAACAATCTTCCTTTCTCTGTCCATTTCACCTTTCCACTTCTGCAGAATTGTTTCATTATCTTTCACGATATTGTTTATCTTAGTCTTCCCGACATTAGTTTTCTGCAAGGATCCTTGACGACCCCCCCCCCCCCCCCCCCGTCAGTTGAATTACTTTCACGTTCTCCTCTAAACTGAGAATTTTTATTTTCCTTGATGACATGTTGATCTTTCTGCATTAAGTTATTCATGTTGCCAACTACAATACTGATAAAACAATTTTGTATGCATCTAAACAAATTGCCGTGTGTTTTTTAAGGAAGTGATCTTGTCACGTGATTCGTTAGTTGCAGTCTGGTACCCTATTGTTTTTATACATTTCTTTACACTAAGTGAGAGAAGCCAAAACGGCTTCGATATGTACCATTAACATCACGCAGATTTGACCTCGCGGCCACTAGGATTCGTAATTTTGACAATTATTGTCAGTAGTAATAGCCACTGATTACCAAAGAGAACAAGCTCAACATCTTACTAAGGGAAGCCTTACAGGCTGTTAAACCATTTTCCTGCTGGCTTGGGTATTGTACATCAATACTGCCACTTCTCAGCTGTTACTACTGTTCGATAATTGTAATCTTAACAATTATCAGAGTGACTAAACCGGACATCTTATGATAACACAGCAGTAAGGCTAATTGGATTACATGTACGTACCCTTTTGTAATGATTAAAATTTGAGTCTTTCTCGGTTTTTATGGAATAAATTTGGCTTCTTGTGAGGCGTAAATGATACAATATTAACCTTAGTGGTAAATGTACTTTACTCAACACTTCTTTCAGTAACGAAAACCTGACATCAGGAAACAGAAATCGGATTACTTAACACATGAATACAATACTGGTTCTGGATAAATATTCAAATAAAATGCGGCTGCTTGTGAGGGGTAAATTTTATAATTTTGCACTAATATGCTGGTCGCGTTAGCCGGGTGGCCTTTCGCGAGGGGTACTTTTGAACACAAACTCGTCGGTGCCAACGGATTCTGGCCGTAAGGAGCGGGTGGCCACTGGTCAGGGGGGCCATTCAAGAGGGGGACTACTGTAGTGTGGCATTACATGCCCATGTATGTTGGTTAAAAATTGTGTGGTATTAAATCCCCATGTGTGTTGGTTCAAAATTGTGGTAATATTCCCACAGTGAAATTTTCTTTTAGATGCAGGTTGGCGACTTAAAAAATAAGTAAATCCCTGGCTAAAATTCCACAAGCCTGGATACCAATTTCCATATGCCTAACGTTTCCTCATTTTTAATATTATTTGTCACACAGAGTTGCAATTTCTACGGTTCAGTTATAAATTCGATTGGGATTAGTAGTTGGTTTGAAGGTTATGTGTGTGTCATTAGTGTTCATCACTACACTCACTAGAGACTGGATGGTCCTGATGTTGAATCTTCTCTGAGCGAATCCTGGTCAGAACCAAGCTGATGTTATGTGCAAAGAATTATTTGCCTCTGCCCTTTTATTTTTTGTGCTGGTAAAACCCCTTTGAGAATGAGTTCTGAACTTATTTTTGTTTGGCTTTGTTGATAACTAATTGCTCTCAAAATCGGCTTCAGAAATGATTCCCTATTGGCATGTTCTGATCATTTAAACGATCATGCTTTGCGTTTCATATATGCAGTAAAATCTGATTTCAGAGAAACATTGCCGCTGTTCTCAAACGTGTCAAAAATCTATAATACATATGGCGTAAGTATTCTCATTCATGGTAATAATATGTAAAAACTTTTGTTCTCCTACAATTACAGTGTGACCTCGCTACAGCATGCTCCATTATAGCATGAATTCGGATATAACGTGATGGTGGCGTGGCTCTCGAAATTTTATATACATGTAAGAAAAATACAGGATGATCATGGAGTGGCTCCTGAAATTTTACACAAAAAAATAGTTTTTACTTCTTCAAAGTACGAAAAATAAAGTGCAAAAAGTTTAATCTAGGATCGTGTATGTCTTGGCCAATGTCGCAAACTGCGATTTTATTTTCCTTATTGGCTGCAAAATATACCATCTGACGATTTTTTATTATTGCCAACATTATTCGCTGTTTAAACATGTATATACAACCATTGGTTTGGAGAGGAGAAATTCAGAGGCCCCATGAAAGGAAGCTGCAAACTTGATATAAAATGCACTGAAATTTATCTATTGTTAGATAAACAATTTCTTTGTCCATATTGACAGGCCATCTTAAGTGTATTGTTATATCATTATCCACTTTTTTTTTTATTGTTGACATTTCTGGTAGCGGAGATGAGCCAGACAAGGCATTATCGCAGAATTTCTGGTAATGGAGATCAACCGGACAAGGCATTGTCTCGTAATCTGTCTTTCATGGGATTTTGGCTGCTCACTAGTAATTAATATATTTACATAGACTGACATTTGTGTGTGGGTAGTAAGTAAAATTTCTCCGCTAGCATCATTCTGCTACCACAAATGTATTAAAAAAAACCCCATCTTAACTTGTTGGTCTATTCTGTTGGCAGGAAGGAATTGTAACTACAATCGACCAAATGATGGCCAATTCCTTTTTTAAAAATGTACTCAGATAAAATAGTTTCCTGAAATTTGACAGAAAATATTACCTTTGAAGCAACGACTGTTATGAAAACGTACTAAGCAAATGGAAAAAAAATATGTCTCGATCATGCAATACAGTTATTTGATGTTGCTGCCACAATAAGAAACGGGCATTTGTTTGGTCCTCCAAAGCTGGCCTTTAGCGGCAACTTCAATAACGCATGCACCTTTCTACAATTTTCAATAAAAGCAAACTTTTCTTCAAAGAAGTCAGTTCCAAACTTGAATAAAAGCAATGGAATCTGATGGATTTTTTTCATTTTCCAATGTGACTGGAACACGTTCACTGTGCTGTGAAAGTTTCATTTTTTGCAGTGAAAAAAGTTTGTGCTTACGAATGATACCAACGGCTGCTTAAAACGTAAACTTTTACCGACTTGATACTTACTGAAAAGTAAATGTGCTTCATCATTTGTTGCGTGATTGTGCTATGTTTATCCACTGAATTCAGACCTGTATGATCTATGACAAAATTACTGAATATTTTAAATCAGTGTGTGTGCATTTTATTGATGGAATTACTTGTATTGTGGATTCAATGTATGTGATGAGATTCGTGGGTGAGTACATGGTGTTAATACTCTATTCATGCTGTACATAAAACATGTATATACAAACAGTATACACATATGTACCAATCCGTTGTTCTCAAAATAAAGTAAAATATATATGCCTCTGTTTTCACTACAGATGTAGTTCTCATTTAACTCATTCGGCCCCGGAGGTTTTTGTCGTTTTTGCCTGAAATGTGCGTAGGAACGACATTTGGGGTGCTGTTTCTGAATACATCGTAATACAGCAGTTTTCAACAGAATATCCATGAGAATAATGCCTAGTTGTATTAGAAACATATATTTCCATTGGTTATTTTGTTTGCGCATGAGCAGAAGGGAAAAGTTGGAGTTCTTTTTTTTTTTTTTTAATAGACTCATCATTTTCGTATGGAGACTGCAATTTATTCCAAATGCCCACCTTATCCTAGTTTTTGCAAAGGTTCACCTGTCTGTGTGCAGTTAAGACCGGTATGCCTTACATCTGAGGCCAAAAGGTCTAAAATCCGGACACAAAATTGCATTCCGATCTTGAGCGAATTTTGGGTGAAAAAAACCGGGTCCAAAAATTGAACTTTTTCTCTATGTATTTTGTAGTGCAGCTAGAACTTCCAGATTATTTGATATCATTTTAGAGCTACATCTGTCTGCTTTTTTCAATACCACCCATGTTGGTCTATCTTAAATGGCCTTGATGCTGCAGGGCTTTGAAGTAGGGTACAGCCTCATCACGCCTACAGACGGAGGCATCGATTTAAGATGGTAACTGTGCCAATCAAGCACATATTTTACTGCCCACATTTATTATCTCATCCCCTACCCACCCCGCAAATTTTTTTGGTTCATGCATCATTTTCTTCAGCTAACTGACCTGGTTGCTTATAACACAGTCGGGTTCTATGGCTCCCAACTACCTTGTTATATTGGGGTCATACTGTATCTAGCAAGTATTTGATTTGCTTGTATTGGGTTGTTCCACATCCTGATCCTACCTATGTACATTAGCACAGTGGAATTACCCACTGCAGAATTGAAACACATCTTACTAGCTGTTGTCAGCCAGTTAAGTAATATGTGAAATGGTGGATTATTCCTGATCTCTTTACCTTTTTATTGCCACTGTTTAAACTGCTCAGAGGATAGTTTTACATTACCTCCAGTCGTGACTCTTTACCATTTATACATGCTATATGTAACAGGCATATACTGAAGTGTTTTTTTCTTCTATTTTCAAAGATTACAGAAAAGTGTGTTTTCTCAAAACACAACTGTGTTTGGGGGTTGGAAGTATGACAGAGTTGTGCTACAGCTTGATTAAAATCAGATCTTCCGTTTGTGTAGGACAGTGGTGATCTGATTTAAATCGGATTGTGTCATAATATGGCAGGTATGTCAACATCTTGAAAATATATTTCTGCATTTTATCAGCACAAAGAAATTTTTCTATGGCAAATTTGATTATTTTGTTTTCAAACTAGCCTGACGGGCACCTCTCAGTATGAAATTAGATGGGCCCCAGGCGTTGGGCTGTTGGATTTTCTGAGCACTGCCCCGTGTATGTTGGTTCTAGATTGTGTGGTATTATATCCCTTTGTACGTTGGTTCCAAATTATGTGGTATTATATCCCTATTTATGTAGGTTCCAAACTTGTATGGCATTATATCGCTATGTATGTTGGTTCTAAATTGTGTGGCAATATCCCCATCTATATTGGTTCTGAATTGTCTGGCAATATCCCCATTTTTATTAGTTCTGAATTGTGTGGCATTATGTCCCCATGTTTGTTGGTTCAAAATTATGTGGTAATATCCCCATGTGTGTTGGTTCCAACTTATGTGATAATATCCCTGTGATATTGTAACTTGTTACAGGAACTTAATCACCCTAAGCAGAAGAATATTGACTGCCTTACTGAGGTCTTGTTAGGGTTAGCAGGTATGGAATATGATGATTTAGTGTCAGTAATTTTTTTATGATTTGATAGAATTCATTGTTTTCAAAATTAATTTTTCACGTATAATTAGTGATATCAATTTAATGCAAGAATGTTTAGCAAAGATACTTTACTTGCCAAATTCAGTAAAATGTTTATGTTATTTACTGTAAGTGAACTGTCAACATTGTCTATACTTGCAGTTGATAAGGAGGATGCTGCGAGAGGCCTTTCAGATGCTCAAAAGGTTGAAGTTTGTTGATGAGCATGTAAACAAATTTATGAGCCTGCTGTTTGATTCACTGCTGTCTCCACCCAGTTCTTTGGTGCCAGATGGCTTGAAGATTCATCTCATCGATATATACTTGGAGGAACTCGTAAGGGTTGGGATTGACAGTGTAAGGTTTCAAATAATATTTTTTGAATACTTGGGGTTTTCTTTTGGTTCTAACTATTGCCAACTGAAAATGTGGGTTTTGTTTGAGTCTTTTATCTACCTGTTGATTTTTTTTTTATGACTTGAACTGTGTTATAGAGATAAGTTAATATCTCTACTAATTGCTGCCTGCCTTAATCACAGAGGAAAATTATTTTCCAATTTGCATTGTACTGACGTAATACTTTCTATTAAATAAGCTAACTCTTGAATATTTGTGCTGAATCCAGTCAATGTTTGGACTTTAAATTTAGCAAATATTTTTGGACTTAAATCCACTCAATATTTGGAGTAGAAATGCCCTCAATATTTGGAAGAAGAAGAAAACATCCTAACTTTATTTATCCACTCAGTATTTGAAGTAGAAATCCACTCAGTATCTGGAGTAGTCAAACTTCATAATTAAAAACTATATTATGTGTATTACAGTCAGTTTTGTGAACCTTGTGCAGTGTTGCCAGGCTAAAGCATATGGCTCTGTCATTGGTCATCAGTAAACACATAGCTGCCAACCCTCACGATTTTGGTGTGAATTTCATGATTTTCTACAGGATTACCGGATTCACACCACATGCCCAAAAATCATGAATTTCCCAATTCTCAATTGTTTTTTAATTTTCCCGTTAAGTGCTAGTCTTGATATCGGCTGTTGCCAAAACGAAGTTAGTGTTGTAATATAATTTTTCACTAATTGTGTTCAAAATTAATTTTTATCCCACTTTTCACTATTTGTGAGTATGGAGGGTTGGCAGCTCTGTAAACAGATAGTGGGGTGATCATCGGTAAACAGATAGTGGGGTGCTAAATCAGTTTGATTGACATAGTGGAATTATTGTTAGGAGCAAAGTTTTGCAAGATTAATTAGACTGAACTGTTGAGTAACTCAATCCAGACATGGATTACCAGTTTTGTTGTAATTGTCAAAACAGACAAAAGTTTATCCACATTTGTCTCTTAAGCTCTGCTGGTACTAAAGAGCATGATATGGTCTGTTGTCCATCATCTGTCATCCATCCATCAATTAGCATAAATTTATTATCACTATTTCTAAGCAACTAGAGGATTGCTATGAAACTTTACACACACATTCATCCCTTGGACTTGTTGGTCCTAAATAAAAATGGTTATGATCGGAGATAATTGGCTATCAAAATTGTCATTTTGACAGTTTGGTTTTACTAATCAACTTAGATGTTTTGTTGGTCCAAATGGCACCATTCAAACATTCAGTGTGCCTCTTATGGTGGCCATCTTGAAAATCCTGTTATCATTATTTCTTCTGAATGAATGGTCATATTAGGTTATATTAAATTGGTGTTTTAATTGAAAGACTTCTTATAATGTCTGGTTGGTCATAATTGAAACTGATCCTACTTCAAGCAATAGCCCTATGAAAATCTTGTCATAATATCTCCTTGATGACTGTTCATATCAACATTGTGCTAATTAGTCGGCACAATCTGGCCACTATGACATACATTGAGAATCTCGTTATCGTTACTTCTTCAAAACAAAGCCACCATATCACTAGAAGATTTTATGATGGCTTGTTGGTCCTAAATGAAAATGGTTCTAATCTGATATTCAATATGTCCACCACATTAGCTAATTTTAATATCTTATTATTGCTGAAGATCATAAAAGATGTTTTCAACACTCAGCTCATTTAGAAGGAAGAAACGGTCTTTCCTTGAATTCCTGGAGTGTTATATGTTATCCTGATTTTAAATTCTACATGTGAATCTGACACATTCAGTGAGTCTGATGATAAGTAGTTTTTGTTTCTTAATTCATTATCCAAAGCATGTAGATTGCTGGATGCAATTTGTTACCAAGAATATGTTGTGTTCCTGATAATGTGGCACTATTCTGTAGACAGCTTTCCTCCGTCTTTTGATTGTTCTTAATGGTTGGATGTGGTATGAAGAATCTTTTTCCTCCCATTCTTTCATAATTCATTTATATATTTTCTTATTATCACAATTTATAGCTTAAACGTGTAGATTTGTTGCCTTTAAGAAAATGGATTTTAGACTCAGTGATTTTTTTTTAATAACACTTGTCCCTAATCATAAAAGAACCACTTCATGAAGACAGCTTTCTTGAGTGTTGCAATTCTGAGATATTGAAAGATTGGCATGTATTGTAATTTGCTTGAGTTCACAGTTTTCTGCACATGCGCCAATGCCACTAATTATTCACAGTTCAATGTTTCATCGTCCAAATCTTGTGGATCAATACCATTTTGTAATTAAGCTGCACTGCACTTAAAATCTTTTCACCTCCAAGGAAAAAGATTTGTATTCCACAAAAAGTGAAGTATAGATTGGAGTACACCAAAATTTGGCCTAGCATTCAGACATCAAACATTGATGTACATTATGCTTTTTGAACAGTAGTGTGCCACGAATGTTAGAATTGGGAATGTGCACAAGGGCTGGTATTGTTACTTACAATTTACCTGTCATATGTGTACCTTGTAGTAATATTATATAGTTCATGCATGACAGATAAATTGTAAGCAACGATACAAGCCCCTGTGGGCATGTGGCAGAAGCACACTGCTATAGCACCCCCAGCACATTTCAGTTTTATAGTACTTCAAGCCAGCTTCTGAGGTCTTTCTTTCCTCCAATGCTGAAGCATTGTTTGTGAGCTTTCTTGATGAACATAACCTGCCTTTTTCATTTGGAGATCAGCAACAGTGACAGTGCAAGATTATTTCCTATTGTGAGGAAAAATAATTAGTGCCTCCTTAGGTGCTGAAAATTTGCAACAATTTTAGTCACCAAGATTAACCACCAGGCAGGAAGTTTGTTTTGAAAACAAATTTACCATAGCCCAGTTGAGGAAGATCAAGTCTGCCACATCATCATATCATGACAAAGAGTGTGAAGTTTGTGTATAAATTTGACTGCAAATAAATTTGTACATTTAATCAGTGTAAATAATGTTTTATTTTATTTTTATTTTGGGATTTTCATATAATGCAATACTGACCATTGAAGTGGATGGAGCTAGTGTCATGATATTTATTTTCACTAACTGCATTCCTCTGGTGGCCTAATGGTTAGAATGTCCGCCTCGAATGCAGGAGGTCGTGGGTTTGATCCCTGGACGAGTCATACCAAAGACTTACAAAAATGGTACTAACAGCTGCCTCAGTTGGCTCTCAGCATTAAGAGGTTAGTGTTAGGACTGGTCATCCTGGTGTCAGGATAATGTGACTGGGTGGGACATCATGCTATGTGTCTGTGGCATGATACCCCAGTACTAGACATCACTACAAGCTGTCACAATGCAGACATCGTATCGACATGACTGAAACATTATTAAAGCTGCGTTTAAAATCCAAATCATACACACACTAATTCTGTTCAGAATTCACTAATATTTATTCCACTTTTCACTAATTGCGAGTCTGGAGGGTTGGCAGCTCTGCAAACCACTAACTGAAAATGTTGCACCCTCAAACATTTCCACTACATAAGAATTTTAGTACAATTTCTGACCAAACATAATATTTCTTGTCATAGTAGGAAGACACATCATATATGTGATAGAATTTTGCATTATGACACCTGGGTCATTGACTGAGGGCAGGGGTGGGTGCTCAAGAGGTGGGGGATAGAAGGTTGAGATACACATTAATATGTGGAGATTTGAGATGGCAGGGTATTGAAATTTCTCTAATTGAAACTATTATGCAGCTTTTTTTTAAACAGTTTTTACTTTTGAGTCATCTTTTCTGAGAGAAAGTGTGAAATACTTTTCCATGATCTATTTCAGCTCAATTCTGAACAGGCAGTACATTTTCTGCAGCCCTTTCTAATCTTCATGCAGAAGGCTGACAAGTAAGTAAATTAAATTCTAAGCTGTTGGTTTATACCATATTTCAGAGTTGTATCATACCTTGTCACCATGTTTTCTGTTAAAGTTGCACCATGATTTGCAGTCGGATTTTCTGTTTAAAACATGTTTATTGTCAATATTGCTGTATTGTACCTTACTGTCAAAGTTTCTGTGTTTTACCGTGTTTGTTGTTAAAGTTGCTGTGTTGTACTTATTTGCTGTCAGAGTTGCTGTATTACATCATGTTGTTAATGTTGCTTCATGTACTGCATGTTGCAATCATAATATTCTGAAATTTGTTATTTGACCTGTGGTCCAACATGGTATTGTTTGGCACTCATTGGTTGTTTATTTATGCTCACTGCCTATATTTTCGCTTGTTTAAGCAACAAGTGTGGTTATTGCTATATTTGAAGACTTTTGAATTGTTATTTTCCAAATGGTCATGATTCTTTTAATTTAAGACAAACATTAATGATGAAATGTGTGAGGTTGACATTAACAATCATGATCTGTGTCTCTCCTGCACAAAGTGTTCTTCTATTGTTATCATTGTTATATTTGAACACTTGTGGTTTGTTATTTCTGATATTTGGTCATTTTTCATGTTAAAGTGACAACATTATCTACTATTGTCAGTGAAGATACCTGTGATTCATGTTTTGCTTGCACGATGTCTGGATTTTGTTGTATGTGAACAACTTATGAAATTTTGATGTCATTTCGGATTAAATGAGGATATCATGTGCCACAGTCAGTGAGGATACATTTGATTATTTACTGTTTGCAAGAAAGCTTGAAGGAACAGATTGAGTCATGGGTGATAGAAAGTGATGTACACCCAATATAGTGATTTAGAGTTGTAGGGATAGTGTTCTTCCTTATTTCAGCAGTCCAGCCAACGGATTTTTTTTTATGGCACATGTACATAATCATTGCAACTGTCATTAAACAAACACTTAAAGAAGACGGCTTTTTTTAAATGTATAAATGTCTGAGGTATTGAAAGATGGGCATGTTTTGTAATTTGCTCTAGTTCATATTTTTCCAAGCATGCGCTGACACCACTAAACGTTCACTGTTCGACGTTTCATCTTGTGGATTAATACCATTTTGTAATTAAGCTGCACTACACTTAAAATGTTTTCACCCCCAAGGAAAAAGATATGTATTCCAAAAAAAGTGAAGCATAGATTGTAGTACACCAAAAATTGGCCTTGCATTCAGCAATGAAACATCAATGTACCTTATACTTTTCGAACAGTACTGTGCTGCGAATTTTAGAATTGGGAATGTGCACAGGGACTTGTACCATTGCTTACAATTTACTTGCCATACATGTACTGTATAATAATATTATATAGTTCATGTATGACAGATAAATTGTAAGCAGTGATACGAGCCCCTGTGGGCATGTGACAGAATGATGTGAAAAAGCACACTGCTAGCAATAAGCATATAGATATTTGGAAAATTTAGAGCACCCCAGTAGATTTAAGCTCTGGAGTACTTTAAGCCACCTACTCAAGTCTTGCAAGCTACCAATGCTGAAGCATTCTTTCATTTAATTGTAAGTTTTCTTGCTGAATATAACCTGCCTTTGTCAGTTGGGGGTCAATAACAGTGACAGTGAAAGAGTATTTCCTATTGTAAGGGAAAAAAAGAAACTTTAGTGCCTCCTTAGGTGTTGAAAATTTGAAACATATTTAGTCACCAAGATCAACCAACAGGCAAGAAGTCTGGACTGTTTTGAAAATGAATTTACCTTTACCCAGTTGAGGAAGTTCAAGTCTGCCAAAGAATCATATCGTGACGAATAGTGTGAAGCTTTTTCTTATATCAGTAAATTTGGCTGCAAATAAATTTATACATGTAATCAGTGTAACTAATGTTTTAGTTTTTTTTTGTTATTTTCATATAATGCAACACTGACCATCAACGTGGATGAAGCTAATATAATGGTATAATTTTTCATTAATTGTGTTCAAAATTCACTAATTTGTATCCTTGTCACTAATTGCGAGTCTGGCAGCTCTGCAGATTGGCCATCCATACCTAAGCCAACCAGCCAATACACTTACTGAGAATCCATACCAAACTATGGCACTTATTTGGCTTACCAAACCATAAATAGGCCAGTTGTTTATGGCCAAAGAGCAGTGGAGAAAATAGCAAAATGGAGAGAAATTGTCGCAAAGTCATCAGCGGCACCACTATTGACCAGCCAGGTTACTGGAAAAATGAAAAAAAAAAATTGAAAATTGTTTGGCTGCATACAGTTCCACACATGAAAAGGTGCTTTTCTGCAGTGCTGGCTGAATGTTTCAGATATCATGGAGTGGTGGTCGCTGAAAACCTGCACTATTTCTTATAAGCTTTCAAAGTGGGGGATGATATTATTGGCTTGGCACAAGTCAAGGAAAACATGCCACTTTCCCTCATAATCTTTCAAAATGGAGGATCTCTTGTAGATCTAAATTCTGTTTGATGCAAGGCTGTCCTTACAAGAGTCTGTCTGGGCAGGAGTGGAATGCCTATGGTTGTTTAAGAAGATTCAGTTTTGAATCTAATTTTTCTTTGTAGGTCTATCACAATATCTTATTATTTTGAAAGTGAGTTTTAAATGGTGTGCTTAATTTCTGTTGCCAATTACAATAATGAAATGTCACAGCTGAACATCATATTTAATCTTTTATTGGATATAAATTGTTCAGAATTGAGAAGGGACTTTAAAAGAGAGGGAGCAAATCAAATAACAAAAAAAATTTACTTGTAATAAACTAAATGCAGAAAATTTAAAATTACAATTTTGATGTGTAAAAAAATGAAATCAATGATTGAGAATAACCTGTGCATTTTGGGTTATCAGTCTCCACAACTATGATGAAAAGTCCATGTATTGTAGAAAAACTGTTTGGTCATGTGAGATGGGAAATGCATACATTGGTGTGGAATATAGAAGATATTTGAATTTGTGAACGGAAAAGAAAATATAAGAAATAAATATTTGACTTGAAATATTTTGTGCTGTCCTGGAATGTGAGAACACTTTCCCTTTTGATTGCCATGTGAAGTAATCTTATTCTTAATAATAGACCACATAAAATATACATTGTATACATTAACTGTATAAAATATACAGTGTATACGTTAACTGTGTATTTTTAATTTAAATATAATCTCACTTGGAACTAATAAGTCAATAGATAATTTGATACATTGAGAATTTGATGCAGAATTGGATGTGGCACAAAAACATTCATTTATTTAAAGATATGGAAACCTTTGTGTCATCATTTGAAGTTGAATACATTCAAACATATGAGAACAACATTCAGTGCCTCGTTGAATTCTTTGTGTGGCAGTGCTGACAGGCAATGGCTTACATCTTTAGTCTTGTATTTGTTATGTTCAGAGCAAAGGAGATGGCTCTTTAACAAGATTGTGATTGTGGAATATTAATGTTCAGGTCAGGTCAAATGTTATTACTTTGTATTTAATTCCCTTCTAGTATATAAGCTGACAGCCTGACATTAATTTTAAGGTCCAAGGATTTTAACTGTTCTGATTTCAAACATATAATAGTTTTGAATGAACATTTATTACCTTGAATCTAACTTGTCATGTGTGTATATCATGACATTGTCAGAGAGAAGTGCTGTGATTGGTGACGTCGAGTGAAAGGTCAAAAGTTCAAGGTAAGGAAAAAGATAATTTCTACACTTACAGCAATCTTGTATACATGTTAACTCAGACATGTAAGAAAATAGTTTTGTTCCCAAAGTTTTTATGTTGAAGCTTCTTAGAAATATCTGAGATGTTGCAATACTCAGCGGTTAAAAAGAATGAGAGGACAAAAATGGGCGTGGCATGGAATTTTGGAGAATCATTTTGTCCAGTAGAGTGCCATTTCCATTGAAGACTATGCCTACCATAAAAGGCTGAACAAGACGTCAGTATTATAAGGTGTGGCGTGTTTATGGTATTCAAGTCCTGTGGAGTCTTGTAATTTGTTGAATTGCAATGTTTGACCTATAGCTTGAGCAAGTTCTCTCGAGTTGTTGAAATGCAACAGTATGCAGTTCACTAGTAATTATACATTGCCTGATAAATGATGGCATACAAGAGTTCTTTGTTTGCTGACATCTTTTCTTTGTCACTTCATGTTCCAGCATTGTATTAGTAAATCGAGTAATCTCTCACCTATTGAAAGACATCCAGGATGAAGCAGAAGCAAAAAATTTGGAACAAAAGTCTGCAGATGACAATGAGAAGGATAAAGAAGACAGAAAGACACTTGAGGTAGGGGAAAGTAAAGTTTGTATTACTGCCTCCTGGTTTTTTCTAATCTGTCTTGAACAAGACATGACATAGATTTCATATTTTTATTTTAGACATTATCATTGTTATTTCTCTAGTTAAGAAGAATAATGATCAAGATATGAAGCATATATGCATATTTTGCGAAGTGTTCCAAAAAATTTTACATTTCCTAAGGCCTTGGAATTATGCAAAGCAATTTAATTTTAAGTATTTCGTCAAAAGTTGTCGCTGTAATCCTGCTGTAAGCACAGTTCATGTTTTATAATGAGACACTCGATCAGTTTAAACTGTGCTATCAGTTTAAGTTCCAGATGTTCTGTGCATATTTGAAATTATATTACTGGCTCATTGTGAAAACACTCATGAAATAGAGCCATACAATCAAACACACCATGAACTAATCTTGGTCACTAAACCACATGATGCGTTCAAAATGTTTAGTTGTCGCTCTACAGTTTCGCATTTTGCTTAGGGTTAGAATTCTAAAGAAAAAGAATTTCCCTGGCTTTCCTCACTGGTTATACTGGCTGTTTAAAAAAGACCTTGTATATCTTGGGTATAATTCAAAGAACCTTTAATTCCATTTATTTTGGTGTATGATTGATGGGTGTTATATGGGTTATAAAGTATACAGCTTGGCCTTACTCCAGATGTGCACCTTTCAAAAAAGTGCTAGCTCCACTTGGTCATTTTCGCTTCCTGAACTTCAGAGGTAAATTGTATGAAAAAAGAGCCGATAACATTTTTTACATTTTATATATTTTGTGATTCATTCATTCCACTTTCAGAAGCTGGTATTGTCTAGTCAGGCAAAATTCATTTTCCCTATTTTAATAGCTGCTATGGATAGTGTACTTTAGACTAATTCAGGCTGATTTTTTAGCACAAGGGAGCTGTCATTTAAGTTAGCAGTGTGCTTAAATCACGTACAGTTTCCAAAAGTAAAATACCCAAAGAAATATCATCCACATTACATTAATGTAGCATATAGGTATGCCAACATTCTCTCCATTGTGCATGTTTTAAATGCAAACAACTTCACCTTACATACGCCACTCTCTCAAAAATACATACTAACTGGTGAGTGCCCCCTTAATTAACCTCTTGATTAAGACACCGTCTTGTAGCACAGTTTTTTTTTGTTGTTTTAGTATTCACTAAATACACACAAAGTTTATTACGAAATTATCATTAGTTACAAACAAGGAAGTGAAATACCACAAGATTAAATTTTTTTCTAGTGGCAGAGCCCTGCAAGAATATTATGATTTAGTTTTTAATTTGTTGAACATTCTATAATATATGCAGGGCCATCATAAGGGGTAGGCAATATGGTGTGGGGGGGGGGGTACCATTTCATGGAGTTTGTGGTGTTTTTTTCCCAAGTGGATGGCACCAAAGGCAACACTTGCCTGGAATACTGTTTCGTCCTGTGCAGACTTGCAATGGTCCTGAAAATATATATATATATATATATATATATATATATATATATATATATATATATATATATATATATATATATATATATATATACATGATTCAATTTTCAGGCATTACATGATGGCTTTTTTGCTGAATCATTGTCATGAAAATATGGCTGTCTCTTTGTTTTCTGTGTTCTTACTTACATTATTGTAACTCCTCCTACACCATTTGTGATGTGCTTCGTACCTTTTGGTTTCATTTTTCGGTCATTTGTAGACATGCAAGAACTACTGCCCCACAGGCTTAGCTTTATTACTATATATATTCACGTAAATTTAGTCCGACTGCAAATAACAGCAACTTTGATCTGCCAGTACATAGCTTTGATCTGCCATTGCGTAATGTACTGGCAGATCAGGGTCTGTGTTGCTTGGTTTTAAAAAAAAAATTCTATCAAATTGCATAGACCAGGGTTCCCACGCTATCAGGAAAGAGATGGGAGAGATAAAAAAAAAACCACAACCATCAAAAGTCCTTGAATTTTGCAAATATTGATGAACAACCTAGGAATTTTCTGCTACCACTTGATGACAAAAACAGTTATGTGAGTCATAACTGAGCTGACCAGAGTTGAATTAATTGAGTTCAGACCAGAATATTCAGAGGTTGCAGTCTGGATCATTGAGTGCTTGCCATAAGCATAAATACATAGTCAATCCAAATGCTCAGTGGATTTGATTCATCTTGTAGATTGGTCATCTTGCACACAGCTCGATATTGGTATCATATATGAAAGGTATGAAAGCCAGTCAGGCATCACAAAAAGCCAACATGGTGGTGGCAAAACGTAGCTGCTTAGGGGATGCTCTTCAGATAATAAAAGAGAGTTACAGCTGTATGGTTACGTTGTTGGCATTTGCAACGTGCACATGTTCTGATATATGTTTTTTTTTTTTTAATGAGTTTGGCTACAGGTTTGTATATAGTGAGAGATGGTACTGTCCATAAACCACGCTAATGTACATGTCACGAATTGCCATTGTAGTGCCGACATTAAAGTAGTGATCGCATATATTGTTTTGTCTTTAGAGTTAATCCTTATTAAATGGAGTTGAATAATGTCTTTTAAACCCGCAAGTGAGTATTGTTTGTGGGATTTGATTGGTGGTGTTAAAGGCTTGTGATGTTTGTTGTTTATTTTCCCTGATGTTAACAGTGATTATATACATCCCAATCACCAAGCTGTTGTTTATTTCAAATTTGTGCAACCAGGTTACACACTTTGTTTATTACTTCCTGTATATCTTCTTCAATTTAAGCCATTGACTCATGTCTCTGAGTAAATGATTCTGTTTCTGGATGAGATAACTGTTTCTTTTTATTTAATTAATTGTTAGATATGCAATGTACATGTGTAGATTTTTCATATTTCCCCAAATCCTAGTCAAAACCGTCTTTACAGTCGATATTACAACTGAGCACTAATAATGTTATTGCCTTGTATCTTAATAATAATGGAAGTAACTCCAACTTAAAGAAGACCAATTTTAACTCTGGAAAAAATAATTATTGTAAATGAAAGAAGTGAAAAAGAGCAGACCACACACAAAATAGCAGTTTAAATGTCTGTAAAACAAATTTAGGATGTTACAAAGGAAAAGGAGTAAATCAGAAACGATTTCATATGCTAATACATATACATGTGATCATCAAATGTAAGCATATCTTTGTTGCTATAAACTTTTGTTTTTCAGATTAATGCTTACAATATTTTAGCAAGAACTTTTAATAGAATGTATGTACAGTGATTGTGGTTATTTTCTTTTCAATTGTTCTGAAACTGGACCTTGGAAACTGATCTTTGCAATCAATATAATTTTTATCAATATTAAAGAAATAATGCTACATTAGAAGTACATAATAATACTATCATTCTTAAATATCCTGTACTGTCAGTCTCAAAAATCCTGTACTATCACAGTTTTATATATCTCATACTATGAGTCTTAAAAGTCCCATACCATCAGTCTAAAATATTCTGTATTTTCAAAGTCTTAAATATCCCATACTATCAGTCTTAAATATCCATACTATTACAGGTTTTGCAAAAAACTAAATGAACATTTTCATCTCACGAAAAGATGTACATCAGTGGACATATTTTTGTATGCTTTGTTTTCCATCTTCATTCACCATTTCAGTTTGACCTGAAGCTTTTGGCAGACAAATTATTTGAACTTGGTAGCAGCAAAGAGTGTTTGGAAAGAAATCGTTCCCGCATTTATGCTTGTGTGAAAAGGTACAGTATTATATATTCTTACTGCCTTTATCTTTGAAAGTGCTTCAAAAAGTAATTAGAATTTTGAGATTACGTTTTGTGATTTTTAAAATGATATTTTGTGAAAAATTCAATAATTTGTGTTAGAATTAGGAACTTTTTTTTTGTTGGTTGCTTTGATGCACATTTGTGTACGCTTGTACCCATGTCTTCCAAACTCTGCTGTCACATTTATTTATTGCCAGTGAATGATAACAGTGATGGTAAATGGAGTCCTCATCATCTACCTTGTTAGGCTGTGTTCAGGTTTTGAAATATACATATTTTAATCACTCTCTATTTAAGTGAAACTTTTGAAGAATATAGCCATGTGTCTTGTACCTAGATGTTCAAATAGTCCCCACTTCACAAGATGTAGCCATGTGTCTCGTACCTAGATGTTCAAATAGTCCCCACTTCACAAGATGTAGCCATGTGTCTTGTACCTAGATGTTCAATTAGTCCCCACTTCACAAGATATAGCCATGTGTCTTGTACCTAGATGTTCAAATAGTCCCCACTTCACAAGATATAGCCATGTGTCTTGTACCTAGATGTTCATATAGTCCCCACTTCACAAGATATAGCCATGTGTCTCGTACCTAGATGTTCATATAGTCCCCACTTCACAAGATATAGCCATGTGTCTCGTACCTAGATGTTCAAATAGTCCCCACTTCACAAGATATAGCCATGTGTCTTGTACCTAGATGTTCAAATAGTCCCCACTTCACAAGATATAGCCATGTGTCTTGTACCTAGATGTTCAAATAGTCCCCACTTCACAAGATATAGCCATGTGTCTTGTACCTAGATGTTCATATAGTCCCCACTTCACAAGATATAGCCATGTGTCTCGTACCTAGATGTTCAAATAGTCCCCACTTCACAAGATATAGCCATGTGTCTTGTACCTAGATGTTCAAATAGTCCCCACTTCACAAGATAAGCAGAAAATAAAATATTGCTTGATCTGGTCCATTGCACTGAATCAGTGAAAAGGTGAAAGATCTCACAGTGGTGATGATTTTAAATGAAAAATTATTTTAAAAGATCAAATAATGTTTTTAAGAGTTGGCAAGCAGAGTGTTGGAATTATCAAACTTTATTTAAAATGACCATCTCCTGACAAAATTAATTAATCATACATAAATCACAGGCATAACTGTGGTAAAAAAATACATTAAAAAAATTAAAACTGGCAAGACTTAAAATTTGCAATCTGGTACACTTACCTTATATACGTCCCCAACTGCAAGCAACATGAACACTGACCTGCCACCACATAATGCATCAGCATGTCAGGGTCTGTGTTGTTTCCACTGATTGCTTCTAACCAATTGCACTGACCCAGACTTGCTGGCACATTATGCTGTGGAAAATCTGGTTCTCTCTGGTTTGCAGATGAATTTGTCTTACAAGTGAGTATATTCAGTACACTTTATGTTGAAATCAAAATGTGATATAACCAAAATACTAGATGGTTTTTGAAACACCATTGCCATACCGCTCCAGTTGCCTAGTGGTTAGAGCATCCACCTCGGAAGTGGGAGGTCATGGGTTCGCACCCTGGCTGAGTCATACCAATAACTTACAAAAAATGGTACTAACAGCTGCCTCGCTTGGTGCTCAGCATTAGGAGGTTATTGCTAGGGCTGATTGGCCTGGTGTCTGGATAATGTGACTGGGTGGGACATCATGCTGTGTGTCTGCGGCATGATGCCCCAATGCTAGACATCACTTTAAACTGCCACACTGCAGACATTGTAGAGATATGACTGAAAAATTGTTAAAGCTATGTTAAAAATCCTAATCACACACACACAAACATCATTGCCATTAATTGGCAGTATTCAGTATAAAATTGAATAATATGTTTTTGTCCTAGGATAGCACACTCGCTATATAAATCTTGGCAAGGAACATGTTTTTCCATAGGTAATATAGTGACTGAAGTTTTATTTTTATATCATGATCTTTTTAAATTCCTGTTTTGCATGACTGGATTGGCAGCAGATTTTTACACATGCACTTTGTTTTTCTGAAGAAAATCACTGTCTTTGCATAATGGTGACCACTTGACCTGACTGAACCAGGGATCACATGTGCACATAAAGTGTTATGATTGGTATTAGTGTTGCACGGCATGTAATATAAATATAGGTCAACCAAGTCATATTAGGCCAGACTTGTAATCTAAGAGTCATTAGTTCAGTACCTGCACAGGTCACCTGCCTTGGTGTGTCCTTGATAAAGGTATTTAGCTTCCATTTCCTCAGCATGATAGCCAACAGTGTGGTTAAATTGTAATTGAAAACAAAACAAACTAAAAAAATTGACCTGGGTGTTTGATGCCTGAATTTAGGTCATGGTCATTTGTTCAGAGTTTGGCAGTAATAAGAAATTAAAGGTCAGTCTAATTACAAAAATTTCAGATTCCAAGATTTACATGATGGGGTTGCTTGGAAGCGAGAAGAAGAACCAGTGACAGAAACTGACATTTCCAAAGAAGAAATAAACAAAGCTGTCAGGAGATTGGTTACCATGGAAAAAAATTCACAACGAAAGAAGAAAAATAAGACAAAGAAGGACAAGAAAGGTTTTGATGTTTTATCTTGATATTAAGTGTTCCATACTCTTTTTAAAAAAAATGAAATGTAATATGTCTTTTTGAGATGTAATAGTGTCTTTTTGAGATGTAATATGTCTTTTTGTAATGTAATATGTCTTTTTGTAATGTAATATGTCTTTTTGTAATGTAATATGTCTTTTTGTAATGTAATAGTGTCTTTTTGAGATGTAATATGTCTTTTTTGTAATGTAATAGTGTCTGTGATGTAATAGTATTTGTCTTTTTATCTATTGAAAGCTCTGGTTAGGCATACAGTTTGCATCTCACTTTATAATGTTTATTTGTTTTTCACATTCCTATCAGACCCTTCCCTCTCCCATCTCCCCCCCCCCCCCCCCCGGGGGATAGAGAGAAAACAACATTTTATGGATTATTTCAGGGTTACTCTTTGCCATCTTTTGACTCGTATTACAAAATCGGCTTATTACTCCCCACTTTTTTTAAATTGCCATAAAATAAAATGGGAAGTAAAATCCTGTGAAATACCTGAAGGATTCAGGATGGGCTGTTTTCCTACATAAGTTTTCTAAAGTAAGAATTAAAACATAAAGCATAAAGTTGAATATTTCCAGGTTGAAAATTTCCAATACAAGTATTGCTTGTGGTTCACTTGGTGAAATTGTGTATTGGAACAAAATATGATTGTCACGTTCCCCCTATGGAATTATTATTAACACTGGAGAAGGATGGACAATTAAAAGATTAAATAGCTCCAAGCCCCCAGTCAGCAAAGCCGACAGTCTAATTGTATAAGATATAAAAATAATAAGGTGAAAGTTATAACAGTTTAATAAACTATATCACGGTATTCAATAATTACAGGACAATTTTTCAATGAAGTTGCTTCCAATCCATACAAGACCTATTCAAATTGACAGTTATTTCATCCCTTCTTGTTACTCATCTGTAACTTCCACCTTGTATTCCTTTGTTGGTACTTCTGGTACCCTTGTTTCCATTCTCCCTGCCCTCCTTGTCGGTACTTCTGTTACCCTTGTTTCTGTCTTCTCATATCTCTAATCTTCGGGTGACATCCTATCCCACCTGGAAAGCTTCATCAGAAGCCTTTGTTCAAAATCTCGTCTGAAGTTCCTATGACTCCTTTCCTGCTCTTTTTATGAGTGCTCAATTTGTTCTCGGAGTGCAGTCTAGTTTCCCCAACAACTTCGCTAAGACCTACTCTTTCCACGTCTAAAGATGCACCGATTCTTTCTCAATGAATGTAACAGAATAATGTCTGCCTGCATGAGAAACCTCCCCCAAAATTTGACTATCTTCGTCCTGATTGGATACTGGTGGTCTTTTTGAAAACTCTCTGAGTAGTAGCACTTATACATTATAATGTCGGTTTCCAGTCTCGAAGCCTAAGCTGACAGGTGATATCAGTGGCTGATGGCAAAACAAACAGAGTTTCTCACCCCGCTGCAAGTAACCACGAATTTGACCATAACGCAATGGCTAAGGCAAAGACAGTTTGTTTGTTTCAGAATCGGTCTAAAGTCGTAATATTATATAACATGTATTGACATTACCCAAAGTACTTTGAATGACGAATTCTATCAGAAGACATTTGCAAAGATGAGGCAGGAATTGTTAGCAAATTTTCTCACAAAACGTGACAATCATAAACTCTCAGAACTTTCATAATCAAAAAAGTAAGAAAAGGTAATTGTAGATTTAAATATGAAATTACAATCCTTCATTTTTGCATAGATTTATCATTTGCCATTATTGTTATTATGTTAAATTAAAAAGCATTATGTGGATGCTGTGTAAGAATCCTTTTTCTTCAGATACACTACCTGACCATAATGCATTAGGTGTACGTCTGCAATCTCACAAAATCCAGTCCTCTCAAGCTGAAAATGTTGTTTGCCATGTCTTTTCGGATGATTGAGCTACAAAGTGCTCATTAATTCATCTGCTTGCCAAGGTAAAAGTTGTATGAGATTATTTCCCTCTGTGCAGAGGGATTGGTGCCAAATACTGTAATTTTGTACGTTACTACTTTTTGCTTATGATGCATTGCCAACTTCTTCTGTGACCTTGACTGCTCTGGTGGCCTAGTGGTAAGAGCGCCTGCCTCAGAAACAGGAGGTTGTGGGTTCAAACCCTGGCCAAGTCATACCAAAGACTTACAAAAATGGTACTAACAGCTGCCTCGCTAGATGCTCAGCATTAAGAGGTTACTGTTAGGACTGGTTGACCTGGTGTCAGAATAATGTGACTGGGTGGGACATAATGCTACATGTCTGCGGCATGATGCCCCAGTGCTAGACATCACTTTAAACTGCCACACTGCAGACATCTTAGCAATATGACTGAAAAATTGTTAAAGCTACATTAAAAATCCTAATCACACACTTCTGTGACCTTGCAAATCCCAAATCCCAAACTCCCTTGCACCTTTTTATCAGTTGAGTGATTTGTTGAAATTTTCTCAACCGGAGATGTTTACTCTAATGACATTTCTATTTCTAGCTCCATTTTTATTGGAGAGGAATATTTAGCATTTGTCTGACTTCAGTACTTTTGATTCAGCTGATTTAGCTATATATTCAACTACTCAGTCTTGTTATGTATTCTGTATGTAATTGTTCTGTAATCAAATGTTGCAAGGTCATGCTTCTAATTTCCATACACTTTGTAAAAAAGTTATTAGTATTCACACAGGAAGTTCAGTGTGATGCTGCACAAATTTAAACTGGTTTTGCATTTGTCTTGCTGTCTTTATCTACTATTGTCAGCACAATGGTCGGGTTTAATTATGTGCAGGCAGTTAAGTTGAAAATTGGCTAACAACAATCGCTCATCCTGAATATATTGTAATGGTTGCATTTCTGTTCTGAGATTACATTGGTGACCATCTTTGCCAAATAACTAAATTGGGCAAATGAGAGAGCTAAGGAGCAAACAATCAAGGATGTGGATGCCACAAGTTTTGTTATCACCTCAGTCAATAACTTCCTTTAGCCAACTCCCTGAAGACAGAAAGCATGTCTGTTCAGAAGCTACAATTATCCAGGCCATCATAAGCTTCTCGCTCTAACCGTCATCACTATGAACAGAACTGGTCTTTATGGCTTTACCTTTGGGGTCAATGCCAATTTGGTATGGTGGCCCATCTGGACCAGTATTGAGTATACTGGCAACAAATGCATACCCTGGTACTGGCCACAGTGATCTTTCCGGAGACCCAGTACCAGCTATGGTGATACACTAGTTCCAGACAAAGGATGATGTACACAGTGAAAACCGAGAGAGAGATCTGTTTCAGTATGCTGGATTCCCAGCCCTGTTCACCATTCTTCTTAAACTGTTTCACCAGCCCAATCAATTTTTTCACAGAAAATGCGTTGATGAACCCACTCTTCATGTTTTAAGATTCATGCTCACAAGTGCCATCTTCCTCCCATCATATAATGAATTTCAGGGATTACTTAGTCTTCCATGCATTGATGGAAGAGATTTTCCTGCTTGCTGCCAGAGTTTTGACCACTTCCACCTACTTCTCTCATTGGCCACTTAGAAAGCTATCATTGATCTGTCAAGAAAGACGAGCTATCAACGACAACTAAAGCACTGTTGATACTACATTATTTTTGGAAGGCAGCATCAGTACTCTAGTGTCAGCAGATCTTCCTTTTCATCTGGATGACTCCCATCAAGTTTCAACCTAGTTATCTTCAAGTCTTATGCAGATTTTTCACACTGATGTTTGAGATGTCAACAGAGATATTGTTGGCATATGGACAGGAAGCCTTTCCTTGACAACAAATAACTGGTGTGGAATGTCATAGTTATAGGATCTGTGATCAGTTTAGTTTTGGTGGTTATTGTTAAGCAGTCTGAACACAGCCTAAACCTTTATGTCAAGAACCTTTCTGTCACACTTACGAGTCTCTCATATGACATGGTGGCCCTGAGTGGCTGAGTGGTTAAAGCGCTCTCTGTTACGGATCACTGCCATCTCACCTTTGTCTGCATGGGTTCGAGTCTCGGATTCGGCCAATGTGGGTATGTGAGAAAGCTTGCCAGTAGCTTCTTGTGGGTCGGTGGTTCTTTCTGGGAATTTCCCGGGTTTCTCCTCCACCATTAATACGTGCTGAAAAATGGCGTTAAACCCTACAACAACAACAACTCATATGACATGTGCTTAATGGAGCAGTTCAACACCTGCTTGTCAGTGCCTTATTAGTATCCATTAATTTACAGCTTATGGCAAGAGATGCTTTTCTATTTACATTTGCCTTCCTGAAGTATCACATCACTTTCTTCCAACCTTCTTTTTCATGGCCAGGTAGGTTTAGTCAAGAAACAGATTGCTAGAGAGGCAGACCTCATCCAGGCCCACAGATAAAAAAGCTCAGCCCACATGTCTAAAAGAAAAGATTAGAGAAATGGGATGGACCCTTCTAGGTGCCCCAGAAAAGAAAATTGGATGATGAAGCAGAAGAGAAAAAAAAAAAATGACACTAATATCTCAGTCCGATGGTCTCGGAAGAAAAGGAACAGAAAAAGAAAAGCATGTTAAAGCACTAGAGTTGCAGCCAGAAGAAAAAGTACAACAGCTAAAGAGCAGTGTTTAGTTTAATAGTTGGGTCCAATTACAATGACCATTATCATTTGCATTTCATATTTCATCACATTCATTTATATCTTTATTGTTTTTATTTTTGTTTCTTGTATTTAAACTAGTAACTGGATGTAGAACACTTGTTAGTGGGATTAGTCATTGAAAACTGAAACTGGTTATTAAAAAGTAATTGAAGTTAAGTTCTCCTGATCAGTATTAACTCGAACATCTTTTAAACCTTGTAATAACTACTCACCTGGTGGCCGAGTGGTCTAAAGCGCTCTTCGTTACGGATCGCTGCCATCTCACCTCTGTCTGCGGCGGTTCGAGTCTAGGATTCAGCCAATGTGGGTATGTGAGAAAGCTTGCCAGTAGCTTCTCGTGGGCCGGTGGTTCTTTCCGGTGTTTTCCCGGGTTCTTCCTCCACCATTAATACTGGCCGCCATGTATAGCCTATCGTGTGCTGAAAAATGGCGTTAAACCCCACAACAACAACAACAACTACTCACCTGAATAGTCACTTCACTATGAGGTTTTCACTAAAGATTTCATAATATGTCTAGTTGGTCCTAATGCAAATGAAAGGGGGGTCCATCAAACATCATTATAGCTGTGCAATCAGCAGCATTGGAAGAAATCTCAAAGCATCCTACTAACACGGATTTCTTTTCCAAATTTTCTTGCATTTTGGCTGTTAGGCAGATGTTAGAGAGGAGAGCAATCTCAAGCCCCATTATACCTATTGTTTAACAAATTGTGTTTAACTGGCAATAAAGTTTCAACAAATTGTGTATTTACCTGGCAATAAAATTTCAACAAATTGTTTATTTACCTGGCAATAAAATTTCAACAAACTGTATTTAACTGCCAATAAAATTTCAACAAATTCATGTTTGACTGGCAAAAAAATGTTAACAAATTGTGTGCTTAACTGGCAAAATTATAAATCTATTTTATATTAGCTTTGAAATTATTACAATTCAGATATTTGGTAAGTTAAAGTAATCAAGGTATATTGCAAAAACGTGGCATGGTGGTAAAGCATCTGTATTGCATGCAAGAACTGACACCATGCTTGATAGTAAGTACGTGTATGGTGTGCAAGAACTGACACCATGCTTGATGGCAAGCATCTGTATGGCATGCTTCATGGCATCTCAGCATTGACCAGAGTGAGACTCAAGCTTGTATCCTTCAGACACATGGTCTTATTGTGCCAAACATTAGACCACACTGCCTTATAAAACAAGTCTGCATAAAGCCCAAATTTCAAAAAGGTTGAGTAGGAATTTGCTGATTTCAAGGGAAAATTTGCACCGTATCAGGATCAAATTCACTGTTTGGGTAGGTTACTACCTACCACATTGATTGGTATGAATACATCATGCGGCTTGACTTGACTCCTGAATGATTATATATAAAATTGAATTGGGGCTAAGTAGCTTCCAACTCAGTATACTACTACCCTGTGGGGCCCTGAGTGGCCGAGTGGTCTAAAGCGCTCACCGTTCCGGATCACTGCCATCTCACCTCTGCCTGTGTGGGTTCGAGTCCAAGGCTCGGCTAGCATGGGTACGTGGGAAAGCCTGCCAGTAGCTTCTCGCGGGTCGGTGGTTCTTCCCTGGGTTTTCCAGGGTCCTTCCTCCACCAGTTATACTGGCCGCCATGTATAGCCTATCTTGTGCTGAAAAATAGCATTAAACCCGAGAACAACAACTACTACCCTGTAGCTGCTAGTCTTTTCCTGACTTGTTTGGTATAGGTTGATAACAAGAGTTACACATGCTTCACCACCACAGGTCATGTGCAACATTATGCAACTTGATGTTTCTAAGCAGATTGACCAGTTTGCAATCTCAGCCTTTACAGACAAGGTTTGCAGACCATGCAGTTCGGCTGGGACAGATATGACTTCAGATCTGGCTCATAAGCCAGTATGGCATGTGCGTGACCAAGAAGGTGAATTTTCCAAGGTCTGATCCTTTCCACATTTAAATAGAAAAGGATACTTCCAAGTTAATGGTACTTTGATACATGATACTTTTTTTTGACAGCTGGTATTTTGATAAATGACTTTGGTACACAATACTTTGTCTTACTAACAAAATGTTACTCTTCACAGGTTCACAGAGTGGAGAAGATGCAAAGGAAAATGTTTCACAGCTCATTCTTGAAGAGAGTGCCCAGAGTTTGAAGAGTGACAGTCAAGATGTGGAGTCATCAGATGCACAGGAAAAGAAAAGGAAGAAAAACAAAAGGAAGATGGACCATTGTAAGAATGATGATGTTACTCAGATAGAGACTGAACCAAAAAGTAAATTAAAAAAGAAAACCGCATTTGAAAAAGTAAGTGATCAGTCTTTAAAGGATATAGCAAAAGAACGTAATGATGCAAATAACACTTCTACAACAGCTTTTCAGCATCACAGTCCCAGTCCGGCCAAGGAAGATAACTCAGAATCACCTTATAAAAAGGCCCAAAATACTAATAGAAAATTCAAGACAGTTATAAATGTGGCAAATATATCGCCAGAAAATTCAAAAAATAAGGCTGGAAAAATTGTTGAATCTAGTGCAATTCAGTCTTTAAAAGATATGAGAAGTAAAGTGAGACCCACTGAAGATGGAGATTCCTCATTGAATTGGGATGAATACAGTCCAAGTCCAAGTAAAAAGCAGAAAAAGGACAGTCCAGTGTTAAAAGAGAATTCAAGTACTTCTTTAAACGACCAGACAAAGAAGGAGCTTAAAATAGGTACAACATCGAAAAAGGACAGCAGAAAGTGTGGAGGAAAGAAAAGTCCCAAACAGCATGATGTGAATGTTGACTCGAAACTAAATAACACAGCTGACATTAATTGTGTCGATGCCAATATTAATGTGACAAAACTAAAAAGTACTTCTGTGTCAAAAGGTATTGATGCCCCACTTGAGAAAGGTGAAATAGAGATATATGTACCTCATAAAAAGTTTAAAGGTAATTTGAAAGGCACTCCATTGTTCAAGGGAAAATCAGGATCTGCAGATTCTAAAGAGAAGAAAACACCGATGTCTGCATTTGCTAGGTTTGAAAAAGCCAAAATTCCCATAGCATACGTCAAGAAGGCTCTTTTCAAGAAATTCTCTGCAAAGCAGGCTAAGGTAACTCAAGTGTACATTTACTGTTAGAAAGGTTAAAGGCAGGCTTTGGTAAATCTTGAATTCATT
Organism: Sinohyriopsis cumingii; assembly: GCA_028554795.2. Taxonomy (NCBI): domain Eukaryota; kingdom Metazoa; phylum Mollusca; class Bivalvia; order Unionida; family Unionidae; genus Sinohyriopsis; species Sinohyriopsis cumingii. Next base: position 122,654,285 of record CM068831.1, on the reverse strand, counting down.
CAGTATCTTAAAGTTGGATGGTTAAACTATCATGTTTTGAGTTTCTACTTGGCACTAGCCTCAAAGCTTGTGCAATGACCTGCTGTTCATTTTCTAACATTCTCCATCGCTTTGTTAGCACATGCATGTGGACACTGTTGCCCTAACTAAATCCTTTGTAATGATGTTAATGAATCCTGATCAGACCTGGGAATTTTTATAATCCTCATTCAATTACTTTTGGTCCAAGGTAAATGATCATGCCTTTGCTTCTAGTTCTGCTAGTCATAGACCAAAGAGCCTGTTTTCTGTATCCATTGTGTGTCTACTACCACATCATCATCATTAGTACAAGTTTGTTATTGTGTTACCGATCTAAACTACTGGGAGGATTAACATAAAACTTTGGACACACATTTATCCCATGGTCTTCTTGGTCCTAGATGAAAATATTTCACCTTGGACATCTTATATGGCTCCCTTAGTGGTCATCTTCAAAGTCTTATTATTGTTATTCCACTAAAATATTTCTTTTAGTATCTAGTTGGTCTTAAAGGAAAATGGTACTGATCATAACATCCAACATGGCCACCATAGCTTCTGATTGGTACTTTAAAACCATCATTGTTCTAATGTGCCCTTAAAACACTAATATATACATATATGAAAATCAAGTTACTGCTCTCAGTCTTGATCAGATCTTAATATCATCATTCACATAAGACTTTTTTTGTCCAAAATGTGAACTTTGCTGGTGTGATCCACAATATGGCCATCATGGTATCCATCTTGTTATAGCCACTTTGTGTGAATAGATGCCAAGAGTTACATAGACATGGGTTGTCACTAAATCCCATTCCACTCCACCCCAAAAAGTAGCTTCTTTCTTTCAATATGTAGTTGTACCTATGTTGAATTGATGCTGATGTATGTCTTAATGGCCAACCGTAAAATCTTTAAATAGCTACTTGTCCTGCTTGGAGTTTACACTGAAATATTGTAGAAATTTATAGCCGGTTCTGAATGAAAATAGTGTTCATCTGACATTGTACAATGACCATATAAAAATCTTGTTATCAACACTACTCTTGCATCAAAGATGGCATTTACTTGTTTGTTTGTTTTTTGTTGAAGTTAATGAAGGAGTTCTGAATCTAGACCTTATTGACCATGGGGACATGTCAGACGTCATTGGTTGGTTAGATACATAGCGACTTCCATTCTAATAAACAAGTTGATAGTCAGCAATCTGACTGATATTTTTAAATAAAAGGTCTTGACTCTGGGGTTTTAGTGCACTGGCTTATGTACTTTAAAAGACAAACAAGCATGAATGGATTTTTATTCAACTGACTTCATAGATGTATTAAAATTTGGGTTTTATTCCAAAAATAATAATTATAAAGTTACCCAAATTTAGCAAGACATTGTCTGCACTTACAGGTATCTCATGAACAAAGTAACTTAGACATGCAATAAAGTATTTCTTCTACAGAATGTGGTAGTCAGAGTTACAGATGAATATAAGAGATGGTTTCAGTACTCAGCAGTAAAAAAAATCAAATAGTGGAAGAAATGGACTTATCATTACTTAAAGCATCATTGCCTCTGTTAGCTAACTTTTTTGGGTGTATTTTGAAGGTAATGTTGTTGTTGTCATCTACATACCCATTGAGTCTTTGAAATGGTTCTTTAACCAAACTGAGTTACTGGGAAGAAGGAGATCTTACTTTATTATATGTTTGAAATAAGGTATGGTCAGTTTGTTAGCTCAGGCTATATTGCCTTGAAAGTGATTAGTTATTGGCTCTATGGTTAGGGAACTAACTCAAGATCAAACGAACCTGTTGTGCATTGTGCATTTCAGCTGATGAAATTAGGGTAGTCACCAGGAGCAGCACAGCTGTTCCTTAACAGATATTATACAGACTGTGGGATGGAGGGTGGAAACAACTTTGAGGAGTTTTTACCTCCGAGTTCTATTATCGTAAAAGGCTTTGTTTGACTTGGTGAGACTTATATTAGCAGCGTAACAGGCTGCCTTCCCAGGTGATGTGGCAACTTTCCAGATATGGAGCCTATTGACTTCTGCTTGATTTGCAGGGTTGGTTCCCAGTCAATTGTATCTGGACATATGGAGTCACTACACCAGCCTGTATTTTTCTTTCTGCTTGGAAGCTGCCTTACACATCTTGCAGATGCAACTACAACCACCTGTTATTTTTAGATCTTATGGTCAGGTAACATATCTGAAGAAAAAACTAATATTTGGAATAAACAAATTTGTTAGATAATACTTGCTTGATCATATTGCATCCTCTCCACCTCTAACCCCCCAGTTACATCCTACTGGCAGAGCATTAATTCCTCAATTTCAGTAGTAATCGAAGTATAGACATGATTTGGTACCAACCCCTATATCCAAGGGGAAATCGGTCTAGTCCAGGAGTCTCAAACTCAAACCACCCTGGAGTTTGCATGAATGCATTTTTGATGGCCGAAGGGCCGCACCACCTTTTGTTATCTCTGATGACACCTTGTGACACCAATCATTTTGTGGGCCACATGATATGGCTTGGCGGGCCACATGTTTGAGACCCCTGGTCTAGTCAGACCCACACAATTATAGGCTGGCATTTACAAATTTTTTCTTTAGCTTCAAGTTAACTTGGGAAGGATGTATTTTCGATGGTAGTGGTCATACTCCTAAGGTATTACGATCAGGTAAATATTGTGGAATAAATATTTTACTAAAAAATTTTATTTCATAGAATGACTTCTTTGACACAGATAATTGTTATTCATTGTGCTTCAGTCCTACTAAATTTTACCAACATAATTTTGTCCTTCATCCTAAGTTTAGATTTGATATCCAGCAATCAGATTGGACACAAGAAAGCATATTTTTGGAGACTTATTCCTTCTGGAGTTGTGATGTTTATATATGTATGCAGTATTATTAATTATTACTTAAATATCAAACTAAAATTAGGTTTTTGTTTGACTTGATGCTTGCTCTTTTTCTATATTGTGTTTTACTTCTTTCACAGTTGTCCTTGGTTGACTTTTAACTTTATCACTGTGACCTTTCTTAGTATAGTGTACTTAGCTTTCAATCATATAGGTAGTTTTGGCATTGCTTATGGTAAAATGTTGAAATCTGGTGATCGAGCCTGGTGAATCAATTAAACAGGACCTGAACCTTAATTTTGTGTCTGGAAAAGTTTTTGTTTGTTTTGTTTTTTATTTAAAAAAAGGTTGCTTTAGGAATGCATCAGTCTTTTTCTTTTCATTTTCTTATGTGTTCACATTAGGTATTTTTATTCATTGAACATATTTTTTTATTTTTGTGTGACAGGCTGTAGTAAAATGTTAAACCTTTTTCAGGAGAAGGAAAACCGTGATACATCCCTGATAGATTCAAGCAAGAAAAGAGTCAGCTTTAATATGAAGAAAAACAAAGCTGTTGGTTGGTATTTTTGTTGAGCATTGGATAAAACTTCATGATTGATCATCATCCATTGCTTGTAATTGATTGATTAATAATTAATTTGTCCACATGATATCTTGCTGAAACTGGCATTATTTTGTAAGAAATCATGAAGTCATAAACAGCCAGAAAGGTGCAGAACTGAATTTTAACTAAAATTGATAACAGAATTTGTAATTGATTTAATATGGCATGTTACCAAAAGTGACTAGTGCTCAACCAGATTGTTTAATCATAATAGCACTAGTTGGTTTTCATCTTGAATGGTGGTCACTAAATTTTTGTCTCATCTGCTAAAGCAAGTTAGATGATGAAAGACCAGTATTGTCTCATGTTGTGGTCATCATAACAGCAAGTTGCCATTTTAGCTATTTTATTATATACTCTCATTTTCTCCCATCAACTTAATATTAGAGGTAACTAAACAATGTTGAGTGATATATGTCATTGATAAGAATGCATGTCTTACTTTATAATGCCATCCAACTTCTTACATTACGATGTCATCTGACTTGCCAGATATAATCACATGCATCAAGAATAAAGAGATGATGTTGAGATGGGAATAAAATGAAGATAATTTTTTGCCATATTGTAATATCAAGGGACCTGATAAGAGACCTGATAATTGATGATAGATGTAAATGAGAATGCATAATAAAATTGGTGTCCAATATCTGGTGGATGGATTATTTTGGAATAGCCACTCACAAACTTGTCAGCCACATGTCAAAACAACTTTGTCCACTCAAGATACTAGACTGTGCATATCAGGGCCTGAAAAAAATTACACTGGTCATTGACCAGTTTTCTTTTTTAGCTGTGGACCTATTATTAGCAGTACTAGCATGTGGAACCTTTAATATTTCGTATTTGTTCCTATAAATTAAGAAATATGTTTTTTCAATCTCTGATTCATCTGAAAAGCATCATAAAATAACACTGATGCAGGTTGAAGCCAATCAGTAGTAAGAGACTGGTAGTGTAAAATACTACTGAAAATCTGCAAGTTTTGCATGCAATAAATGGTTGACCAGTCTGTGTTTGATCTAAATCAATCAAAGGTGTATCTGTTCTCAAGCACAGCTAAAGCTAAGCATCAAAGTACTGGACTGTCATATGTTCCAGATAGATGAATATGAGTTTGTAATGTGGATTTACTGGCAAGAATAAATCACAGTAAATTTGTCAGCTATAGGATATGTTGCAGAGCTGAAACTTGAATGTCCCAGATTTTAAAATGATGCAAATTATTAAAACAAAATAGCATTTTTGGACTTCAAAGGAACAATGGAAGAACCGACCTACAGATAGCACAAAAAACAAGCAAATAGCATGTTACTTGAACCAAAAAGGTTATTTCTTGGAAATCGACCTTAACCCCCACCTTATCAGGAGTCAAATTGCTCAAGCCTTTACAAATTTATGTGCAGATCAGAAGAAAAGGCTTAAATATCTTTTTGACACTGCATATGGAGTACCTTTTTAACATTGCAAATGGAGCAATTAAAGCTGGAAAACCTTTCTCTGTCTTTGAGTTAGCTTATAACATTCAGCAAAAGAATGGTCTAGACTTGGGACAAAATTACATTAACATCTTTCCTCAACTCCATATTGTTGTTTCCTGAAGGCACCAATACCAAGTTATCTGAATTGTCAGTTTGCTTTTCTTTCTTTTTCTTGTCTTTCAATACTATGCTCTGTAGTAAATATATGCATGTCCGACTTAGCTGTTTACCAGTCCATGTCCTATTTGAACCTTGAAGGTGTAGGTTCCTACTGGTCCTAGATGAGTGAGTCAAAAGGAAATTTTCAGGTTCTGACACATACAGTAATAACCTGTAAGTGCAATGCATATCCAGCTGCAAAACTGTGTACACCCAGATCTGCTATCATATCTATCTTCAGGTAGATCTGGGTCTATGCTGTTTGTTCTTGTCATAATTTGTCCATAAAATATATTACCTGATCACAAATTAACTTCTGCTATCTCCCAAATCCAGTTTTCTTGGAAAGACAAAAAAAATTCTTTACTCTATATATACAATATAGATGCTAAAAATTGTATATATTGGAAGAAACTCATCCAATATATTATAATTAACTCCCCCTTGTCATAACAAGATGGCTGCCAGTATACCTGATATTCTTCAGTTTAAGCTTTTGCTTGGTATGCGTAACCTCCTAAAATATTTTGAATTTCTTTGGCTTTTTCAGGCATCTGTCTTCTGAGCTGGTCTTGTTTTATTATCTTTTGATTCAGGCTTTAGAAACTGGAGGTTTTGTTTTTATCATTATTTTTGCATATTTTTCCTTCATTTTGGGTTTAATCACCAGCCATGCCCTTCTTTCATGTTTGCATGCCAAATTAACATTGTTATATAGCTAGAACAGTTGAATATTTTGTTTGTTTTTTTGCAAGTTATAACTTCTGCATGGTAATTGTTGTGCACTCTGCACTGTTTTGTTTTATTACATGATATAGTCCTTTATCATTGTCATTAAAGGTACACAGCAGCAATTAGATGCATCTACTAGAAATTTGTTTATGATTAATGGTCTCAGTGGACACTGTTCAGACATGTATCTGGCATACTGAATAGTCCTTGCAGAACTTGTGCATATTGGTCAGAAGGGACCTAGTCCTTTGTCCTGTGCATGCAGCTGAAAGGCAGGGTACAGTGCATCAGGAAAGTCTTTTGATGTCAAAGTCCTGAGCCTTTACCTCAATAATGAGTCGGTTGACTGTATAGTAGGGATGTCCCATGAACCTCTCTCCCTCCCAGAATTGATCAGACTTTGCTGTCAGTTACTCACAATTCTAGACAGCTATGTTGGGAGAACAGTATACTATAGATGTGATCATTTTGCAAACATCTCAATTGCTGCTCAGAATTTCGTATGAGAAGTTGAATCAAAGAGACCAAGTGGCAGACTTTGTCTTCCTCAGGGGGAGGGGAATTTTTCTAGCCTATAGTCGTAGCATAGTGGGAGATTTCATTCCCTCCTTGCAAATCCAGGTATCCACAGTAATGCATTGCATAAGCTTAAACATAAGAACATCCGATATACGGTTAACCTACCTAGCATGACAAGGATCGGTAATTATAGTATGTTCAAAGGGTTACTTCCCATGATACTATTTTAATGTTTATATGGTACATAGACAATACGTATTTCATTTATGATTCCATGAGAGCTGTAATTGAGAGGCGATGAGAATAATTATTAGCATTAATGTGATTGGAAAGCATAATTTATGATAAAAATTTCCTTTCTAGCAAGCAGCATAGACACTGATCTGCAAGCAAACTATATGATGAAAGATCTGGGTCCACATTTGCATTTGGATTCAGGTTATATATGGCTAAACACACAGCTGTAGAAGGGGTCATATTGTGTTTCTGCTGTCTGTCTGTTTGTCCATGTGGTCCTATGTGCACATATCCATCCTAAATCAGCTTGATCAGACAACAACAACTCATCTTTGAGTCATGAAATTTTACGTGCTTTATCATGATCATAAATTTGGTACAGCTGGCACATACCATTGTTGTTCTTTTGTAGACAGCTGTCATGTAGCATGTCAGTAACACCAACATTAAATTCACATAGTATGAAACCTAGGTGTCACTCTGGACAGTACTCTCACGTTGCACCAACATGTCATGAACATTTGCAAGGCTGCATATCTTGAGCTGAGATGCATCAGCTCCATTCGCAAATATCTTTCAGTTGATGCCACTAAAAGGCTTGTATGTTCGTTAGTACTTTCAAGACTGGACTATTGTAACTCAATTCTGTCTGGTTCATCTCAATATCTACTTCAGAAACTTCAGAAAGTTCAAAACATAGCTGCTCGGATCATACTTAGAGTACCACGATCAGAGTACACCTCCCCCTGCTTTGTACCCTACACTGGCTATCCATTTGATCCAGATTCAAACACAAAATTTGTTCTCTGTGCAGCGTTTCACTGACTGACTCCAGTCCAACATACCTATCCGACCTCACCCATGTGTACACACCAGCAAGATACTTACGCTCCTCTTCTGACAATTGTATACTCATTATTCCCACTACAAAAACAAAGTCATATGGACAACGTTCTTTTGCATACCAGGGCCCGGCAATGTGGAATGAATTGCCCACTGAACTTAGACACAAAGACACAGTGATCCCATTCAAGAATGGTCTTAAAACTCATTTATTTCGACTGCAAGAACAAACTTAAAGACCTAATAATGTTCCCTATCTTAAATATTTTCAGCACGTTTTTTGTTTTTTAATTTCATGGTGTTTGGGGATTTTTTTTTTATTTTGTTGTTGTAATAATATTATTATATATGGGTTGTTTTTGTTATAGATGTTGTCTAATGTTGTAAAGCGCTTAGACCTTCTAAAGATTAGGCGCCATACAAAGTCCTCATTATTATTATTATTAGTGAGCTGACATATAACATTGTAGTGCTTCTCTAGGCAGAATATATTGTGCTGTGGCATTAACCGTGTTCATCCATTTTCATTTCAACAAAAGAACTTTAGTTTCTGACCATGCACCTTCACCCTCTTTTGTGGATGGTTCCGTCCTGGGGTCAGAAGGATGAAGGTCACAGTCGGTTCTGAACAATGACTTTTGTTCTGGACTTAACAACTTCTTTACCAGGCATTGTGGATGGCTTGTACTTGGAAAATGGAGAAACCTATCAATTTTTGGTTGAAATAGTGTATATTCAAAGTCACTGTGACTTCAGGAAGAAAAATGGTTTATGCAGAATATCGGAAGTCTAGACTGCTTTATCAGACTTTATGGATGATACAATCACTCGAGTTTTGTAACAGCTACAGTTACAAAACTTTCTGGATAGCTTCCACCTGAGGTGAACAAGCCTATTGATTTGGGGGTCAAAGTTCAAGCTCACTAAAAGAAGTAAAAATGGTTTCTGCAAAACAATTTCAATTATCAACCATTTTCCTTCACCAAAAATTGTCAAGAACATCCATATTGAGTACAAAAGAAGCTTATTAATTTCATGTTTCAAAGGTCAAGATCACTGAATGAAAGAAAATAATTTTTTGGCTAATAACTTGAATTTTAGACCATGTACCTTGGCCAAAGTTTGTGGAGGGTTAGCATTAAGTGTGGAAGAGATTTTCCAAAGTTTGTGGAGGGAGAACACTAAGTAAGGAAGAGAGCTATTGATTTTCCAAAGTTTTGGTGGGAGAACACTAAGTGGGGAAGAGGGCTATTGATTTTCCAAAGTAATGGCCAGGTAACATCAAGAGTTGAAAAGGCCCATTGATTTTCCAAAGTTTTTTGAGGGCTAGCATTAATTGTGATTGAGGCCTATTTAGTTTGGTCAAGGTTATTGTGGCTCATAGAAAAATAGGGTTTGGAGAGTAATATTGGATGGCTTGCACTTAAAGTAGTGAAAAAAACAATACTTTATGAGGTCTAAGGTCAGAGGTCAAAGACATGGTAATTCTAAAAGGAAATTAATTGTTTCTGAACAAGTCCAGATCATGGAGACCCATTGGTCAATAATTATTCATACCAGTAATACATCTACCTGCATAGAAGGGGTGGGGTGGGTGGGTGGGGGTAAGTCATATAATGTGTCAATCACCCATTGCTGGTACTCTTGCCAGTATGAAAACAATACCCATAATATAATGCAATGTCACAAAAACATCAAAACACAATAAACTTAAGTTTTTCTTTCAACCATAAAACCATAAAACCAATTGGAATGAGTAATTAGTATGGAACAACTCACATCTCTCAAGAGTACTGTGTCCTTTATGAATAAGATTATTTTGTAATAGTACTGTATCTTGTATGAATAGTAGTATGGGAGAACAGCATCCTTTATTTTCAGTGGGTAATTTGTCCATTGAATTCTTTAAGAATGTGATGAAAGTTACCACTATAAATACAAGATAGATTTTGTTATTCCCATGTGTCAGTGAGTGTCTTTAAAATAAAAAAATCGGAAATTTGATTGCATGTAGTAGGTATATTAGATTCCATATGTTTAAGGTCACTAACAATTGCATTTTACTCTAGTTGATAGACATACTTGCTTCATACTAAACTGTGTTGAAATAAAATGTCAGTAATGGGCAGGAGAAAAGTCCTCCAGCCACCCGACTCCTAGTATTTTAAAGACACAAAATATAGTTTTATTTGTCCCAAAGACTCAAATGTGGTACAAGTTTTATTCCTGTAGGTAGACTTTCCTGTCCTTTCCACAAACTTGGATGAGATTGTACTCTTGTAATTTTCCATGATATCCACTAGAATCTGTACATAAACTTATGTCTGTAATTTGTCACAATTTGCACAATATGTAGGCTGTAAACAATTAGAGAATTCAATCATGTATATTATGGTCAATGTAAAGATGAATCTGTCTTCCATTTCTGTATGATTTACTCTAACCGTATTTCATTTCAAATGATTTTTTTTCATTATGTTGTCAGGTTATCAAGAGAGTTTGAATGTCAGTCCAGTCGTCCCTTTCAACCCTGATCGGAAACCGGAACAAGGCATTTTGAAATCACCAGTAATAGCTTCCCATATAAATTCACCAAATGTTAGCAGAACTCCTAATCCTGTACCCAAACTAAAGGGTCAGAAACTTTCATCTTATGTGTCTACACCAGTCATTCTAAAGAAGAAAGGAAAAAGTCTGAAAAGAGCCAGAGCTGCTGACTTTTTTTGATACTCAATGTGATCACTTTCTTCCAATTTAATATATCACTTAAAAATATATTATTTCGCTGACAGTAAGCTGAAGAAGCCACATATTGTATATTTTTTGAAGAAATCAGGTGGGCTTGTCACATGAAAAAAAACCTTTTTGATAAGAAATTTCCAAGCATTTTGGAAAAGTTAAATTATCAAGAACATATGGATTATCCTGGATCTTCCATTTTCTTTTTTCTTTTTCTTTTGGCTTGATGGATTTCAGTCTATGTTTATGGCATTGTATCCATTCTGTGTTACTATATATAGTTTATATTACTAAAATTAGTTACAATTAGTATCAGCTTGCTAAAATTAGGAATGAGGCATATAGCAAGTGACCTTTATTGGCAGTTTTATTTTGCAAGAGAGACAACTCAAATTTTGGTTAATTATTAGACATTATAGTAGTTATCTGCCCTGAAAGTTGTCCCAGAAATCACACTAAAATAGTATTGGAAATTTTAATATAATTTTAGTAGTGACAGATAAAGAAAAGAAACTTGGAAACATTGTTAAGATTATTTTAAGCAGTAAGGGTATGATAGTGAAAGGGACCATAAAGGTAATACCAATGGATTGTTTGCCCATCTGATCTTATGTTAATTAGGATTACTTCTTGAGTCAAAGTTATCAGTATTCTGAGTGCTTTGATTTTTAAATGCTAAGTTGCTGAATATGTTAAAAAGTACTGTAAGCCATTCAGTATGCTTTTAAGGTGAAAGATAATATTTTTAACATTTTATTACCAGTGGCATAATTCATTCTATGATCCCTTTATTCATTATCAAATCTCAGATTTAGTAGATATTGTACATACTCCTCACTGGTGATAGGTACATCTTTCATGCAGCAAACATAATAGCCGAGGTCTTGTGTTGGCATAACTATACTATGGTCAAAGAATCCTTAATATCCCATTGATAGAAGCTTTCTAGAATCATTGTTAATTGTCTGGAGCTGTTAATAAATAAATTTCCTGGCTGAATTAAGTACATATAAATATACTTGAAAAATATTGTAATTGCCTGTAAAAGATTATCACTCTTGAGCTTGGCTGTATTTGTCATTTGTATATTATAGGAATGGGACCTAATTGTTTATGTTGATATGTGCCAGCACTTATGGTTTTGCCATTGAATGTAATTTTGTTCACAAAATATTTGTGAATTGGAGAATGAGGCTGGTACAGTCAATTGAATAATTGGTTGTTAATCAATATTTGTGTCAAAAATAATTATGAAGACAATCATGGTAGAAGAAAGACATTTTATTGTGGTGAAATGTACTCTTATAGCTGGAATTTAGGGCTACAGTTTGCCCAATGTCAACCGTGACCAAATGAGTTACAGTTTGCCCAATGTCAGCCATGACCAGACGAGCAGATAACTGTATGCTGTCAACCAAAGAGCAGGGGATTCTATTTAGTTCTAACCTGGTACTAACTTTCCAATCCAGTAGCTCATTCATAGATTATGTGTCGGTCATTTTGGATACTAACTGTTAAATTTTATAGATTGTCTAGTGCACATAACAAATTAATAATATGAAGCACACTAGTTGGGCCCATATCAGAGAAATATAATTGAAGCTTTCTTGAGGTTGAGAGTTGTCTCTCTGTTTCTGCCATTGACAAAGGTGACAAGTAGCCCTCATTGCCTTTCTTGCTATTCATTAACATTATGAAGAAAAAAAATAATCTAAAGAATTTACATTGAAAAAAATTATTGTTGCCTGAAGTCAAGCTTCCTGTGTGCCTTGTAAAGGGATTATGCCAAGCAGTGTAGGGTTGTATGATATGCTATGCTGGCCCATCAGTGCAATTACTTTCATGATCCTTGGAGTCCTTTTTCTGGATTCATCAAAAGGCCATGAAAAATTAGTTATTTACCAATATGATGTAATCTGTGATTAATGCCAATCTTAGTTCTGATTAGCCATTTCTTTTGCTATACACTTTGGCATGAAAGATGGCTTGAATCGTATTGGCTATTAAAATTAAGTGTGTACTAAACATTATTAAGGAATTTACCGAGTTTTTGGATAGTTTAAGTTTGTAAACATTTATTAGGGTATCACATCAAGATGCTGGTGCCCAATATTAGTTACCGTTTCTGTCTGTCCACCTGTTTGTCTGTCCATTCATTCACACTAATTGTAATCAGCATTGTTCTGTAATCCATATACTTATATGGATGTCATTGGTAGATGAATTGTCTACTTCATGTAGGTGTGCCTTTTAAAGTGTCCAGTTTTTGATGGAGATATTGATCTTGTCCCATCAGTATCATATCTTTGAAACAAAGGCTTGTAACTGGAATAGCTCTGGAACCATTCAACATATTTTGATTGAATTTATATACATTCCCTCATTGATCTGGCTGTGCTTTTTATGAGATTGCCATGTCAACTCCATTTTAAAAGGAGTTACGGCCTTTGATGAATAACTCTGTATGTTGACATGAAATGTTGCTTGTAACCAGTATAGGTCTTTGCTCATTACATAACTGGACACTATTTGGTAGATGAATTGCCAATTACATGTAGATATGCCTTTTAAACATTTTGCCTTTTCAGATACAATTTTAAAAGAGGTATTTCTTTTTCTATCATTATTACAACTCTACTACAACAGTCCCTTCTAACCAGCATCACTCAGGAACCATTCAACATTCTTATTCATATGCTGTGCAGTTTGACTAAGGACCAAGATTTACCATTTTTTATAGGTTTTGTTTCATCACCTTCATTCCAGATAGATTAAGGCACTAAGTTAAGCTTGTATCATTACGTGGAATGTTGTTTGTAATAGCACAGCTCAAGAACGAGTGAACATATTCTGTTCCACTTTTGTGTGAACATCGTGTCATAGTCTTATGTATGCCTCATGGGTTTAGAAGAGTTTTGACCCTATGATTGCTCATCTCTACTGACTTGGGATTCTGCAAAATAGCTTCACCAAATTGTACTGGATTTCAAACAAATTTAGGTTGTGACTTACATTTCGTGAGACCATGTACAAATTGAATTCCCAGTTTTCCACAACAAAATTTACAGGAGTTATGGCCCCTGAATGTGGTTGGACTTTGGTTTCGGCAGTGCAACTTTACAGATGCTTTAAACTGCACATATTTTTTTCATGCAAAGCGTCTGCATGATCAGATTGTTGACTTTAGAATTTTTAACAATGGCATCCTGCAAGTGATGCATGTTGAAGACAACAGAAATAAAGCCTCTTAAAAAGTGTTAATAATCAGCACATAAGAATAAAAAGGAACATTCAGATTCTTGTGAATAAAAGCAAGAAGGGACACCATTGAGTTTATTGGACATCACATGTCAATTTTGAGTGTTTTGTTGCAGAGATATGAATGTCATCATATGAAATGGAGAGAAAAAAACTCTAACACTTCAAGTTGAGAAATAGCAACAAGCCATTGAGCTGCATTGGGTTTGGAACTGAAGTTTGTGCGACTGTGCTCATGGTAAATCAGGTCTAAGTGTACTTTACAAACTTTTCAGTTGAACATGTTTATCTTCGCTGCATGTTTCGAATACTGAACTTTTAATACGTTTTCCAGTTTTACAATAGCAGTTTATGATATTTTGTTAAACCTTACTGAAAACTGGTCAAACTTACAGGAAAAAATCAACTGCATTAGTGATAGTTTTGTTAGGATTGGCAGGTCTGGAATTCCACATGATAATTTATAAGAATTAAGATCACTGATGGTCTAACAATCTAACTTTGCTTTCTTCTGCATAATTTACAAAGGAATACTACTTTTCATCCAAAGTTGTCGCATCCATCATTTGATGAGACCTTGAATGAGTTGCATTTCCAGCATTCTACGTCATCATTTAGTAATGTTTGCCCCAAAATATGTTTTTTCCAACTTTGATTTTCAAGAGATGTTTTGTTTAAGGCCTCACAAAGCAAATTGTAGAAACCAGGACCCTTTGTCATGCACTACTATATATAGTTCTAAATGTTTTACAGGGAATGAAGTCTTTCATAATACAGTACCTAAGTTGAGCGATTTTTACTCTTCCATATTGTTGGTGAAAGTTAAATTGTATTTAAATTAGATTTAAGCTCAGTATGACATTTTTACTTTCCAGTAACTGAGCATAGTAAAACTGTTTTCCAACACTGAAGAGTAATTGTTTGCAAAAAATAAGCTTTCTGTAGGGTCGCATCATGTCTTTAGAGCAATAAAGTTGTTTCCTGTAAATTGTTTTGACTGTTACTATGCTTTAACTAGTGGTAAGATATACATATCACATTTCTGGCATCATTGTCAGTCTAGAACTTTTTGTGTTCATGTCTAGTGTTTAAGTTTTGTGTCAGTCTTCCGTGTTCATACCTAGAATTCAAGTTTTGTGTAAATTGTCTGTGTTTACATCTATTATTCAAGTTTTGTGTCAGTCTTCTGTGTTTATGTCTAGTATTCAAGTTTTGTGTCAATCTTCTGTGTTCATGTCAAGTACTCAAGCTTAGTGTTAATGTTCTGTGTTAGTGTCTAGTGTTCAAGGTTTGTTAATCTCCTGTTTATGTCTAGTATTCAAGTTTTGTGTCAATCTTCTGTGTTCATGTCAAGTACTCAAGCTTAGTGTTAATGTTCTGTGTTAGTGTCTAGTGTTCAAGGTTTGTTAATCTCCTGTTTATGTCTAGTATTCAAGTTTTGTGTCATTCACTTGTTTTTATGTCTCGTATTAAAATTTTGTGTTAATCTTCTTTGTTCATGTTTTGTGTGAATGTTCTGTGTTGAAGTTTTTACAGGCTAGATACGGTGGGGATGCATACCAATATGAAACTAATAGAATCAGTTGTGACCAGTCATGTCTAGTATTCATGAAAATTCCAACCAAGAATGAAATTTTCATAACCAACACTGAAATAAAATGAAGGATTTTTTTTGTCCATTTTTAAAGAAAGAATAAGTCAGAGTCAGATGGCTTATTGTGAGTACTGATGCAACTTTAAAACAGTAAAAGCTCCATAGAAAATTTGTTCACCTTAAGAAAGTGCATATAACATGAAGTGTTTACACCAAAATAGAGTGTAAACCTTAATTAATGTTTAAATAGATATCAGTTAAAAAGACCGGTTAAGTCTTTCAATGTAATGACTATGCATGGTGTCTGAATCGACTTCTGAGCATAGTTTGTGCCATGATGTAATAATTAAAGAGTGCTTAAGACAGCTTGTGCCATGATGCAAACAATTTTAATACTTAAGATAGCTTGTGCCATGATGCAAAAATAGAGTGCTGAAGATTGCCTGTGCCATGATGCCAAAAATTTAATATTTAAGATAGATTGTGCCATGATGCAAAAATAGAGTCCTTAAGATAGTTTGTGTCATGATGCAAAAATAGAGTGCTGAAGACCTCCTGTGCCATGATGCAAAAATAGAGTGCTTAAGATAGCATGTGCCATGATGCAAAAATAGAGTGCTGAAGATAGCTTGTGCCATGATGCAAAAATAGAGTACTGAAGACCTCCTGTGCCATGATGCAAAAATAGAGTGCTTAAGATAGCATGTGCCATGATGCAAAAATAGAGTGCTGAAGATAGCTTGTGCCATGATGCAAAAATAAAGAGTGCTTAAGATAGCATGTGCCATGACGCAAAAATAAAGAGTGCTTAAGATAGCATGTGCCATGATGCAAAAATAAAGAATGCTTAAGATAGCATGTGCCATGATGCAAAAATAAAGAGTGCTTAAGATAGCATGTGCCATGATGCAAAAATAAAGAATGCTTAAGATAGCATGTGCCATGATGCAAAAATAAAGAATACTTAAGATAGCATGTGCCATGATGCAAAAATAAAGAGTGCTTAAGATAGCATGTGCCATAATACAAAAAAGCCACTGTTATCCCCAAGATTAAACAGAACAAAAAGGAATGATATTGTCCTTTATTCTAATTTGATCTATATTATTTTCCTTACATATACCATAATGAGAAGATGAATTTTTAGCTCAACTACTCAGATCTGAAGAGGTTTTTGGATGGTCTTCATCAGTCCATCCATTAGCTCAAGCTTATTTTCACTACTCTTCCTTAACTACTCTGAGTTGCCATTAAATGTTACACACACACACATTTATCACTTGATCCTTTATTAAAATCGTGCTGCTCAGATGCCCAATATGGCTACCACAGTGGCCATATTGGAAATCTTGTTATTACTACTACTCCTAAATGGATGATCATACCAACATGGGGTTGTCACTAAAACACTTGGTGTCAGTCTGGCATCCAAATATGGATGCCATGGCAGCTGTCTTGAAAATCATATCAAAACTCTAGCTGAACGGACAGTCTTATTGATCTAATGTTTTCTCAGAAAGATTTCTTATACAATCCAGTTGGTCTTAAATAAAAATAGAGCCGATCTGATATCCAGTAATAGTATGGAAACCATACAGTGACCATCTTGAAAATTTTGTTATCTTTACTCCATCTGATTAAATGGTTGTATTAATATGATGACCAGAAGACTTCTTATGTTGCCTAGATAGTCCTAAATGAAAATCGTACTGAACTGATCTCTAATATGGCTGCCACAGTGGCTAGCTTGAAAAACTTATCACTAGTCTAGAATGGATGCTCTTATCAGCATGGGGTTTCACTAAAAGATTTCATATAATGTTTTGTTGAGCCTGAATTAAAATGATGCTGATTTGACATGCAGTATGTGACCATCTCCAAAATCTTGTTTTCATCAGAACAGTTACGTTGTCTAGTTTGTTCTTAATGAAAATAGATATTCCTACATCACTTCACTTTTATCACATATTATTCATCTTTTGGTGTCATAATATCATGTAATAAAATTCACTGACCAGATCATGACATGACACCTAGCAATGGGGTGAAACGATTAATCGATGCATCGATACTTTTGCTGAAACTATACACATATTGATACAAGAGACGGAGAATCGATACAAAGAGATACTTACCATATGCATGTTATTTTAGTCTTCAGCAGTCATAAATAATTATTATTAGTTGCCTTGTTATTCTGTAAAAGTATAATCCATCTGAAACAGCATTTGCAGTCACAGGTACTCATGTTTATTAGTAAAAACGCAAAAGACTATTTGAGAAGACCCATTTGCCATCTACAAATTAACTCAAAATGACATGGTTCATAATCTGCCCCCCCTCCTCCATGTTAACTATCTTAACCCAGAAGTATGTTCAGCATACATTCCAAACGTGTTCCACATGTATAATGAAATACTTTACTCATCATTTACTAACCACTTTCATGCAGAGATTCTCCTTTGAATTGTATCTTGATTCCTTTGGTCGATTTGAAAGATATGATACCAGTTTGTTGCATGGTGAAATATGTTACATTGAATTCACTCTAGTGGTTATAGCTTGTCCTGGTACAGGTTAAACAGTAACCACCAATCAGAAATCAATGTGCAAACAGGAAGTATTGTCCGAGTAACAGAGTCTTTGCAGAAAGTCAGTAGATATGTCAAGTACATATGCAGAGATGCTGTCAGAGTGTGCCATTGCGTTAACCATGAAAAATTTGTACAAATTCGCATGCTTGGAGAACAATGAAAAGTGAGAATTCCTGCAAATTCTTTGAAAGTCCCACATATGAAAATGTGCTCTGTTTATCAGAGAGCAACTGTTCCACATCTGGGTTCTTCAGGCATGACATGAATGTTTGTGAAACTAAATTTGATTAGTACAATATGCCCATGAATAAGCATTATGACGTAGTTTGAAACCACTCATGAAGAAAGATTCACAAATGCATGTTTAAAACACGGGCTAGCTCGTAAACCCAAAATGTCTGCTTCATGGTGTGGTTCATTACGATTTTGTTCGGCAGATACTTGCTGATGATAGTGATAATAACAATAATTTTTAAAGTTATGAATTATATCAGATAATTGGAGCTGGGAAAGTGTTAATGGAGATACCAGTGAGTGATTTTGAGCCCAAAATGGTGTTAAGTGAGTCAGGTGTACATGCTGGATGGACAAAAAAATAGATGGAATGACACTTTCATTGGTATTTCAAAATTAAATGTACAAAGGGCAGAATACTGAGCCTAATTATAATACAAACAATTTAAAAGTATAATGCAATTTTCATTTTTTTAATTAGTCAATTTCACCCTGTGGATCATATGCTACAAAACGATATATATGTATCCATATCAGGGTTAAGATAAATTGACTAAAATAAGGGTAAACGCAAAATGAAATTACAAAGTAAAATATATGTATTTTATTACCTCTCTCTGCACAAGCATTGATGGACTAAATACCCTTATACTGCATTATGGAACAGATGAGAAATTTGGCATAGTAGTAAGTAAACTACTGATTTAACAAAGGAAGTGTATGTTAGTGAAAAATCCTATTTTGGAGCAGATGTATCTAGAAGATAATATCTGTGATCTCTGGAAAATTGTACATAACAGTCACAAAGATAGTTTCCCAACATATTCAAGCTGATAAAGCATCTGCAGGAAGTAAAATGTGATAGATTTTGTTGGTATTCAACCTTTTTCCCATGCCAGAATTTGTTCTAGATATTTTCTTTGCACGAGGACATTGCATTATTTCTTCTGTTTTGAAGATAACATCATAATCTCTTCCACATGTAACTGAAACTGGTATTAAATGTTTTCAAATCATTCATGTTAAACAAAACAAATCAAGTTAAATGGAGCCACCATTAAATGGCTTAAAACGTTGGATAAAACTCAATGCAACCAACAGGTAGTCTGTTTGAAAATATTGTTGATATCTTCTCATCAATGAGAATTACATATAAATACATGATAATATGTCTATCTGTAGTCTGCATACTGGAAATATGACTAGAATGTCAATATACATGAAAGGGTACCACCTACCTTCCGGTGATGGAAAGACTATCAAGTTCATATGTGTATTGATATGTATCATATCACAGGCTGTGTATCATGAATCATATTGATATGTGTCACAGGTGTATCATTTAATCCCTACCTAGCAACATCATAAAGCTTTACAAAAGTCCCTAATGCCATGCAACAAATAGCACCTCGGACTCGCATTAATTTGACTTTAGAAATTATGGCACTGTATGCTGCATATAGCAGATGATATTATTTAATGAATAACTTTATAAATTGTTTGTACCAAACACACGTGTAAGATCCTCTGTTCATAATTACAGATCTTTGAACATCATCCTGACCCAGGTATAGACTTTACACTCTTATTATCTCACCTGACAGTAGGTTCATGTGAGCTTATTATCTCACCTGGCAAAAAGGATCACGTGAGCTTATTATCTCACCCGGCAATTGGATCATGTGAGTTTATTATCTCACCTGGTAGTAGGTTCATGTGAGCTGATTATCTCACCTGGCAATTGGATCATGTGAGCTTATCTCACATGGCAAAAGGATAATGTTAGCTTATTATCTCACCTGGTAGTAGGTTCATTGTTAGCATATTATCTCACCTACCAGTAGGTTCATGTGAGATTATTATCTCACCTAGCAATAGGTTCATGTGACCCTATTATCTTGCCTGCCAGTAGGTTCATGTGAGAATATTACCTTCGCCTGACAGTAAGCCAATGTGAGTTTTTGGTTTGGTCCTTTGTGATGTGCATTGTCTGTCAATACATCTCCAAAAGTGCTCAATGGAATTCCACCCCAAAATGCAAATATGGCATCCTAGTGCAAGTGGCATCATTACTAAAACTGAATATTGTCATTGTATGTAAAACTAGCAAATTGTATTCAGTATTTTATATGTAGATGTTGATAAACTCACAAAACTCATATCAAATGGAATGAATCTGCGATGGAAGGGTGTTAATGCAAAATATCTAAATGTGTTAGGGGATTTCAATACTGATGGCTTTAAAATGTCTAAATTGGAAGACATGATGAATACACAGGGGGTGTATAAACTAATTACAAGGCCAACTCGTGAAATAAAAGACATTAATTTATGATATATACATGTCTGATTGTTCCCATATTTAATTAGGAAAGGGTACAAAATTTTTAAAAAGTGCTCAGTTAAATATTATGATTTCAAAAACCTAGGTCAACAAAAGTAAGATTAAAAGCAAATTCACTGGGACACAATTAAGATTTATGATGATGTAAAGAGTACATGGTTAGCTTGAAAAGAATTATTATTCTATATGTAATTGATCAGCATTTACCATACAAAGAACATGGAATCAGACAAAATTCTGTTGATGAATGAATTTTTCATCATCCATCCATACTCAGGGATTTGCCACATGAGAAAGCAGGAAGACATAAATGTGAAGATAATTAAACTGTTTACAGGGCTTTTAGAAATTAAATTCCTGTAAGAACTGGAGATGTACAAAAGAGATGTAGGTACAGATGTTAAATGGTCATAAAAAAAGCAAAAGAAATGTGAAAAAAATGATGTACTAAAGTCTGACTCTACAACCCCGGTTGTTTGTACCCCCCTACCGATTTAAAAAACGAGAACGTTTAATGTGATAAAAAGTGCACAGAACTAAGTCAATTGAATCATTGATTTATAATTTCTAACCTGACTGTGACCAGAATGGCACTAATGCCAGCATCCCCTGCACCATTTCATGCTTAACAGACTTTCCATACTAACACGGCGCCATATTGCATACACTATAGGCTAGTTTATTCCCATCAGACGACATAATGACGTAGTTCATCCTGTTCGGCAAATGCTCAATAATTGCGTAAATTATATAACGTTGAGAGTTTGGAATTATATCCCTCTGCATACATGAACATAGAAATTAAACCGCTTGTTATATCCACATGAAAAGCGTAATTGTCATTTTCCTTTGCTTGATTCGACATTGTAAATATCGGAAGCAGACGACTTATGTATGTACATGTGTAGTTGTGATACACCCCTTTTCTGAAAATGGACTTGTCCAGAAACTGGAAATGGATCCGAGCATGTCCGTCTATCGCACTGAAAACTTCCGTTAAGCATGAAACGCACATAAGATGACAATGTTAGGGCCACTCTACACAGAGTCAGGTTAGAAACTATAAATCATTGAATGAATTGACTTAGTTCCTTGCACTTTTTATCACATTAAAGGTTCCCATTATTTAAATCGGTAGGGGGTACAAACAAATGGGTTTGCATTATCAGACTATAATCTTACTGTTGATAATGAAGTTGTTAATGACTTAGCTAAAATTGCATGTAGTTGCAATATTTTAATCTGTGTTATTGGATTAGATTTTGGTGATGACTTTGATTCATCCTAACATACATTTTCAGTCAGATTCTTAAAACTGTTAATACATTGCATTTTTTAAGCATGACATACATATTGAATATGTCAATAGACAAAAATACATCTGTAGGTGATTGGACAAAAGCCAAAAAGTTAACCCTATTTAAGTCAGGAGACAAATCAAGTATCCGTTATTATAGACCTGTATATGTTCCACCCATTGTTAGCAAAATTCTAGAAAGATGTATATTCAATTCACTTTACCACATTTTATCAAAAATAATTTGATTACCCAATATTAATCCAATTCCTTCCAATCAGTCTGTGAGACAGCACTGATTAGTAAAAGAATATTGATGATGTGAAATTAATTGGAGTTTTATTCTTATACCTATTTAAAGGTTTTGATTCTGTTAATGATACATTTCTACTACATAAATTATCAACATATAATGTTGCAAAATCACCATTGACATGGTTTTCATCCTATCACAATAATCGAAAACAAGCCAGAAGTTGCAGAGGTATTGTCTCCATAGAAGATTACAGGCTGTGAGTTGGAGAGGAACTGTCTCTATAGCAGATTAGGGGGTGTGAGTTGGAGAGAAACTGTCTCTATAGCAGATTACAGGCTTTGAGTTGGAGAGAAACTGTCTCAATAGTAGATTTCAGGCTGTGAGTTGGAGAGGAACTGTCTCAATAGCAGATTACAGGCTTTGAGTTGGAGAGGAACTGTCTCTATAGCAGATTACAGGCTGTGAGTTGGAGAGGAACTGTCTCTATAGCAGATTACAGGTTTTGAGTTGGAGAGGAACTGTCTCTATAGCAGATTACAGGCTGTGAGTTGGAGAGGAACTGTCTCTATAGCAGATTACAGGCTGTGAGTTGGAGAGGTACTGTCTCTATAGCAGATTACAGGTTTTGAGTTGGAGAGGAACTGTCTCAGAAGATTACAGGCTGGGAATTGGAGAGGAACTGTCTCTATAGCAGATTACAGGCTGTGAGTTGGAGAGGTACTGTCTCTATAGCAGATTACAGGCTGTGAGTTGGAGAGGAACTGTCTCTATAGCAGATTACAGGCTTTGAGTTGGAGAGGTACTGTCTCTATAGCAGATTACAGGCTTTGAGTTGGAGAGGAACTGTCTCTATAGCAGATTACAGGCTGTGAGTTGGAGAGGAACTGCCTCTATAGCAGATTACAGGCTTTGAGCTGGAGAGGTACTGTCTCTATAGCAGATTACAGGCTTTGAGTTGGAGAGGAACTGTCTCAGTAGATTACAGGCTGGGAATTGGAGAGGTACTGTCTCAGTATATTACAAGCTGAGTTGGAGAGGTACTGTCTCCATAGAAGATCACAAGCTGTGAGTTGCCTAGGTACATTTTAAAAGCAGATTACAATCTGTGAGTTGGAGGGTTACTGTCTCAGATTTTAAGGTAATTTCCATTTGAGTATCACATGAAATAATTCCTGTGTTTTTCATATATATAAATGATTATCCAAAGTGTTTGAAACATTCTTCAATGTCTGTGTGGTGATGATACAGCACAGTATATTAGTTTAAACTAATGTATGATTTATAATGTGCTATGAAAAGGACGTATGACAATAATCTTGGCTTAAATATAAAAAAAACAATGCTACTTAGCACAATGAGCAAAATCAGCACAATCCTGGCTATATAATGCAGACTAAATTTAGGTATGCCCATCAAATCACACCATGAAGAAGGCTAAAAAGGTAAATTTAAATGTCCGATTTTTTTCCAATATAAGCTGAACTCTGTTAAAAAGGCCAAGACCTTCTCAGTTGGAACTTCATCATGGGACACAGACCAGGACAAAGGTTGCCTCTGTTAGTTATCTGTAATGACATGCAGGAGGCCTCATCAATGCAGTCAATTTTTGTATGTTCCTTACAGATATCTTAATGTGACATTTCCAAGTTGCTTGGCATTAGTTAGCATTTTGACTAAGGTGTACATTCTTTTTATTTAATTACCCCCCAAGTATCACAAATCAAACTTAGCTCATCCAGTAGATTGTAAGCAGCTTCAGTTAATGAAATACAAATAGAGACACATGTCACTTAATGAATATTGTTTCTGTTATGACTCTATGGTCATAAACTAAGTAACAGAAAGAAGCAAAACCCACAAGTTTTGTAAAACTTAACAAATAATTTAGTTATCGAAATTACACATGAAAATGTGGCAAGAACTTAGTGTTATGAAGTAAATCCATAAATAATCTGAAAAAGTTATATTAAAGTCCAAAAGAATGAAAGTTCCTTATAAACTTCAGAAACAAAAAAGTACTGGTCCACCTTACAAACTTCAGAACCAGAAAAGTACTGGTCCACCAAGAGTCACAACATTGTGAAAATGGAACTGCTTTGAATAAATCACAATAGTACCAGAATAATATTATAGTCCAAAAAATGAGCACTTTCTATTTCCACTGAACAGTCCAAGCACATGCTTTTCCTCTCAAATAATATATAAGTATAACATAAAACACATCTGCAGACTTGATGTTATAGCAGGAACACAAGAAATAAAAATGACTCCAAAACAGGCATGAAATCTGATAGCTCAGTTCTCCCCTTAGTTACACCTTCAATTATGACTATATATCACAGGATACCCATACATGACAGTTATTGTCGGGTTTAACGCCATTTTTCAGCACACGATAGGCTATACATGGCAGCCAGTATTAATGGTGGAGGAAGAACCCAGGAAAACCCCGGAAAGATCCACTGACCCACGAGAAGCTACTGGCAAGCTTTCTCACATACCCACATTGGCTGAATCCGAGACTCGAACCGGCGCAGACAGAGGTGAGATGGCAGTGATCCGTAACGGAGAGCGCTTTAGACCACTCGGCCACTCGGGGGCCCCCCATACATGACAGATCAGTCTGCTAAAAATTTTGAAATACCTATTCATGTGACCTGGCCCACCAAGTGGAAATTACTTAATTCTTTTAGAGCCATCCAAACCCCACCAGTGAACGAAAAATTAACCCAAAGTCATCAACAAGTCTTATTATTAAGATTATTATTAGTAATTATCAACACATATGTAACCATCTATTTATAGATCCGATGTAATTTTATGTTCTTAATATTCCTAAAACAAACCCAAGCCATGTAGGTAAAAAATCTAAAACTAAACATAATCACTACCATTTAGAGCAAGGAATAAAAATTACAAAATTAGATAAAATCAAGTACCAGGAGTTAAAAAAAAAATATAGATACACATAACAGTTTCTAAAATAAAGAAATGATTTTTTTGTATTCTATTTATTCAGTTTTTGACTTGGCGTTACCTCCATAACATTTCCTGTTTGTCTAAAATTAATATTTGTGGACAAGTGGATTAGTTTTTTAGACTTTGAGTTTATGTTAACCAGTTATCACACTTTGCATGTATATTAATGTTAAAAGACAATAAGCATTAGCAACATTAATGTAGCAACTAAGTACTCCAAATATTTCTTTCAATAAATGTATGAATTTGCATTCACATGGAAACATATGTTATACAGGTAAGTTATATTGGGCATACTTGGGACTCTTGTTAACAGACTGAGTTTATGTTAACCAGAATCAAAAGAAGAGTCTTCATGCTAAATGGACATGATATTGCAGGAGCTACATTCATTGTAAGCAAGGCAAGAAGATTCTATTCCTTTGTTTCAGATATTATAACACGCAAACATGAAGCATCTATAACTGTTGTCTGAGTTTAAATTTGAATGCAATATCACAGTGATGCTTGAACATCATGCACCTTGCTGCATACAGCAGAGACCCAGATTAGCCATGATGTGTCTGCAGATCAAGGTCCATTTGAAAACTTATAGAATACAGACCCTGTGGACCCTTATATTCCTATGCATCATAAGATGGCAGGTCCAGGTCTAATCTGTTCACACAATTGGATGTATTATGCAAAACAATTGATAAAACAAAAAAAAAGAAAACAAGTCACATTTTAAAATGCTCATTTTAATGAAAATTCAAAAATATTCAAGTAGAATTCAACTTGAGTCTCAACTGATTACTGGCACAATCACGATATTGGGTTGGTAATCACAAGGACTTTACGATTTAATGCTGTAGTCAAATCACAGATAGCTAGTTAAGTATGATTTACTTTTAATAATATGCTTTTAATGCACTCAGAATATATAAACTGAAAAGGGTGAATCACGGTTCAACTCCACTGTGCATGTGCAAATTACAGCAAAATACAAAATAAAAGTCCAAGTTAGATTTTTCCATACTTTTTATGGATATATTTAAGAAGTTTCAACATTGAAATAGTTAAAATAACAGCTGAAAGGCACCAATTTTATCACTGTTTCATATGCACCCCACAAAAAATACCTTAGAATTTGTTTTTATTTAAATATTTTCATGTATACATGGGTTAATGCTATAATTAGATCATAAAAGGATGATACATTATATGTCTAATGGATGCAGTCCAAACTCTATAAGAACTTGTTTGTTTTTGGCTTGAATCAATGTGGACATCTCTCCCCATTTCTCTCTGGCTGTATCAATCTTGCTGCACAAACTGTCAAGAGTTTCCTGGAAAATGACACGAGGTACTAGAGGTAACAAATTATGTTGTTGTAAAAGCCATAAATGGTCAACACTTTGCAAATGATTGCCTGACTTGTCAATGAGTAACTAAATGACTATGGACATACATTACAGTATATCTCCCATAAAAAGACTATGGAGACAGCCAAATAAATTTGGAAAAGGGGGTTTATTACTGTATTCTTACACTGAAAGGCCCTTCTCATTATAACAGTTCCTGTTATCGGGCAAGAATGGTCATGAATCCTATTTTATTTGCACACACACAGACACAAAGACACATACACACATCTTGTGTACCTAATTTGCACACACAGACAAAAAGACACATACACACATCTTGTGTACCTAATTTGCACACACAGACAAAAACACACACACACACACAATCTTGTGTACCTAATTTGCACACACAGACAAAAAGACACATACACACATCTTGTGTACCTAATTATAATTAATTCTCACTTTATCATGAACATCTTTATCAAGAAGGAATGTTGTATTAGACAAAGTTGCCTTTTGTAATTATTTGCCTGAAATATTTTAAAAGATCTGGATGGGCTTATCATGTGTTCTTATATATCATAAGACACATATAGTATCTTTGTCATTATCAATTTAATGACATAATATTTATATGACCTCACATAGTTTTCAACAGTAAACCTCTCCATTGCTATGACGTAAAAAAAAAAATCTTCATGTTTACGCATTTAAATAGATTCCAAAAGTTAAGAACCTGTACTCATTTTAGAAGTGTGTAATTAATAGATGAGTTTATAATATCATATAATATCTGTGCTGATTTAACAGAAAACCATGTGATAAGCATATATTATTCTGCAGCTGATCATCAGTGATGGATGTCAAGGTATACACTGATTACCCAACAGCTGATCGTCAGTGATGGATTTCAAGGTATACATTGATTACCCAACAGCTGATTGTCAGTGATGGATTTCAAGGTACACATTGATTACCCAACAGTTGATCGTCAGTGATGGATTTCAAGGTATACTTAAGATCACCCAACAGCTGATTGTCAGTGATCAATTTCAAGGTATACATTGATTACCCAACAGCTGATTGTCAGTGATGGATTTCAAGGTATACTTAGATCACCAAACAGCTGACTGTCAGTGATGGATTTCAAGGTATACATTGATTGCCCAACAGCTGATCGTCAGTGATGGATTTCAATGTATACTTAGATCACCCAACAACTGATTGTCAGTGATGGATTTCAAGGTACACATTGATTACCCAACAGCTGATTGTCAGTAATGGATTTCAAGGTATACACTGATTACCCAACAGCTGATCGTCAGTGATGGATTTCAAAGTATACATTGATTACCCAACAGCTGATCGTCAGTGATGGATTTCAAGGGATACATTGATTACCCAACAGCTGATTGTCAGTGATGGATTTCAAGGTATACATTGATTACCCAACAGTTGATCATCAGTGATGGATTTCAAGGTATACTTAGATCACCCAACAGCTGATTGTCAGTGATGGATTTCAAGGTATACATTGATTACCCAACAGCTGATCGTCAGTGATGGATTTCAAGGTATACACTGATTACCCAACAGTTGATCGTCAGTGATGGATTTCAAGGTATACTTAGATCACCCAACAGCTGATTGTCAGTGATGGATTTCAAAGTATACATTGATTACCCAACAGATGATTGTCAGTGATGGATTTCAAGGTATACATTGATTACCCAACAGCTGATTGTCAGTGATGGATTTCAAGGTATACACTGATTACCCAACAGCTGATCGTCAGTGATGGATTTCAAGGTATACATTGATTACCCAACGGCTGATCGTCAGTTATGGATTTCAAGATATACTTAGATCACCCAACAGCTGATTGTCAGTGATGGATTTCAAGGTATACATTGATTACCCAACAGCTGATTGTCAGTGATGGATTTCAAGGTACACATTGATTACCCAACAGCTTATTGTCAGTGATGGATTTCAAGGTACACATTGATTACCCAACAGCTTATTGTCAGTGATGGATTTCAAGGTATACATTGATTACCCAACAGCTGATCGTCAGTGATGGATTTCAAGGTATACATTGATTACCCAACGGCTGATCGTCAGTGATGGATTTCAAGATATACTTAGATCACCCAACAGCTGATTGTCAGTGATGGATTTCAAGGTATACATTGATTACCCAACAGCTGATTGTCAGTGATCGATTTCAAGGTACACATTGATTACCCAACAGCTGATTGTCAGTGATGGATTTCAAGGTACACATTGATTACCCAACAGATGATTGTCAGTGATGGATTTCAAGGTATACATTGATCACCCAACAGCTGATCGTCAGTGATGGATTTCAAGGTATACACTGATTACCCAATATCTGATTGTCAGTGATGGACTTCAAGGTATACTTAGATCACCCAACAGCTGACTGTCAGTGATGGATTTCAAGGTATACATTGATTACCCAACAACTGATTGTCAGTGATGGATTTAAAGGTACACATTGATTACCCAACAGCTTATTGTCAGTGATGGATTTCAAGGTATACACTGATTACCCAACAGCTTATTGTCAGTGATGGATTTCAAGGTATACATTGATTACCCAACAGCTGATCGTCAGTGATGGATTTCAAGGTATACATTGATTACCCAACAGCTGATCGTCAGTGATGGATTTCAAGGTACACATTGATTACCCAACAGCTGATTGTCAGTGATGGATTTCAAGGTATACATTGATTACCCAACAGCTGATCGTCAGTGATGGATTTCAAGGTATACATTGATTACCCAACATCTGATTGTCAGTGATGGATTTCAAGGTGTACACTGATTACCCAACAGCTGATCATCAGTGATAGATTTCAAGGTATACATTGATTACCCAACAGCTGATCGTCAGTGATGGATTTCAAGGTATACATTGATTACCCAACAGCTGACTGTCAGTGATGGATTTCAAGGTATACATTGATTACCCAACAGCTGATTGTCAGTGATGGATTTCAAGGTATACATTGATTACCCAACAGCTGATCATCAGTGATGGATTTCAATGTATACTTAGATCACCCAACAGCTGATTGTCAGTGATGGTTTTCAAGGTATACATTGATTACCCAACAGCTGATTGTCAGTGATGGATTTCAAGGTATGCATTGATTACCCAACAGCTGATTGTCAGTAATGGATTTCAAGGTATACATTGATTACCCAACAGCTGATCGTCAGTGATGGATTTCAAGGTATACATTGATTACCCAACAGCTGATCGTCAGTGATGGATTTCAAGGTATACATTGATTACCCAACAGCTGATTGTCAGTGATGGATTTCAAGGTATACATTGATTACCCAACAGTTGATCCTCAGTGATGGATTTCAAGGTATACTTAGATCACCCAACAGCTGATCGTCAGTGATGGATTTCAAGGTATACATTGATTACCCAACAGCTGATTGTCAGTGATGGATTTCAAGGTATACATTGATTACCCAACAGTTGATCGTCAGTGATGGATTTCAAGGTATACTTAGATCACCCAACAGCTGATCGTCAGTGATGGATTTCAAGGTATACATTGATTACCCAACAGCTGATTGTCAGTGATGGATTTCAAGGTACACATTGATTACCCAACAGCTGATTGTCAGTGATGGATTTCAAGGTATACACTGATTACCCAACAGCTGATCGTCAGTGATGGATTTCAAGGTATACACTGATTACCCAACAGTTGATCGTCAGTGATGGATTTCAAGGTATACTTAGATCACCCAACAGCTGATTGTCAGTGATGGATTTCAAGGTACACATTGATTACCCAACAGCTGATCGTCAGTGATGGATTTCAAGGTATACACTGATTACCCAACAGCTGATTGTCAGTGATGGATTTCAAGGTATACATTGATTACCCAACGGCTGATCGTCAGTGATGGATTTCAAGGTATACATTGATTACCCAACAGCTGATCGTCAGTGATGGATTTCAAGGTATACATTGATCACCCAACAGTTGATCGTCAGTGATGGATTTCAAGGTATACTTAGATCACCCAACAGCTGATTTTCAGTGATGGATTTCAAGGTATACATTGATTACCCAACTGCTGATTGTCAGTGATGGATTTCAAGGTATACACTGATTACCCAACAGTTGATCGTCAGTGATGGATTTCAAGGTATACATTGATTACCCAACAGCTGATTGTCAGTGATGGATTTCAAGGTACATATTGATTACCCAACAGCTTATTGTCAGTGATGGATTTCAAGGTATACATTGATTACCCAACAGCTGATTGTCAGTGATGGATTTCAAGGTATACTTAAGATCACCCAACAGCTGATTGTCAGTGATGGATTTCAAGGTATACATTGATTACCCAACAGTTGATCGTCAGTGATGGATTTCAAGGTATACTTAAGATCACCCAACAGCTGATTGTCAGTGATGGATTTCAAGGTATACATTGATTACCCAACAGCTGATTGTCAGTGATGGATTTCAAGGTATACATTGATTACCCAACAGCTGAACGTCAGTGATGGATTTCAAGGTATACATTGATTGCCCAACAGCTGATCGTCAGTGATGGATTTCAAGGTATACATTGATTACCCAACAGCTGATCGTCAGTGATGGATTTCAAGGTATACATTGATTACACAACAGCTGACTGTCAGTGATGGATTTCAAGGTACACATTGATTACCCAACAGCTGATCGTCAGTGATGGATTTCAAGGTACACATTGATTACCCAACAGCTGATCGTCAGTGATGGATTTCAAGGTACACATTGATTACCCAACAGCTGATCGTCAGAGATGGATTTCAAGGTATACATTGATTACCCAACAGCTGATTGTCAGTGATGGATTTCAAGGTATACATTGATTACCCAACAGCTGATAGTCAGTGATGGATTTCAAGGTATACATTGATTACCCAACAGCTGATCGTCAGTGATGGATTCAAGGTATACATTGATTACCCAACAGCTGATCGTCTGTGATGGATTTCAAGGTATACATTGATTACCCAACAGCTGATCGTCAGTGATGGATTTCAAGGTAAACATTGATTACCCAACAGCTGATCGTCTGTGATGGATTTCAAGGTATACATTGATTACCCAACAGCTGATTGTCAGTGATGGATTTCAAGGTATACATTGATTACCCAACAGCTGATTGTCAGTTATGGATTTCAAGGTACACACTGATTACCCAACAGCTGATTGTCAGTGATGGATTTCAAGGTATACAATGATTACCCAACAGCTGATTGTCAGTGATGGATTTCAAGGTATACATTAATTACTGAACAAATGATTGTCAGTGATGGATTTCAAGGTATACATTGATTACCCAACAGCTGATTGTCAGTGATGGATTTCAAGGTATACATTGATTACCCAACAGCTTATTGTCAGTGATGGATTTCATGGTATACATTGATTACCCAACAGCTGATTGTCAGTGATGGATTTCAAGGTATATTGTCAGTGATGGATTTCAAGGTATACATTGATTACCCAACAGCTGATTGTCAGCGATGAATTTCATGGTATAAAGAGATTATTCAACAGCTGTTTGTCAGTGGTGGATTTCATGGTACCCATAGATTAATCAAAATGATTCAGGAGTCAAGCTAGACTGAATCTTAGGAAGAAATGACATTGTTTTGGACAGAATAGGGAGACATGACAGCTTAACAGGGACAAGTGGAAGCAAAACAAGATGCAATATATATATATATATATATATATATATATATATATATATATATATATATATATATATATATATATATATGTGTGTGTGTGTGTGTGTGTGTGTGTGTGTGTGTGTGTGCTTTCATTCTCTTATTTGAATTATACCCTCTATTTCTCAGTATGCATTTCTGCATTTAACATTGGTTTTAACTCATTCGGCCCTGTAGGTTTTTGTCGTTTTCACCTGAAATGCAAGTAGGAAAGACATTTTGGGGGCTATTTCTGAATACATCAGCTTTCAACAGATTTTCCATGAGACTAATGCCTAGTTGTATTAGAAACATAGTTTTCCATTGGTTAATTTGCTTGCGCATGAGCAGAAGGGTAAAAATTGGAGGTCTTTTTTTTCTTTTGTTTTTTTTGCTTAATGGGCCCATCATTTTCGTATGGAGACCACTCTTTATTCCAAATGCCCACCTTATCCTAGTTTTTGCAAAGGTTCACCTGTCTGTATGCAGTTCAGACTGGTCTGCCTTAGATCAGAGGCCAAAAGGTCTAAAATCCAGACACAAAATCGCATTCTGACCAAATTTTGGGTGAAAAAAAAACAGGTCCAAAAATTAGGTTTTTCGATCTGTATTTTGTAGTGCAACTAGAACTTCCAGATTATTTGGCATCATTGTATAGCTATATCTCTCTGCTTTTTTGTAATACCACCCACTTTGGTGTATCTTAAATGACCTTGATGCTGCACAGCTCGGAAATAGGGTACAGCATGATCATGCCTACAGGTGGGATTGGGGCCGTATGAGTTAACCAAATTTATGGAAATTTCTTAGAAATTGTCAAAGAATGTCTATTTTTGTAATTTATGTGCAATACTGATGCACAAATGATGAAATAAACAAGTAATATTCAGATTTGGTGATGTCACCAAAATGCTCCCATTAACCAAGCTTATGGAAATTTCTTAGAAATTGTTAAAGAAAGTCTATTTTTGTAATGTATGTGCAATACTGATGCACAAATGATGAAATAAATAAGTAACAGTATTTATTTGCTGCTTTTTTTCCCTCCGTATTTTCACAAAAATGTGTGGAAACAACTTTAACCATACAATGTTTCTTGAAGTCCACAATATAGCATTATCCCATACATTGGGACCTACATAACTTCATTTTTATACTAAATCTTGAATAACATAATATATAGACTCTGCTTTCTATCAGTTGAATATTTTCCTAAATATATTTGCCCAAATGTTAATGAAAACAGACAATCCAACAAAGTGGTACTTCCCAGACACTGTGATGTCCCCCTGACAGGTTTACTTACAGTTTCAATCTGATTTTATGAAGAAAATAATGCACACATGGCAGTTAAAATCTTCAGGTCACAAATTCTGTTTTTAAAACACAAATTGCTATTTACATACTACTGTTTAAATTTCAAAACACAAATCTGTATGTTTTTATCATCAAATGATAACTTGCGGAAATTGGCCAGTGATAGTTGCTATAACCAGAGACATATATAACACATCTCTGCTATGCCTTACTCAGGAAGGGTTTAATGGTCAATCAGCCATCAAAACACATGCCTGTGAATGTGTAAGAGTTTGTTTGTCAGCGCAATTGAAATCAACACCAGCTATTTGATGGCTTGAAGCCTACATTTTGCCTTGAGGTACAACATAACACTGGAAATAACTGGCTAAGGCGAGGGAGCATCTCTGAAAGTGTGGACACTCAATGTACATCTAAACAATCATTGGGTGAAGTCGTATTTGCTTTCCTAACAGAAAAAGGTGAAGTTTTCATTCTTTAGGCAACTTAGTCGCCCACTTCACCTGTTAGTGTGACCCCTGTGATTGTCAGTGATGGAATTCATGCTATACATAGATTATTCATCTAAAGCATGCATTTGTATCAGTTCTAGATAGTGTCACATAAATAATGCATTTGTATTGTTACTAGACAATTTGTCCTGTAAAGAATGCATCTGTCTCATGACATGACATAAAAAGAATGCATTTTTATAATGACTAGACACTGTGTCATATAAAGAATGCATTAGTATCATTACTAGACAGTGTCCCATAAAGAATGCATTTGTATCATGACTACTGGTAGACACAGTGTCCTGTATGCATTTGTTTCATGACTAGACTCTGTGTCTTGTAAAGAATGTATTTGTCATTACTATACACTATGTCATGTAAAAAATGCATTTGTGTCATGACTAGACACAGTGTCCTGTAAAGAATGCATTGTGTCATGACTAGACACTGTGTCCTGTAAAGAATGCATTTGTGTCATGACTAGACACTGTGTCCTGTAAAGAATGCATTTGTGTCATGACTAGACACTGTGTCTTGTAAAGAATGCATTTGTGTCATGACTAGACACTGTGTCCTGTAAAGAATGCATTTGTGTCATGACTAGACACTGTGTCCTGTAAAGAATGCATTTGTGTCATGACTAGACACTGTGTCCTGTAAAGAATGCATTTGTGTCATGACTAGACACTGTGTCCTGTAAAGAATCCATTTGTGTCATGACTAGACACTGTGTCCTGTAAAGAATGCATTTGTGTCATGACTAGACATTGTGTCCTGTAATGATCCATCTGTACCATGACTAGACAGTGTCCTGTAAAGACTGGTGTCTGTCTGATCAGCATTGTAACTGTTATTTATTAAAATTGAAAAAAAAAATATTTTATTGGATATCTGATCAATGCATCATCTTTATTTCACTGACAAACAACGGAGGTTCCTGACTTTTGTAAAATAATCCTTTTTTGTCATGTTCAAGGACCTAACTTCAGACTTTTAAAAGGGTCATACACTTACATCTATAACCCTTTCATAGTCCTTTTCCATGCTGTTTATTTTCATCTGGAGGTTCCCTATCTCCTCATCCTTCTCTTTTGTTATTCTTTCTTTCTCCTCCTTTGTTTTCTTAAGTTCCAACTCCGTCTGGGCTATGTAAAAAAAGATGTGGCAAGAATCAGCAATTGAAAAAAATTAACCATAAAAATACAAATTCAAGGATCCAATTAAAAGTATGTTTTAGCTGCACTTGTTCCACATAAAGTGAGAAACAATAATTATGTGGATTACATTTAAAAAATGGTGAAAAAAGAAACCTAAAAAATTAGTTTATGTGGATAAAATAATTCAGAACTGTAACTGTATTTCAAAATGGCTGTGTTAAGAAACTGAATATTCATGGAAATGGCCCTTATGAGCCAAGTAGAAATTGAAGTCAATTTGATTATATGATCTTGCATTATATAATAATTACAGACTATAGTTTGTTGTAATTCTGCATTCACTATCATCAAATTCCCACAAACTAACATTCATTGTTATGACCTATTCCATGACTAATATTCATTGGTTTGACCTATTCCATGACTAAATTATCTTAATGGCAACAATTTTAAATAGTTCTTTTCAATGTTTTTTTTGCATCCAAAAATAGTCTGGTTATAAGTTTGCTTATTTAAATTCCAGTTATCTGATTTTGATATATTGTACAGATAAAATGTCTGCAACATGCTTCTCTGGTACTATCAATTTGTCTGTCTCTGTTGCCTCTCTCTCTCTTTCTCTCTCACATGCAAACTCACACATAT
Source organism: Sinohyriopsis cumingii (assembly GCA_028554795.2). NCBI lineage: Eukaryota > Metazoa > Mollusca > Bivalvia > Unionida > Unionidae > Sinohyriopsis > Sinohyriopsis cumingii. The sequence goes on along the minus strand of CM068831.1, from coordinate 122,618,788 downwards.
AATAAATATACAGAATCCTGTAAACTCTCTCAAGTTCAAGGTTAATGCAGTTGATACACTATAAACAAAAGCTAATGGGGTCCTTGTCTAAAACAGCATGTCCTTAAATGTAAAATGATCACATTTTTCTCAGTGCTTTTAAATTATTATTATTAATTATTATGTAAATAACATTGTTACAAAACTGACATACCAAGTTGCTGTCTGATCCGAGCTAATTCAGTTTCCAGTTGGTGGTTTCGCAGCCCCATCTCTGTTTGCATAGTCTTGTATTGGCGTGTCATGTCTTACGGAATACAAGAAAGTAGTTACAGCCATATACATACCACAGTCAAATACATGGATGTAAAAAAATACAAACAAGAACATGTCCAGAAAAGGACTTGTTATGTATATTTAATTCGCATTCTTTGTAAGTTAGTTTTTGTTAATTTTTTTAATTTCATTATATGCTATCGATAATGTAACACTGTATTTTGGACTTGACCTTGTCCAGCATCAAGTTCATCTTCTAGTTTACCAGAATCATTGATTTTTTTTAATTATTCTATAAACAACTAAAGATAATAAATAGTTTCTCTATGATTATTGTTTAACTATCAGGATTATTATTTTTGCATTAGTCAAGGACATTGTATTTATCACATTTTATATTCTAATTATAACCGAGATTTTATCCAGTTAACATTAAGCAGCTTCTAGACAGTTATTTTCCATTAGGTGATAGTGTTTTATAGAAAATGTCAATTATGACCTTTGGTCAAGTAAAGAACTATATAATCCTGTTTTTCTTGAAATTATTCATTTGTGCTTTAAGATCTTAGCAGAATCAATTGTATTACTGTTGTGTCCAGTAATTCATTTGGGACGGAATTTATTTATTCAACATATTTATTCACTGGAAATACAAAGTGCTCTTCAAAAATAACATTCTTGGAAATAGAGAGTTGGATTTATAGTGAATTATCAAATAAGGATATATTATTGGATTGTTTTATTGTGTAGTGCAGACCTTACAAAAACTTGGCACTGAAACCCTGAATCACTGATCATACAACCCAGATTTAACTCCTTCTGATTTCTAACATTTTCCAGTATTGAAATATATGTTACAGGAAGCCATTACAAAAGCAGAGAACAACCAAGCAATGCAGCAAGTTTGCTATGAATGCTGTGATGTGAAAGGCTCCTGCATGTATTCAGGACATGGCTCTAAAGATTAGAGAAGTGAATTAAGTTAAATGGAAGTTTCTTTGAGAAGGACTACTAAATTTATTGTAAAAAGTTAAGTTGTATTGTATTTCCAACCTTTGTTAAAAAACTTCTGATCAACACTCATGCGTATATAAATTTTGCCCTTTGACAAATAATAATAATAATAATAATAATAATAATCATAATAATAATAATGACAAATTACTCAAAGCTATTTGTTTACCAGTGTTCTGTATTTCATCACAGTTATATTTATCAAAGGAAAAAGCATGCAAATAACTGAATAACTTGTGCAAGGTGCATGTCACCCAAATTAATGTGACTTACTTTAATGAATCTTTTCTCTTTTGACATCAAACTCATTTAAACCATTTTAATGTACACCAAAGAAATGAGAGTAATGATTCCAATGTAATCACAGGTTATTTTGTTATAAATCTGCACTACAACTGAATGACTTTCGTATTAAGAAATCTGCTGTGGGCCCATCAAACCAAAAATATATCAACAAATGTAACATATTTTGAACGCTGAGTACACACTGTACAAAGATACCTACCTGCATTAATTGCTCTTTGGTCTTTCTGCTGTTCTTCCAATTCTTTTTCGGCCCCTGTCATCTTTTGTCTCAATTCGTCTCCAGTCATCTGAGCACGCCTAGCAAACTCTTTACGAACAACTTAAAAAATGGATTGAAAATCAATAAAAATGTGAAGCCTTTATTTAACTTAACTTTACAAATGTAGAAATTATCCAGCTACCATTATTTCACTTACCTAAGATATCCTACTGGTAACTGACATCTCATACTATAAATCACAAATTTAGCAAGTGAAATAATTTTTGCTAAAAGTTTATATATATACCAAAATAATGTGATGAAAAGACCATAAGTATATGCAATAAACACCAATAACAGCCAGTATGGATGGTTCTAGAACAGCATTAGCAGGGACTGATTTTTTATGGTTTGATAATTTCCTTGTGTTAGAATAAAGCAATTACATTTTATTTCACTTGTATTGACGTTGTGTAGCATATGAGCACACACTGTTTTTGTATAGATAGCATAAAACCAGATTCACTATGTTATAAATTACTGCATGCTAGAAAATTGCTGACATTGTGTGTCTCCGATATGCTGAAACTGACAATTTGCTAAAAATTGATGACACTAAAATATCCTGATTTGCACTAATAATGTGGAACCTGTTTGTAAAAAAGAGAAACAATACAAAGTTTTTACATCTGAAAATTAACTGCCAAGAGAAGTCAATTAAGCATGACATTTGGACCCTTATTAATACTTTGTTAAATCTATGCATTTCTTAATTTTGGATGTATTGTTATGAATGTTCCAGTGTACAAGAACAGTCAGCATAGTTGTTAGGCATAGGAAACACACATGTAAAGAAATATATTAAATGAGTATAAACTAATACACCTTCTAGTTGTCTGATATAATGCTGATTTACAAATAGCCAATACAAAATAATGAAAGGGTTCATATAGTTTGCAGCCATACAATACAAACACTTAAAATAGGGTTAAAGAAACACAACTTTAAACTTTCCTTGCATTTACTTAGACATCAATTTTTTTCTTCTGAGTGCAGAACAACCTCAATGCCCCAGTTTTACTAATATTCTCAAACATTACCCTTAATTTGGTAGGTGTATTATATTATTGAATATGTTATATTTCTTATGTTATTATGATTTTTGAGAGATATTAAAAGTAAAAAGAACACTGAACATATTTTATGTACTGTTTTATATAATATATTTATAATGAGAAAACATATATCTTTAAAGATCTTTTTTAATAACAAGTTGAGATTGCTCTGTAATAAATAAAATCAATATACGACATTATTAGATTTAAAGAGTTATTAATTAATTTTCAATTTATGGGTGTGGACTGAATTATGTCTATTTAATTCCATAAGTAAGGGTAGGTTAAAAAGTAAATGCAAAAAGAATGTAAATCAATCAAATTCAAACAGGGTCAGAGCTTTATAATCTAGTATTGCATAAATTTTAACAAAATGGAAGATGATATTAAAGAGACGGCAAAATAAAATTCAGATTTTTCAATACCAAGTTGGTCCTTCAGGGCCTCAATCTCAGACATGGTCTTCTTATACTTGTCCTCAAGCTCCAACTGGGCATCTTGAATAGAAGGAAATAATAATAATAATAATAATAATAATAATAATGATGATGATAATAATAATAAATACCTTATCTGAAACATATGCATTCAAACTCGTGCCTCCAAATGTTTATCCATCTTTTAACATAAAATGTATAATCTCATGTCTATAACATTTAAAAGCATATTTGACAGTTCAGTGTAAAACTATATTCAATTTGCCTTTCAAGACCTATGTGAACTTGTATCCTTCTTTCCTGCAATTATCATTTTTTTACAATCCTAATGATATTATCTACCAACATACAACTAATTACAAATGAAATTTAGGAGTAAAGTAAAAATTTTTCCCAATTACTACTCTCCTCCTTACCTCCTATGGCATTATCCTTGTTTCCTACGATACTGTGGATGCTATAATATCACAGTGTTTTAAGTTTTTGGTATTTTTCTGCATAGCATCTGCTGTGCTTATCTTATATACATTGAATGCCCACAAGTTACTAGTTCTGCATCATCATTTAATTTTGGGAAAACATTGGATTGGTGAGTGAGTACACTATTTTAAAAATGATTATCACTATCCAAACATGGCCATACCCCATATTCTCAAACAGAATCTATATATTCTTAAAATTGATATCCCTGTAACAAATTGGTTAACCTGTCTGTCATCTGATAATGTCCAATGATGTTATGCAAGTGTTAGATCACATGATTACCATATTTGTCAAAAAGCAAGAGATCAAATCTGTGGTAGTATATTGGAGTAAAAATGTGAAGTATTTAATGTTGTTTTCCATAAATTCAGATGACTTTCGCAATTGACTTTAAAACTTTGTTATACATGATTTCTTACTTTTCATTGGAAGACCTAGAGCTGTTTACACAGTCTGTAGTGGACATGTATTTTAATGCACGTATAAGTGAGCCCATTCTCACTGGCAATCTTGGTGCCACTCCCCTGTCATGGGTGGTGACAGATGCATTGCTCTAATTCTCTCAAATATATTTCTCTTGTTGGAGGGCATGGGTGACAGAATGAGGGTCATGTCAGTAGCATTATTTTTCAAGCTTATTTACATATTGTTTCACATATACATCAAGTTACTAACATAAGAACAGGTATAGGCCACTGTAGATAATTTTGGGGTATTACTGCAATATCATAACTCCCCTTGCATAACCTGGATTATACAAGACATACATTTATCGATCATTTCCTTCAGTCATCTGGTTAAATCTGGAAATTAAATGCATTTTAGTACAGATTAAAGAACAACAAGCAGATATATATAATATCTTGAAGGTAAGTTTCTTTATTTCCTTTATCAACGATCACTTATTTTAAGACCAGCAATACCATAGTACTCCAGGCTATTTTGGCATTTGCATATCTGATAATATCACTGAAAATCATATATTTGGTTCAGAGTATTCACAGACCCTCCCATTTGTTTGTACTCCTCTACCGATTTTAAAAATATCAAGGCCATTAAAAAAATGCACAAAACTTGAGTCATTTCATTCACTGATTTATAATGTCTAACCTGATTGTTGCTACAGGGTCCCTTACACTGTTGAATTATTGGTATTTTATTGCAAACAGTAGTTCCTAATGTAAACAAGCAAACAGACTACTTGCTGTACATTTCATAGTCTATTTGAGTAAAAACTGTCCTCTGCGTCCAGTATTTCCAATGTCTAGTTTTAATATTTCAATAGCAAAATGAACAAATAAATATTAGAGATTCTTGTACACATGTGTTCAAAAAGATAAAAATTTTACAGAATTATTTACATTTTCAAAGACGGTGAACTACATTACATCAGTTGTTTGAAAACATAGAATGACCCAAATATATCGACTGTGTTGCTAAGAAACTCCCTTTTGATATAAAACGACAACAAGTTGACAGTGTTTGAGACCCCCTGGCTACAATCAAGTTAGAACTTATAAATCAGTGAATAAAATAACTAAGTTTTGTGCATTTTTTATTTACATGATGCTGTCTGTTTTTAAAATCTGTAGTGGGTGTTCTCGTGGTATCGGTTTTGGAGCCCTTAAAAACAAATTTCGGAATAATTCGCAAACAATTTACATTTTATTAAAAGTTCATTTACACTCTGAATCATCATTATACATGTACCAAAATTCAAAACTTAAACTATTTATGACTGCAAACATTTGTTCTGTGACAGTTCATTTATGAGTACCATGGTTTTCTTTTCTTGTTCATAACATCATCTGTTTTGGAATGGTTGATCACAGTGCCACTCTCAGCCATCGTAGAAATGATAAAAGAAATGTATGATCACAAGAAATTACAACAATGGCAAAAATATAACAATAAATAATCTTAATATGCATCAGTATTTTCTTCTACTTAGCATCTATTTATGTTTTTGTTAAGGCTTGTTGGTCATAACAACAATGCAGTTTTCTACCATTCTGAAAACCATGCAAATGGCATGTGACACATTTATGACAGGCTTAGAAACTTTTAATACTGTTTTGTTTCAAAAATTTAATAAATGTTAATGTACCAAAATATAAATATATATCTTTTTAGAAAATTATGTTGATTTCAGTACCTTATTACTTTTTTCATGAATCAATACTAGAAGTAAGGAAAGAATGAAAAACAAAAAGTCCATAAATTCAACAGCAAAATTTATACTTTTTTCATTAATGGGCTTCAATAAAGAAAACAAAATGCGAAGTGGACAGAGATAAGAAGTCACCTGATTTTATTAATTTGACAGTCAGCAACAAACAAGTTGCATCAAGGGTTTAAATACACTGACGTTATCTAAAAATAAAGGTATTTTTATGGGAATAAAAGTGTACTAGGCAATTTGACGTTTTTTGGTCATTTTATGCAAAATGTGTATTTTTACGGGATTTAAACAAGCGTTTTCTTTACTTTAGCAAAGCGTGACATGACTATTAAGAAAACTTCTGAAAAATGCGTCATCAGTTACATGTTATCACGTCATATCAACAAAATAAAATGGCCGCTCCGAAACACATGGCGCTCCGAAACTGATGTCACGATGATACAAACAAACGGGATGGTGTGAGAATATATGTACTAGTCCCGAATATGTGTGATGGAGTTTTGTTTACTTCTCCACACATGCACACATACATGCACACGAGCAGAATCGTGAAGTCAGTATAACAAACCTTCTGAAATAGCTAGATAACAAGGCTCATCCCCCCGCTCAAATCGCTGTATAAAATCCCATACTGTATAAATTGATCATTATCAACACTGCGTGTTCTAGGGTTGTTCAATATCACATGACAAATAAAATCTACAAGCTAGATACCATCCTTCTTTTTCTTCTTCTTTCCACCTCCCTTCCCTTTCTTCTTCTTGGGTGGCATCTTCTCCTTTACTTTTTTAAACAAAAGCTGCGGATGCCAAGACGAACAGTGTGTACGCTGTTGTCAAACAAACATCATCATCCTGCAGTTAAGAACATGTCGACATTCCATTGGTTAAAAATTACACAGAAGGGTACTGCTTGATTTTAATGGTAACATTTGCGTAGGGTTATTTGGATATTCAAATGAGCTATATTACCCGACCAAGGAAGGATTGAAACAAAATAAATAAATAAATTTTTACAAAATTGACGTATGTACGCTGTCTCCTAAAGCTTTTCAACATATTGCTTTGTTTTTCAAATAGATATTCTATATAAAATTGTATTTTAGAATGATAATAAAAAAGTCATAAAAATTATATATTCGCAATTTAAATGTGTAAACAGGGAAACATTTTGATATGCTTCCCGATTTTGTAAGAATTCTTAAAGTTTATTAAGTCAACCTTATAATCTTTTTATGTAAGTATGTATGTATGTATGTATGTATTGTACGCACACGAGCATGTGCGTGTGTGCGTGTGTGTGTACGTGTGTCATGTTCTCGTTTTGTATTCTCACTTTAGTTTTACTAATGAAACGATACCCAAAAAAAAGCTTAATGAACACAAACGTTTGGAGGACAGTGTATGCATATTTTATGTAGAACTATAAAAAAAAATATGTACCATTCTAGATACGTCATTCAATTATTCATGAACGTCGGTGGTCAAAACTTACTCTTGAACCCAGCTGGCATACGTCTGTTTCTGTACTAGAATTATCCCCCTTATGTGTCTAGAATGAAATATATCTTTCTTTACATCGTTGTAATAACGACAGAAACGTGAATACATTGTATATATGTCTCTGCAGCCGAAGATTTAGCCCTGGCAAATCGTACGAAACCGATTAGTTCTGCCTAACAACGTTTTCATGATGGTAGGTGTTAGACGTCACATAAGCGCTAATTAGGATCATTAACATATCATACAAAATGTGTATTGAAAAGTACATATCGACACGACCATCAGGTCGGGATGAGTAGGTTTAATAAAAAAGAGAAGAATTTCAAGATGTACAACAAGGTAGTGATATGGACTCTGTCACAGTTATTACTTCTGGTTCAGTACCTACAGCAGCAGAGGGGGCGAACAGGCTCTAATTGGTTCACCTGTATTTCGCCAAATAAGCCTTCCTACGAGGTCACAAAAATCGTATATAAAAAAATGCGATATCCGGCGTTAGACAACTCCGTCGATGACAAATTGGCTTACTTGTTATCGCCGATATGTTTTTTTTTTTCTTTGTTGCATAGAAGGAAAAATGCGCGATAGTGTCGGTGACAATTTGGAGGTGCGCCCTCCCTGCTGCTATGAATTAAAAATTGCTATACCAAATAATGGTACATTCGGAATTTTACACAGCTAGACTAGCCAGAGAGCAAGAAGAAGCACTTAAAAAATATTTTTTTCGCGATTATATTAAAAACACCTGCGCTCTCGGCAATCAAAGATAGACTAGCACGATTAATGCGACGAAAATCACCACCGGTGAAATTACCAAGCACCGAAATTATGGCCGCGGATGTCAGTAAGGTGATAAATCAGGCTGCAAATCAGAAACTAGCCGCGTTGATAGATCAGGAATCTGACGCACAAAGAAATATAACAGCGAATTTGATAGCAGGAAGTGGACTTCGCGTGCGACGATAATGATTACCACTTGAAAAAATAGGCAATTGTATAACATGTTCAAACGTATATCCGACCCAGCATTTGACATAGATGCGCCGGTTCAGCGAGATAATTCAGTGCGTGATTATCAATTTTATTCCTATGATGCAGTTAAACCAGGTCAACGAGGGCGTATTGAACTTCAAGTTCATGATACAAGTAGATATTTCCTGCCCGCTGAGGCGTTTATTGAAGTAGAAGGTGAACTTGTCAGGGCAAATAATAATGTATACGATCCCAATGCACGAGTTGGTTTTGTCAATAATGAAATTATGGCACTGTTTAGTAGCGCCACATATATGATTGATGGAAAAAATATCGAATCGATTCAGAATGATGTCGATGTTGCTACAACAATAATTGGTTTAGCAAGATATTCTGATGATTACACAAGATCAGCTGGTCCATCAGTGATGTTTGCTAAAGATATTACCGACAATGCCGATCATATTCAGTATATTAAATTACAAACACCACGAAATACTGCATCTGATCCACAGCCAGCTGACCCTGGATACGAAGATAGACCAGCTGGTGCATTTGATATTATAAAAGGTATTAGTGCGACTTACAACGTGGGATTTTTAACATCACAAACAATGTTGTCAGGAACACGAAGAAGTTTTTCGTGCGCGATTCCACTCTCTCACATCTTCGGATTTTGCAGAGATGTTAGGTCATCTTTGGAGCTAAACACACAGTTGTGCTTCATAGAAAAGGTGATGATAATGATGCGATCTGGGGAGGGGATGGTGTCGATGCTAGTATGGTAAATATAACAAAAACTTTCATTGTGGATGCCGGTATTAACTCCATCGGTCACAGAAGAACCGCGATTACTCTCTTTTATGAATCAAGGCGGTAAATCACTGTTATCATGGTTAACAGTAACCACAGACATTATCCAAAGTTCCGTCAGAGACATATTTACTTGGCATATAGCATCACAACAAGGGGTTTCTGCGCCACGACATAATTTTATTGCGCTACAAGATAATCGTCGGGTGAATAACCAGGAATATTCGCATATGATATTTGACAAGCTCGACGTTACCGAGGTTTTGTTGAGGATAAACGGGTAACAAGAACCGTCTGAGGATATATCATTAAGTTTTACACAAAATCATGTGGCGCGCGCATATAATCGCTGGCTGACGTTTCTGTCGCGTAATATAAATATAGATACTGGGACTCAAATATCACAGTTTGATTTTACAAATTTGTACCCGATTTATTACTTTTCGCTGGAGCATCTTGATTTATCTAAACAATCTGTCGTTGATATACAATTCCGAGCTCGTGTAGGTGCATTACCTAAAATTGCAGATGGTCCGCCAATTGTTTATGGCACCTATAGAGCAATCGCGGTCATCCTCAGTGACAAAGCAATGTTACTTGAAGGCATTAGTGGCCTAATGAGATTCGTTGATGCACCAGTGGAAAACATGTAGACAATTAGATCAATCGCGTTTATTATAAAATGTCATACAGTCACGTTAATGTCACTCTGACTCCTGGTCAGGCGAAAAAATTACAATCAAAAAACGCGGGTGTATGTGGGGCAACGATAACACTAAAACAAGATCAAATTGCTAATAGTGGCCCAAACAAGTTATCGTTGACTAAAACCCAACTAAAACATTTCAATAAAGCAAAGCAAGCGAAAACTGGAACTCAACTTGATTTCGCTCCAAAAGCCATCAAGGGTATGGTTAAAACCGGTGGTATATTTCCTCTTCTCGCAGCAATACCAGCACTGATAGCTGCTGCTGTCCCAGCTGTCGCAAAAGCAGCCGCGTTAGGAGCTGTTGGAACCGCTGCTGAAATGGCATTAAAGAAAGCAGCTGGTGAATCCTGCGGATCTGGATACAAAAAAAAAAGGACAGGGTCTAAGACTTCCAGGAACTTCGCCCTCATGGTATCCCAAACGCGGTTATTGAAAACACAGAGTGTTTTAACACCGATGTCAAATTTTGATTTACTCGATGTTGCTAAACAATTAAATATAAAAAATTTCAGAGGCGTCTTTATGCGAGATCAGTTGCCGAGACAACCGAATAATCCAGAAACTGGAATTATTAATCTTGATAACAGCGATGGTCCAGGAACTCACTGGGTTGCTTACGCGATACATCCACGTGGAATTGTTTATTTCGATTCGTATGGGTTAGCACCGCCAGTTGAATTTCTAAATTACGTACAAAATACTCCATCCACAGTTTGGTTCTCAACGCTACCAACACAAACACTAACTGATCCTCCGATATGTGGCCGTGAAGTAATTAATGTACTTGACACGATATCAAAATCAACCAAACCGCCTCACAAAGTCGTGCACGAGTATACCGCGGGTCGATTTAAACAATCCCCAAAGAAAAATGGTTGATATTTACGGGAGATCTCGTGATAATATATATATAAAAAAACACGCGACGACGTGAATTTATGAAAATATGCGACTAAAGATGACGTTAGCAATCTTTTAAACTATCCGGAGTAGGGCCAGATGAGGTTGTTATTTTTCAGGACCAATACGGAAAACTAAAAGCCAGCGATATCAAATGGCATGAAATAATTCGTAGGGTTATTGGAGCTATTCCGGGTAACATCCCTGTGTTCACGGACAGCGGAAAAATTAAAGATTCGCTGATATCAATCGCGGCGTTAAGAGATGATACGCAAAAAGCTGCAGGGGAACGCGTAAAAAAAGACCGGCGATACAATGACAGGTGAACTCAATCTCAACGGAAACAAAATAGTGGTTTTAGCGGATCCAACATCCGACGAAGATGCCGCGACGAAAAAGTATATTGACATTAACCACAGCGCCGTTGACGGTAAATTATCCACGTTGCGGGCCGAGTATGACGTTCACGTAAACGCGTTTTCAAGACTTCGCAGAAACTTTCAAAAAACTAATGAAACCGCAGAGGAATTTTTTGGTACTCCGCACACCGTTGACATAAAACTTGCTGATATCAAAACTAACATCGATACGATCAAACAAACACAGCAGGATATCGTACGTGGGATTCCTGATATCGTTAACAAAACCAGTTTGATTAAACTCCAGGGCATATTACCAATATCGTATACACGGTATCATCTGGATTCGCAACATGGTCTGAACAAAATAATACTATCAAATATACCGCAACAGTCACTGGAGTGTACAGACTGTCTGTGTTCAGTGCTGAAAATTTGAGATATTTACAACGTATCCCTGGCGAAATTTCACCGACAAGTTTTCCGGGGTTGTGACTATCATATTAAATAGCGGGACCGAAGAAATATTTATACTGGAAGCATCTAATAAGAAATTAACTGCAACATCTTACTGGTGGTGTTTGGAATTTGTAGCTGAAACACCTCAATTGGTTACTGCGTAAAATAATAAATGGCGTTGACAGCATCAACGACAACATTAAATGCGCAACAATATAGATACGATCAAGCGCGCGAATAGCAGTCAGAGTTAAAAAATACCATCAACGAGTATACGCTGAAAGTAAAAAAATACAAGCGGCGTATAATTGTGTTAGATGCATTAGTGTACTTTTTATCCGCGTTAGTTGCATCCACCGGAGTAGTATTATCAGCCTTAACACCAACAACAGCTGCAATCGCAGTAACAATATGCGTTTCGTCATCAACTGCCATCGCAGGTGTTTTTAATATAATCGCGAAAAAAATATCTTCATGTACGAGCACAAAATTGCACGATTATATCATAGAACTAAACACAGCAACAATCGCATATTCAAAATTATCGTCGCTGATATCATCAAGCATCAACGACGAAACAATATCAGATTCCGAATTCGCGCTAATGGTTAAGATATACGAAGACTGCACCCGCCATTTGAAAACAACAAAGATAAATAATGATGGAATTACTTCATCGAGCTCTGCTCGACATAGTCGAAAATACAAACCCGAAGAAAACTTCGATGATAACAGTAAGCTCGACTAAACCAGAATTTAGTATTAATTTTCCAAATTCACGCAAACGAGATCGCATTAGCACAATTACGAGTATATCACAGTTGGCCCAATATCAGATCAAAATCATTTGGTGGATTACCAGCAAATAATTCGTTTGTGTTTGCAAATAAAAATAAACAAGATGGCACTCCCGACTGGAACGTCATTGGAATACCAACTGGGTCTTATCAAATCGAAGAAATCAATGAGGAATTACAAAGTGGAATAAGAAATATCACCGGGAAGGAATCCAAGATAACAATAACAGCTCATGAACCAACGCCGTGGATATATATCAGAGTTCGATCAGAACAGTGTTAGGATGGCCTGAAATTCCACCTGAAACATCACCGACACCACCAGAACCTAAAAAGTCTGATTATGTCACTGATAAAAGATCATACCACGAAACTGACCATCATACAAACGACATTTACTTAATATAAAAGATGCAACGTTAAATACTGATTTTTACTTCGGCGATAAGGATTTTATAAGGTGGATTTTTAATTATAAACAACTTATTGAAAGAGTATCTATTACTTTTGATCTATCTCAAATTATTGAATATTTTGAAATCATTAATCAAGAACATAAAACACAAGTAGAGCGACTACGGCAGCGCTTCCAAGAACATCTTTTTGATATATCAAGCTCACGCGGTGAAATCATCAATCTCGTAGAAATATTAAATCAGCTTGTATCCGACATGGAATATATTAACAAGCAAGTAATTCAAGCAACAATTGATTACACTAACAACATAAATCGCAATAAACAACGTTTCTTAAATGAAAATAAAATGACAGAAACTGAATTGCCAAATTATTAATTTCCTGGGTATAAGACAGCCGAGCTGAAAAAATCAGTCAATAACCTCATTGATGAGTTCTTCGATGATATACTCGCACAGTACAGAAAAACGCTACCGGAGCCAACTATTCTCCGGAACAACAATAGCCCACAAGGAGAAGGCCGACATTTGTCCCCGGGAATCGTAAATATAACCGAGATGGTCGCGGTCAATCTCGTGTGTGATGTCATTGACGGTAGCTACAGCACCGACACGACAGTATCAAATCAAGCCCAGCAAGGATTTGTTCTTTATTCATTCACCCCGATAGATAAACCACCTGGATTTCTAATTGTGCAAGAACCGATCAATCCGGTTTATCTGCGGTGTCATAATCCGCTGTTATCAAGAATAAATTTCAAACTGACAGACCAGTCCGGGAACTTGCTGGATTTACGAGATGAAACACTGAGTATAAATCTGTTTGTGAAATCTTAGGATTTCCTTCTTAAGACTTTCATCCTAAGGATTTATCAATTCGGAAAGTTAATTAACTAGTTAAAATCATGCGAAAGAAAAAAGCAAAAAATCTGCAAGAAATTTATTTACTACTGACAGACCCTGATTTCTAATTAATCAAGCGAGTATTATATAATGTACCAGCATGTGAAGGTTTTTATACACGACAAGCAAGTACTTGAAAACTACATCAAAAAAATATTTACACAGTTTCTAGTCGGCCCAGTTGATCTAGTTATTGATGTGTACGGTAACGAGGATTTTTTATTGACACAATCGCAGTTGGATAAACTACAGAAAGAACGTATTTGTATGGTCACGTGTAATAAAGATCAGATTCTAAATTGCGCGCATTCCTGCATTAAATCTGATCGGCTTAAAGAAATATTATCTGCATCAGATTGATACAGGTAGAAAAAATATTATCTGTATCAGATTGATGCAGGTAAAAAATAATTTTCTTTTACTTTCGATTTCATTTCCCAATCACCTAACTTTCGATCGTTTCACAATCTGACATAATTTTTCTCAATTGTCTTACACGAGTATTATTTAACTTCTTGGCTTCGTATTCTTGAGACAATGCTGATCTAATTTTTTTCAATTACACGAGACAACGAAACAAATTCATTTATTTGTGCTTCTTCTACTGCGGCTATGATTTAATATAAATCCGTCTGGATTTTCTTTATAAATATGTACTGAGCAGGCAAAATATACCGCCTTCGCATTTAGCCTCATGTTGTGTTTCAAAATCAGTAATAATTTTTTTCAGGATTTAATTCATTAGATATATTAATTCCATTTTCTTCTAATTTTTTAATAGCACCAATCACATCATTGATATTTTCGTAATTCATTATATGATAATTATATATTGAAAAGAAAAATATTTATTTATAATTGACTTTTACACAATAGCTGTGGAGTTAGCTCCGTTATTTGTATCTCACACCAATGGAATATAAGAGAACGAAATCCAGGCATTATGCGAGTATGAAAAAGCCGATTTGGTTATATTTTCTTCAACATATCGTACCCCAGCGGTGTTAATACCGAAATATTTGCCAGCCGAGGTCATTGACTGAAAAACCATCTCTTTGCCGGTCTCTTCATTGAAAGATTTAACTACCTAGACTCTCTCTCCCCCCCCCCCAGCATTCTCACGTGCAACATTTTCGCGTTGTGTGATAGCTTGCAGGTTAGATACATTATTATTAAGTTTCTCTCCGTCAATATGATCGATCACAAGACCGTCTTTGATCTTCCCAAAGAAACACTCGTACACGAAACGATGACAGAGATAACTTTTCTTGCCCAACAGTAAATTTTAGATAACCAGCATAGTTAACAACACCAACTGGTTTTTTTCAGCCTACAGTGTCTAACCACTCCATTACGATTTGCTTCGTAATTCTTGATGATGGGGAGTGAGATAAATTCTTGATTCATTTTATATAACAATGTATTTGTCTAATTTATAATTTGCCTAGTATGTAATTTGTCAGAAAACTTAGTTATATAAGCGCTCGCATTTCAGCGCATCATTATTATTTTTTTTATCATAATATCGCTTGAGTTCATGATATCTTTTTACGCCGCAACTTGCGCATAACTGTGTTTTACCCCTGACTCCAATACCACATCGCAGACACGGTATTGGTCCTAAACGTCCTCTTCGAATGCTTTGTGAATGTTCCCCGCATAATTCTTTTCTGCAGGATTTGTTACAAGCAGTTACAGATCCCATTTTAAGCCACTTGCACTGATTGGTTTAAGACATTATATATATATATATATATATATATATATATATATATATATATATATATATATATATATATATATATATATATATATATATATATATATAATATTTATTGTTTAAATGTTTGTCTTAAATATAATATGGATGAGTTTGAAAGATTATCTGCAATCAAGCCCTGGAAAGCTTCTAGATTCGATCTTGACATGCTAACCCCTGACTCGCGGAGGCGAGCCCTGACTGATTTGATGGATATTATCAGAGATGCCAAAAAAGAATTTCGTGATGATGGGGCATTTCACGTGTGGTCTACATTCAAAATTATACACGAAACTGACGAAGTCAGCGTTGGCTCTGTCATTGACGCTACAATGAGCGATGCACGAGCGAAAACAATTATCTATTACCTTGATAATCAGAAATGTCATTTCAGAATAAAGTTTATTGTGCATGCAGATTCCGGTACGTGGATTACCCGTGACAAACGCGACCCTGTCCTTGCTAAGGGAAAAACCGCTCTGTTAAGTAAAGATTCCAAACCAGGAATGTTAATTGGGATTGATAAACCATATTACGCTCGATCGTATCCTGTGATCGCGGTTATTTATGGAATTTATCTGATAAAAAAACCCAACATTAGTGATCTTGCCCCAATGAGATTCTCAAAGCTGAATTGTGTAGCCGCCCGAGTAATGGAATATTCTAAAAATGCGAAGCGCGGAAATGGTTTAACTGATTTGCGACGTGAAAAAATAAACAAATGGGCTGAATCGGTTAAGGATACAGGAGCGTCAATAAACGATGTCGCTGAGTTATGAAGTAAATTAAAATTTCCAATGACAGTAAAAACATTAACCGGAGAGGTCTTATATGAATCAGGGAATAAAGGAAATGGAACACCAATTGAAATTATTGACCATAACGTTCCCGCTTGGACCAACGCAGTAACAATATTTCCACGAGATATTGTTGTGAGATATTACTCGTCTGGTGGAATGTTTGATGCTATCAGCCAGATAAGCAAAAACGACCCCGTGTCAGTGTGGTTGTTTAAAAGTTCCGAAGATGGCGAGTATGATCAATTTGTAAGACCTAACGGCGAATTATATCGTAAAGAATCTCTCCACAAAGAAATGAGAAAACTCGCACAGAGATATTCAGAAAACACTGAGCAGTTATTAACTAATTGTTTTACAGTTCCATCGGTTGCTGATCACGCCGCGAGAGAGAGAAATACATGGAGACCAACACGCGCTGAGTTCCTTGAAGATGTTCAGTTAAGTTGTATCAAATATGGACATGGCGGTTTGTGGAATACCGAATATAACCACAAGGATGTCATTTCTGTGGACATGGTCGCGTGTTATCCGGGAAGTTTTCTCGGGATGGGCGAGTGTGCTGGATATTTTAAAAGATTTGGTCATCCCTGTCATGAGGTGGCAAAAGTATCAATTAATGGTCCATTACCCGATTTTGATCTGACAGGATTTGCTCGTGTAACGTCATTGAAATTCGCTGAAAATCTTCATCCTTGCTGTTATGTTTGGTTTGGCAGACACTTCTCGGAGAAACTTTGGTTGCCAATAGTGTTATTACGATATATGCTTGACAGTAAAATATTGATATCGTTGGTTGTCAGTGAAGCAATTATATCATATTGGCCGCAGACTTCGGTTTGGTTACCAACACCGGAGCGTATCAGTCTCGATGAAGTCATTGAAGAATATAGGCGAGAATGTCCAAACGTTTCAGCTGATGTCATTGTTAATGATGCTCCTAATATTCTTAAGATTAAACTCAACAACAGTGAAAAAACAGCAAAAGATCTTGGTAGAAGAATAATCGGTAAATTTACTCAAGGTGGTGCATATGATCATTAACGGCATCACTCACGATTGATTATGGATGATGTTGAATTAGATTTTATAATTGCTGATGCCGCTGCGAGAAATATATTTTGTAATCGGGAAGACGCTTACTTGTCTGACGGAACACGGTTGGGCACAATTGTTAGTTACATTAATGGAGAATCACCTCAGTACACACATCTAATATCTTCGATGTTGGCTTATGTTTCTATAAATTTGCTATCGATGATAAATAGATTTCCTGACACTGCAGTTAGAGTTGCAACGGATTCATTTTATATCGATAAGAGATATTCAGAATTACTAGCTAGTTTCACAAACAATGATGAATCATGGAGTTCGTGAAGAATAAAACAAGAAATGTTACATTGTTATTGTGAATCCGCGGATGTTGCGGTTAAAGGTAGTTATTGCAAATCAGAATTATCAGAATTGTCGTTGGCGCCGTCTGTGTATGATCCAGTATCCAGACACAAAACCGTTTATTTGAACGGGCCAGGAGGTTCTGGTTAGACAACTCGAGTAATCGAATCATTTCGACAGAATTCAGATATGATTGTGCTAACACCAACACAGACTTGCCAGGGAGATGAAACAACGAGGAGTTATTTCTTGTACTTATCACAGCTTTTTCAAATACAGCGGTGGTGTGTGGACTCCTGACCGAATGGGAGAGAAATATATTCCAAAAAGTATTATTTGGGATGAAGTGTGCACAGTGCCGTTAGAAACATTAAAAACATTTCTTGATTGGTTATTAACAAAAAATACTGCAGTATTTATGTGCGGCGATCACGGTCAGCCACCTCCGTTTGTTGGACCATCTCCACACGATTGGTTAAAGAGTTTTGTTGATTATTACGAAGTAGTGGCTGATGATCACAGATCTCTTGATGCAGAATTAAAAGAATTTAAACATTAATCAGACTACAACCGAATAAAATTCAATGTGAAATAATGCGTAAAATAATTTCAGAGACTTCAATGAGCGACTTTTGGAAAACGTGGAGACCAAACGATTTGATAGTGGCAAGTAGAAAGATAGAGACACACTTCAACAACAGTTATTTAAGTTACACAAGAAAAAATTTCCAACACTGCCAGTGCCATTGTGTTATAGACCAGCTGATACGCGATTACAGAATATTGACGTTGTTATATCAGGACCCTTGACTCTGTCAAGGAGGAAACAAAATCTCGTATTAAATTATATTGTCGCAGTTGATGTCAGTGTTGTTGAAGATGCGCTGCACGCTGACCAATCCCCGTGGACGCTAGGATACGCAATAACGATACATTCATCTCAAGGACTGACTATCTCTGATACAGTTGTTTGGATCGTTGATGATCATATCGAGTGGTCAAACTTAGCTTACTTGGCTGTGTCCAGAGTCAGAAGAATATTTCAACTGTGAAGGATTGTTTTGGATGAGTCAATGGCTGATGAAATTAATAATGAAAACAACAGTGATATAATAAGAAACAAATTAGCTGGCTATAAACAAAGTGACAAAAAAATAATCGCGATTTTGACCTTGATGTTGAATTTGTCATGACACTAAAACAACAGCAGAATAATCATTGTGCAAGCTGTAATTGTATAATGTTATGGCAGTATTTCAGTAATAATCCAAGACAATTCACCGTAGATAGAAAAGATAACAGTCGCGGTCATACACGAGAAAATGTGATGCTGACCTGTCTTGAATGTAATCGACGTCGGGGTGCTAGTTAAGTGATCTGGGCGGTAATTGTGTGTCCTTGGGAATTACTTGTAGTTGTTCACGTGTAAACCCACGTTGAGGGCAGTTGAATCCAGTTTGTAGATTGCTGGTCTACCAGTAGATCTAGTTATACCAGATATCTTGTGTGTCGTGATGCTGCAGATAGGATCAGTCGCTCTTTTTTTTACCACCTTCAAGTTCACCTGGTTCATATAAACATCTCACAATGACATAGCCCAGTATTGGTTGTGTTGAAAAATCACGTCGCTGTATGGGTATATTTTTTTGGTAATTGCGTTAATAGGTTTCATGTTTGTTGTTCGAGTTATTTCATTATTTAATGCAGCTATCACACCTGGTAATCTTGTAACCCATTCGCGTGATCTCTTGTCTTGAATGAATTCCTTCGCGTATTGATATCCAAATAACCGCTCAGCAAGTGTTCGATTAAATCGCTCAACAATTGCCTGATCACGGTGAATTTCAGTATGTCCTCGTCTGATGGTGACGTTATGTTGTTTCATTAGCGATGATACTGCACCCTAAAATTCTTTGCCAGGATCAATATGTAGCAACTGTGGCCATCGTAGACCACCTCGTTGATAAATTTGTTCAAAAGCAGAAGCAACCTCAGATGCTGTTTTAGTCGTTAACGGTTCTGCATCTTTGTATCTACTTGCAACATCAACTACAGTTAGCGCGTACTTGTATCTAATTTGACGTCTTCTGATTTTAACGGTATCATGTGGCAGAAATAATATATCAGCCTGATGAACTTCATTAGGAACACTAACATCAAAATGTGCAAAGTGAATTTGTTTAGGCGGCGGTTGGTAAATTTGCCATATTGCCTGTTTGGATAACCACTTTTTAGCAGTAACACGCGTAACTTTTGCTGCTTCAGCGAGTTTACTAATTGCTGCGCTACCCCTCCAGTATCCTCTTGGGGAATAATAAATCGACTCCATTATAATTAATTACCAGCACCTAGCGCTAATTTACCTTTCATCGCGGATTTTATTAACCAACTAGCTAACCTCTCCTTGAAAGATGTATCAGTGATGGAATTTAGCGCGTGAATTAATTTCACATCCATGAGATGCTTATCTTGTAGATTTTTACTTTTATAAGCTACATCATGAGCATGACACGCCTTATCAATATCGCTTACTGGATATTCGCCTGGTCTTGGTTGATCTTGGTCATCAAGTCTGATATCAAGTCTGGTTCCAGGGCCACAGTAATTATATCCTGGAAGATGTTTTTCTCCTGGATATTTAGCCCACGGAGCTCCCGGTAATTTTGTTAATTTTGCTGCAATATCACCTCCGTGTTGCTTCTTTTTTCACTTGACTTTGGCTTATCGCCCGAGGAAATAAATTTAAATTTTTTTGTACCGCATCGTTCACACTTACCCGTAACCGCTGATCTGTTATTTTTTGTTGTAATGGTTGCTAGATCACCTGTTGGGGTACGCGCCCTGCATTTCACACAATATAAATCCATATTCTTTTTATATATACCATGAATGTAATTGATTTTTCTGCAACACGAAAACAAGAACCAGTCAAGCATCATGCTGCGCTACCAAATCCTGTCCGTATGATCATAATTGGACCATCTGGATCGGGTAAAACACAACTGCTACTTAATTTGATAATGAGATGGCTTAGGTGGGATAAGCTGTATTTGGTAGCTCCGTCTGTAGATGACCAGCGTTGGTATGATGTACTAAACGATTTTAATGAAAATGCAAAATCGTTAAATGAGAACGGAGACGATGTTGTTGAATTTATCACCGATATCGATGAAGCGCCAAGTATTGATTCCATTGATGGGTTTATTAACAATTTAATCGTGTACGATGATGTCATGCTGGACAAACAGTCCAATCCTGCTAGGATATTTTCCAGAGGCAGACATAAAAACACTGATGTGATTTATGTAACCCAGCGGTATACACAAATACCAAAAGTGATCAGAGATAATTGTAATATTCTTGCTGTGTTTAACGGAGTTGATACTCACACGTTACGAAATATTCATCAGACTTGGTGCAATGGTGATATGGACATAATTAAGTTTAGAAATTTATTTAGTCAGGTTCAGTCAACACTGCACGGATTTATAACAAAATTTACACGATCCTCGAACACGATATCGAGTCGGTCTTGATACGATTTTTGGATAATAGCAGCAGGGAGGGCGCGCCTCCAAATTGTCACCGACACTATCGCGCATTTTTCCTTCGACGCAACAAAAAAAAAAAAACATATCGGCGATAACAGGTAAACCAATTTGTCATCGACGGAGTTGCCTTACGCCGGATATCGCATTTTTTTTACGATTTTTGTGATCTCGTTGGAAGGCTTAATTTGGCGAAATACAGGTGAACCAATTAGAGCTTGTTCGCCCCCTCTTCTGCTCCTACAAATGTAGTCACATCCCATGCACAGGTGCTCGACGCGAGCTTGATGTTGAGAAGGAAGAAAACAAAATAATCTAAAGGAAAAAATCATACAGAGTGACAAAAATACCTTAGATTACCCCCATGACCCATCTGACATAGGACCCTCTCTATCATAATATACAAGAGAAAAGGTACGGAACTTCCAAATACTTCATTCCACCCATGACCCTCGATTTCCTTCTACTTTTTCCGTTATTTAAGGCACACGACCATACTATATGGCTTGTTTTACTCCTGAGATATTTTTCTATCCATCAAGCCATATTGACTTTTCTGCGTTGTACCAAACTGAAGTTACGGGCTCCGAAACGAGCTGTTTTCCCAGACTGTTCCAGAGAGCTGTTTTCCTTAATGCTGTTCTTTCCAAGAAAACGTGTGTCCTAGCAGAAAAGGTCTGTCTTTGCTTACAAGACAGCCACCTGGTCCCCTTACTTGTCTTAACGAGGAAGAACTACTTTTTTAGTTAACCCGGAGTCAAACGAGTCTTGCTCCTCTTGCAGGAAAAATCGCGGACTGAGGAAATTTGCCTAAAGTCGTTCCTTCAAATTTAACATTTCTTCCAGGGTGTACGCCCTAAGTTAAACTGACCAATCCTAATTTTTTTCCCCAACGTTATAATCTCTTCCGTCAGATTTTAACAGTCTAGAATCTGAGAAATAGGACACATACCAACTTTCTTTTATTAAATGACTATTCAACATGACGTTCCCATTAAGCGGATATGGTCGGCATCCTAATGTTTACTTTCCAAGGACAGCTTTGCGATACCCATGTCAATTCTAAATTAGCCGTGGATGCTGGCCTCACCCTCACCCACGAAATGTACCAACTGACATTGGAAAAGGTGGAAGTGACTCTTCACATAAAACCTTGCTGGCTTGACTGTACTAAAATTTTAATGTTCAATGTATTCAAATTTTTAAGGTTCAATACATTCAAAATTCGAAACATTACAATATGATTTATTAATATTTGTACACAGTGGAAACTTCAGTACTGGGAAACAAATGTAGAGACTATGACATATTGGGATCTGAGTCCATACTGGATATCCCAAGGGCGCCATTTTCTGTTTGGATCAAGTAAGTGGGCGATTAACAAAGAAAGCATGGGCTTCACGAAAGCTCTTATGGTCTTAACATGATCTGGTATCAAAAGCGATGAAAAAGAATCGATTTCAGCTTAATGATTTTTTTTTTATATCGGATAATCTGCATACTATAAGGCGGATGAGCATGAGACCTTAGATAGGTAATTTATCATAATGACATAATGAACTAAATTTCTCACAAGTTTTATTGGTTGGGAAAACAATTCATAGCAAAAGCCACATACATACGACATTGCAGAATTTTTTAAATTAATTATACAAAACAATGACAACCTTCAGTGGACATAATTGTGACTGTGAAATAATTTTTCCATCAAAACTGAAGAATACCTTAGATGATGCCAGGTCAGTTTTGTGTGTGGGTGTTTTGAAATCAAAATGGCCTGTAAAATACAGCAAGCTAAACTAATAATAATGGATTAAACTCAACTTAGCACATGGGTATATCATGACAGTATCTGAGAAGCGTTCCGTGAGGTTTTATCCTTGATATAAGTTCAAGTTCAGTGGATCTAACAAATATTTTTGTTCGGCACATTTCTTGCGAACCCGGACATATAAGAACATATATGCATGCCCCGCGGCAACAGCGGTAGGGCATATATTGTTAACTTGCTCGTCCTTCCGATCATATATATTCGTCTTTCACACATTTGCACTAAGATGATATTTTTCCATCTCACTATAAATTTTAAGCGTATATCCTGTTTTCAACTTTTTCTATTGCATTCTTAAAAGGTATCGACAAATCTGGGCAAAGTCTACCCCAACTCCCCCAAAATTAGTTTTGACACACAATGAAGCAGTCTGATCCTCTTGGTACGCATATGTCACCAAAT
Source organism: Sinohyriopsis cumingii (assembly GCA_028554795.2). Taxonomy (NCBI): domain Eukaryota; kingdom Metazoa; phylum Mollusca; class Bivalvia; order Unionida; family Unionidae; genus Sinohyriopsis; species Sinohyriopsis cumingii. Next base: position 122,595,235 of record CM068831.1, on the reverse strand, counting down.
TTAAGTTCACTGAAGTAGATTGTGAACTTTAAAGTTTGCATTCTATATCATATTAAGGAGCTAAGGAGAAAAAGGAGGGTATTTCTACTATCGATGCATTGGTTGGCAGTTACTTCTCGCTGGATTCTCTCCAGGATTGAATTCACTCGGTAAATAGACCCCTTTGGTTTATTAAAAAATATTAAAAAATGTGCCATTTTCAACTTTACTGTAAATGAATACGTTGTTACCATACTAACACAGAAATAATTATTCATTCTTTCATATAAAGTAAAAGCAGAATGATGATACATTCTCAAAACATACGGGTATTGCAATATAATAAAATACGTATTGAAAAAACGTATTGAAATAATGTATATAAACTCTATAAGAAAAATAGAGATTTCAGGTTCGCATGCGGTATAGCAGAACGTCTCAGTGGCGGAGAAATTTGTCAACTTAGCAATCATACTGTGATCTCGGAATAAATGCTGTAAAAAATTTACCAACTTAAACAGCATATCCTGTATGGATTATGCTCCATTATCGCTAAAATATAACTAGCCAAAATGAAAATCATGTTTTAGATCAAATTTTACATCTGCGAAAATTGCACCTGTTCGGTATATGAAGAAAATATGCGTACAATCACACGCAAGAAGTAATACATTCAAGGTAGAAAGAAATGTCTCCGATATATATATATATATATATATATATATATATATATATATATATATATATATATATATATATATATATATATACTTAAAGTGAAAAAGATTAAAGTGAAAATTTGTCTACAAGTCTACAGTACTTGATGTTCGAGTATGCCCCTGTAATCGATCACGATTCTTAAATTTATGTTAAAATATTTGAGGACATACTGTTATTTACGTACAGACCACACTATCCTGTTGCTTTAAAAAGTAGAAGTTAAAAGTCAACGTTTGTATTTTTCAAATCTTCTTCATAAATCGTCTTGCAACTTTTAAGGTTGTTTTGCTTTGCTCTTCTACCGAAAACGTACTTGTTAAATAAGTAACGGTTATCAATGAAAGCCTGTCTCGAGCCCCCCCCCCCCCCCCCGTCTCTCTCTCTCTCTCTCTCTCAAAGCATCACAGAACTGTATGTCAAACCAAAGCGCACTTTCCCAGAGAAGAAATTTAGTCCATTCGTCATTCAATTACCTATGATTTCTACCTTGTTTTAATTCTTGTTGATATTTGTATTATTGTTGAAGCTGATGTTAACAAAAATAAAATGAATTATGGGATATAAGATGCGGCTACATTACTTCATAATTAATTATTAGAGGTAGATTGTGCTGTTGTTGTTCTTTTGTAGTTCAAAACTAACTAGTTTTGAAACTGTTACATTCTGAAATAACATTCTATCAGATCTATAATAATGTACATGAAGCTTTTCTTTGATGCTCATTGTTTATTGTTTGTCTCACTTTCGTAATTTTACCTTTAACAAAGCCTCAGTGAGAGCTGAAAGCGCGTTGGCTGGTTATACTAACCTGATCTGGCATTTCTTCTTGTAAGATTTTGAACAATTAGCTTAGTAAAACCTTGACACACACGATCCTGTTAAGATCCAGTGCACTTGAAGGACTGTTATTTCACACACACACACACACACACACACACACACACACACACACATATATATATATATATATATATATATATATATATATATATATATATATATATATATATATATATATATATATATATATATATATATATATATATATATATTGTCGACTCTATGGCCACAAACTAAGTAACGGAAGGGCGTAAAACTAACAAGTTTTGTAAAACTTAACAAAGAATGTGATTATCAAAGTCATAAATGAAAATGTGAGAGGAACTTACATTATTATGACGTGAATCCAGAATACTTCTGAAAAGAATTTGATGAAGGCCCTAAACAAATGAAAAGTTCTGAATAAATTTCAAAACCTGAAATGTGTTGGTCCGTCAAGAATCGTGATGTTGTCAAGAAGGAGGCCTCCAGAACTCCTTCGAATAATTAATAATAGTTCTAGAATAATATTATAGTCCAAATATTGAGCATTTTCTATATCCACGGAACAGTCCAAACAAATGTTTTTCATCTCGAATAATATACAAGTACAATATAAAACATGTCTGCAGACTTACAACAGGAACACAAGAAATGAAGATGACTCCAAATTATGAATGAATCTGATTGCTCTTTTATCTCCTTATATACACCTAATATTACGAATCTTATTTCACAATATACCCCATGTGACTGATCACACTGCTCATTTTGCGTCTAACTTTCCTATTCGTGTGACCTAGCCCAACCAATGGGAAGCTACTGATTTTTTCTAAAAACGTCGAAACCCCATCAGCCAATGAGAAATTAATCCAAAGGGACGATTAAGTCTTATTTTTAAGCTTATAATTAATAATTGTCGACACATACAAAGCGTATATTTATAAATCCATTGTAATAGTATGCTCTAATCACACTCAGGTAAAATTTAACTAAAGGTATCCAATACAGCTATATGTATGTATGTGTGTATGTATGTATGTATGTATGTATGTATGTATGTATGTATGTATGTATGTATCACAAGAGGTCTCACAATGAAGCGAATCAAACAAACATCTTGGGGTCGTTTTATCCCCTTCTTCCAAAGATATCTGAACTGTAGGGTTCTTAAACGCGCTAATACCATAAATAATTTACCTCTAATTAACCACACGTTTACGGGACCCTAATTTCACCTTTGTATGCTTTCTTTTGCTTCCCATTTGTATTACCCATAATTAAGCATTTCCAAACCGTAGATTGGTACTTCATGCCACACACCACAAAACACATCCGAAACACCTAATACAAAGAATTATTGCTATCTCAAATTACTAAACATTTGTACACCAAAATATTTAGAATGCTTAAGTGGATATAAAATATTGACCTTCAAAACTAGTCTCCTGTTAAAGATGAAGGATATTGTCCTATATCACACATCTCTAGCTGTGTCCTTCGCACTTGAATATATAATGCATTTATCCTTAAAAAAAAAAAAACACTCATGACTTTTTTTTTGCGCAAGGGATCCTTGTCGTGTCATTTAGAGATAGATTTCACTTTTTTGGTGTCATATATGTTGTGGTATCGATATTAATACCAATATTAGAGTATGCACCTGCAGAAAAGTGTTGTACGACTTTAACAGGAGGAAATATCTGTTATGGAGATAACTGGCGGATTCTTTCTTTCAGTCATGGAAAACATAAAATGTCTTAAAGTCAAATTGTCCTTGACACATTACAAGGAGACAGCGTAACTAAAGCCATGTTAGCACAAAACATATAGCTGTCTGGTAAAGAATAAAAACACCATCCTAATATGTCCTACAGGGAAGAAGCTTGTATATGAATTTCTTTCTTTCCTTTACGAAATAATATATGTAGAGAAATGTATCTTCACAATAGGCCTTCCTTTAAAATTTCATACATATTAGGGTATCTTGGGGATATGGTAAGCAACACGGGCGAACGAACTCTTAAGTCTATCAAGGATGTTGACTTGGAAAACCGTGATTGATGACGCCCATTGTGTTCTAAAATGGGAGCAGTTATTTGGGCCAACGTATTTTGAACTCTGTCAGTTGAGGTCAGTGGTAAATCTAAGCACTGACATTGCTCTTTGACGTCTATAGTCGTCATACTTAATGATGAAAAATACATTTTTTTGGAGATTTAACATGGAGCCTGCCAAGACAATCATACACACTCAGGGAGTCCACAAATATTTGAAACTGTACGTTGATACGTGCCAAATCAACTGTTTTGAAATCAGAATCTGTACTGATACGTGCCAAATCGACTGTTTCGAAATCAGAATCTGTATTGATACGTGCCAAATCAACTACTTCGAAATCAGAATCTGTATTGATACGTCTCAATATCAATTGTCTCTAAAAACAGATGCTTCAGCTTTCTACAAAATTTGTCGTAAAACAGTAAATGTTGAAGTTGTTTCTTAAAAATGAATTTCCAATAAGTATTGTGTATACAAAATTGAAATGATCAGTTTGAAAGGTAACATAAAGACAAATGTTTTGTGGTATCACGATACAATGAACATACATTATCGATCATGCTTTGAGCAATGGTTATTATTCCCTTCGACCTTTTTCATCCCACATTAGCACAGAGGATGGGTGCTTGCATAAAGAGAGGCAAAAGGATGGTCCATCTCAGACAACGGGTGAGCAAGGACTGACGGATTTCAGGCCCTCTCCCATCTCTGTTACAGTAAATACTGCTGCATATTTGGCCGTGGATGAGTCAGAAAGGGAATTCGGCAGAAACACTCCCATACAGAGTAAGAGTACAGTCCAAGATTGTGCCATGTGACCAAGGTTGTATGTCAAAATGGCTCTTGAATAATATTTAAACTATGTTGATTTACCGGGTGGATTATATAACAATATCTGTTTATGGAGTTTGCATGAGTTCCTGATGTTGTATGTCCATAATTAAAAGTACTATCAAAAATATTTAAAGCTCGTTTTTGCTTTCAATCATATATCTGGCAATAGACTTAAATATGAATGTCAGATAATAAAACAGAGTACAACAAAACTTGGATGTGTATAACATCTTGTGATCCAGAGAACGAGATTAAGAGAGGAATAAAAGTCAGTGTACAATACTGTTGTAGTATATTCTAAGTTTGGGCTCCCCCCACCCCCAGATAGTGGTGTAATTTATAGGTGCGCGGTATTACCGATATATCGGTTTAAGGCGGAATTATTTTCATGTGGTATGTACCACGGTACATTTTCACTGTACCGGTAAGTCGGCAGTTTCTGTCAGTAAGGAATGTGCGGAAATTCCCGTGGAATCTTGTTACGACAAATTAATTTTCCTTTTAAAAACTGGTTGTATCCGTCACAAATTAATGGTGAATATTACAGATATAATTTTATTACACACCCATTTAATCTGGCTTACCTGGCGTGAGATACAGCTGTTTAATCTGTGATCCCTTATCTCAAACCTGTTATTTTCGTATCACACACCCAGTGTGGAACTACTTTTAACTTGAAATATTAAATAATAGTCCACTTATTAAATATCAGCTAGTATTTATTGCTTTACATTTTAAATATTCAAAAATGACAATACACGTTTGTAATTTTAAGACATTTGTCATATTTGGTAAAAATGAGAGAGTACCATAAGTAGCTATGAGCAGTTTATGTGCACTTCACGGTATCTAGGACGAGAAATTAGAGTTAGTTGAGGTGACCAATTTAGGAGAGAGAGAGAGAGAGAGAGAGAGAGAGAGAGTTTGTTTTGCTGCTGGAATCTTAAATTTAAATTTTTAAAAACCCGGACAAAGTAAGAAAGACTCATCGAGTCATGCCAAGATTCAACGAATAGTTGGCAATGTCTCGCATTTGGAGATAACAATTCCCTGTGTTTAATTCCCGAGATATATTCCACAATGTAAACCATCTGAAATACTAAACGTATCTAAAATCCATTTCAGCTTCAGAGTTTTAAAAACTATAGTCTACGGAAATTTATTGTTTTAAGGAGCAATTTTAAATGGAGGGACTTAGAATTTGTCTATTAATAGTACAGAGGCATCGAATTAGTTCAGTAAATTCGAGAGAAATTTTTTTACAAACATTTGCAACATAGTTTTAGACGTATCACCGAGACCAGCAGCTGTTTTGATTGTTTATATATTGTTACAATGTTGTTGAGACTTGTTCATCGCAGAAGAACATAAAGGGAACTGTAAATTTACATTTTAAATAGAAAATAAAGAGAAGATAGAGAATAATATCATAATATTGTTTAGAAATTTCTTCTTAAGATATATCCAAATGAATATTAAAAAACTATTTCCCAAAAATATAGGCGCAAACTCGTTTGATACAGCGAAGGAACAAATCTCTCGGCCTGACAGCCTCAACGTATTCCAACGCCTCATCAAACTCGTTCTTTCCACCCAATCGGAACAAAACACATATGTATTTTTTTCCAATATATTTTTGCGCCTTTAATCACATGTTTGACACGTGTCACGTATGCCAGCGCGGTGACCAGTGGAATGTCGTGAACCACATTAGTACCAAATCCAACTTTCGCAAAACTTTCGGATTACAAAAATGCCAAAACCACACGTCATGTTTTAGTTATTGACTAGTGTACGTGATTGTGTTAAGTATATGTATTCATTTGTAAGGCTGTGAAACATACAATGATTTTCACGACCGCACTTGCTTCCTATCAGAACTTTACGTAATTTTCTAAAGTCCACTGCATATTTTCTCGTTTGTTGAGTAAGTCTATTTTATGTTTATTTGTTTTTTTCCTATTATACCAATAGTGTAGCTAGTAAATTGTTGGCTTCAGTATCAACACTTTTGATTTTTATTAATAGGCTGTTGAATGTCAGCACAATGTCTTTAACAGTATCAGCTATATTGTAAATTTAATAATCCAGCTTTAGTTAACACTTTGAGACTGCAACTTATACAACAGTTAACATACACGTAGCAAATTCATCTACTGTAAGGTGTTGGCCATTTAATTTTCGGGGTGGGATGTGACTGTCATTTTCTTTTGAGCTGCAATGAGCTGAAATATTCTCTTTTCTCTTATCTCAATATAATTAATTTTTTCTTCAAATAATATCATGAAATAATTGGTCCCACAGTATAAGACGTATCACATATTATTTATGTTTTAGTGCTAAGTCTTACTACCCAAATAACGGCCTTGTATAGCGTGTTCCGATATAGATTGACATCGGAACGAGAAGTCAAAGTTTCAGTAATATCTCACACACTCGGCAGTCCATATCGGCATTCTTCCACAAACTGACAATTAATTAGTATACTTAATGTGCTGTTTTTATCCTGGCGGAATAAAATTCTGACACTAGCAAATGGACGCATTTTCATGTTCCGTGGAGATTTGAATTTGTTGAAATGCGACTGTAGTCGAGGTATGACGAAGTATGTACAAAAAGATTCATGTGGGGATATGTTTCTTGAACGAAACGAAACGATGCTTACAGTTCCAATTGGCATAATATATTTGTATTCGTTTCGTTAAAAAATAATATTTCAACTTAACCCGATTTTGGCATTCCCGGCTTTTATCGCTTTCCAGCCAAGTGAAATGTAGGCCAACGAAACTTGAAAACAGGTCTATTTCTTTTGTGAGAATTTGAATTTATTAGAGAAAATACATCAGAATAAGTAAAGTCTCACTAAAACATTATGACTTCACTTTTTAGAAAGCGTTGTTATTGATTGCCAGTTGTGTAAGATATTCCTGAAAATTTGACTTTCGTTACGATGTTAGTCGACATCTAAACACGCTACACAGCGCCGTTAGTTAGGGAGCAAGACCCAGACGCCTAAAACAAATATCAGCGTCGAAGTCTTACATGTAGGACTAGGATATAATTTGATGTTATCTTGCTATAAATCAGCAAAATATTTTTCCAACTAGACAAAAATTAAACAAAAAAGTGTCATGTGCTTGCCCCATAACACTGAATTGTTTGTCCCTAATATAACTATGGTATATCGTGGTACGTACGTTCAGAAATACCATGGCGTACCTTGGTACAAACTTTTTTACGGTACCCAGATCTAGTGTTAAGGACACACGATACTAATTATACGAAGAACTGTGGACCAGTCTAGAAATGGGCGAACAAATAATAGAGTATATACGGGTTTGGTGGTCCATAATTGGTTAATAATGAAAATTAAAATTTTAGTAAAAATATCTTTTGAGAGCTTATCCTATATGTAATTTTAAAAAAATATAGACAAAATTCTATTGATGCAATTTTAGTATTTTTACAGGCTTGACTTAGGAGTACTCAATAATGAAAGTAGCACCTGATTCATTTGGTGCAGAATCAATAACATGTGTTTCATGCACATGTAGATAAACAAAATGCCGCGGCTCATGTGGTGTTCTCCACACATAAACTTGCATCAAGGTTAGTTGTGCATGGAGAATTATAGGTCTCATCATCAGCGCCCAGAAAATTTAAGTTATTGAATTTTGAATATGATAGTAGTAGTGAATAGGGATAGTATAGCGTCAATGGGACTTATCATTAAAAACACCCTTGGGAACATATAGCGTCAAGGGAAATTTAACATGGAGAAAAATCGTGGGACTGTATAGCGTCAAAGGAATTTAAACAGGGTGGGACTGTATAGCGTCAAGGGAAATTGAACATGGGATTTTTTTAAAAAAAATTTTTTTTTAAAAAAAAGGGTAGGCAATGGAAAGGCTATCTCTTTTCGAGAAATATGGCTGGCCCTGAAAAGGGCCTTTGGGTTTTCTTCTAATTTCTTCTTTTCCTCCACCAATTTCTTATTTTATCTCCAACACTCTTTCTCTTCTTTTCTTTCTTTTTTTCTCCTCCTCTTCTTTCTTCTTCTCTTCCTCCTCTTCTTTCTTCCTCTTTTCATTTTCTTCCTCTTTTTCAATTTTTTCGTTCCATTTGCGTATTCTTATTCTTTCCTCTTCATCCTCCTTCTCCTCCTTTATCTCTTTCATAACGCAACTAATCTTGTCCTTTGCTTTTCTTAAGTTATTAATTTCCATCTTTACACGATGGGGACTATAGGAATAATGGTCTTCAACCAGTCTTATTAGCATCTGTTCCATTATTCCTAAGTTGTCTAAAACGTCTTGCAAGGTTTGTATTTTGTCCATTTGGTTTGACGCCATCTTCTTTTTATTCTTTGCAGAATGGTTTGAACGACGAATACTGTGGGTTCTTATACGAAAAGCGCGGACGTGATGGAAAACATCCCCCTAAAAACATAAAATGGATCTTACCTAGATGATGACCCAACATCGCGCGGACGTGAAGGAAAACATCCCCTACTTTCTCATTTAATATAATCAAACCCAAACTATACTCTCCACATACGCTAAGAAACAATAAAGAAACCCATAATCTACTATTCACACAAACTTACGTTATCACTTACAAACACAAACACAAACACACAAACACACAAACACATACCCTCACAATATCTTAATAAAGAGTTAGTGTTTATTTTCACACTACTCTACCTACACACATTGGCAAATCGATAGTTATTTCTTTTCTAGAGTATTGGGTAGCCCTGAAAAGGGCTGTTTTTTGAACTCCTGATGCACCTATCTAATGGTTGCACCGTCCTGGCCTGGCGCCACACACGCATCTTCTTCCCCAGTCTTCTTTCACCTTTCTTCTGGGGAGCGCAGAGGGAGGATGATTCGCTTCAACACCCCAATCCTCTGTCTCGGGAATATTGAACGACATCCTCTCTTCTCTTTTCTTTTCCTCTTCTTCCCTCTGTCTTCTCTCCTCCTCTTCCTTCTTTACTCTTGCTTCTTCTACTATAGCCTCCGCTGATAGTTCGTTTACTATGCGCCTGGCATATTCCAGGTGCATCTGGAGTTCTAACAGTTTCACTATTCTGCTATTCATTCTTGTGTTGATCAATCAACAAGGGTAGCTGGACTGCCCAGCGAGTTTCAATTTATACTGAAAGCGCGGACGTGATGGAAAACATCCCCTAAAAACATAAAATTCATCTTACCTAGATCATGACCAAAAAACAACAACAACGCGCGGACCTAAAAGAAACACTCACTCACTTTTTTATGCTACCCATCACTATTGTAAAAAGTTTTTATAAATCACTTCAATAGACTATTTACATATGCAAAGCAATCCAATCTAACCCCAAATATACACCTCAAACACCAAAAAAGACACAATTTTAATCTACTATCCACACCAATCTACTTTATCACTTACAAACACAAACACAAACACACAAACACATACCCTCACATTTTTTTAAAAAAGAGTTAGTGTTTATTTTCACACTACTCTACCTACACACATTGGCAAATTGATCGTTATTTCTTTTCTAGAGTATTGGGTAGCCCTGAAAAGGGCTGTTTTTTTGTTTTTTGCTATGGCATTCTTTTTTAGTTTCTAAGAATGCGATGTCCTCTGAGGATAGACTTTCTGGCGATAGGTCTGCTTCTTCGGAAAGAGAAGAAGAACTCTTTGGTGTCGATACGACAATCGACAAAGCCTCTGTCAGCTTCAGGTTGTTGCTGCTGTTGTTGTTGCTGCTGTTGCTGCTGTCTCTGAAGTCTGTACTTCTCTGTCCATTCTTCTTTCTCCCTGTTCATTTCTTCTCTGAAGAGCTCTTCTATCAGGTCTTCAGTGATTTTTAACATTCTCACATTCTCTATTTCTTCTGGCTTCGGTATCAGACTGTGTCTGACCCTATGCAAATTCACGTAGGCTTCGTTGAGCTTAGCTAGTTTGGAGCACATCTTCGTAGGAGGATGAGTCGACAATGGATGGTTAGACTGGGAACAAACCGGTTCTTAAAGTCAAAGCGCGGACGTGAAGGAAAACATCCCCCACACGGTTTTCGAGCCGCAACGTTCATGAGAGGGATAGTAAGAAATGAAAGAGCATCAATCCAACATTCTTATAGCTAAACAAAAGACAAAGGCATTTTTTTCTAAACACAACATTTTTTATTCAAAAATCACTTAACACTAAACAACAACATTTCTAACATTTTTAACAATAATCCAATACTATAACATCAAACAATCTTTTTCAAATCACAAACATTTTTTTCTCAATGGACAATCTACTTTAAACAGGGCTGACAACGTTGTGAATGAAATTGTGATTTCCACTGTTGGAAATCATTAGGCCATTGATGGACACTACGTTTCCTAGCTTGAGACAAAAGATAAGCATAATGGTCACAAAACCATCGATCTACTTTCACATCGTTTCTAGCAGAAGAACGAGGATCGAAATGAGTCACTAAATGTTCTAAGGAATAGCCCAGGCTGCGATGATGCAGAAAATACACACAATATTGTCCACACACCAAGGAATCTGTGCCTTGTAATTTCACGTTATTGAATCGGGTAGTCTGAGCATTTCTTCTCATAAAGTCGATGATATCGTCTTCCAAAGGGGGCAATCCGTACGAATCGAAATATTCCACACATCCTTCTTGAGGAAAATAGACGGCTACCCAGTGGGTTCCTGGGAGATGACTGTCGTCCGTGTTGATCACGTAAGCTTGATGGTCTTTAGGTTTGCGATGAGGGAGTTCATCTTTAGCACAGACGACAGGATTCCAAGAAGCCGTATACGAACTGTGGTTCAAAAGGTAATAAAGTTCCCAGGTATCCATTGTTTTGTGTTTTCTTCTTCACAGGTAATAATAAGTCGTCAATTCGATCCTGACTTTTTGCTTGAAAATGTCTGACGAATAAACGGTTATTCGTTCTGTTTCCTCACTCTGATTCAGGAGAGCTTCGATACGATGGATCTCTTGAGTGGTTAATGGTGGACAAGAATGTTCACGCAAGTCTTTATACCACTGGTGCAACACGTCTTTGTTCGAGATGAGACTCCAAGCTTCGTCCAGATACTCGTCCAATTTTTCTTCTTGACTTAACATTAGGCATTTATCGTGTTGAATTTGACTGGGATGATCGTTTTGACATCCATAGCAATTTTTCTTGATCAATTCCGTCATTTTATCGACCAAGTGTTTGGCAAAACAGGAGACTAAATGGGCTTCTTGTTCTGGCCATCTCGACTTCATTATGATCACTTCTTCTTCTTCCACAGTCTTCTCACATTTCATGTCCAAAGTTTCTCCACTAGGTAAAGAGGGATAACAGTCTTCCATGACTTCTAGTAATCTAGAATGACTTCTCTCAAACTGTTGATTTCTATGGTATTGTCAAATTCTGCATACAGGATGACGTTCACTGTGTGATCTGGAGGTGGATTTGCAAACTGAAGTTCCACACGAATCTGGCCTGATTTTATAGGGTGGAAATGTCCCTCGTCGCTGCCTTGGTCTGGAGTGAAATCAAAACCCCACAAAGCATAGCCTCCTGCATAATCGTCGTACGAAATACCGTGACTGGTGTTGGTTCCTAACTGTCCCGTGGCTTCGTACAGGGACAAGTACGATCTCAAATAATTCTTTGCGACACCAAAGTTGGGCTCAAAGGGTCGGGTACACAAGGTCTTGCCGTCGCGACTGACTTCGATCTTGGACACATTGTAATGTTGAAACTCAAAAGGATTTTGATCGTGGGTTCCGTTGAAGGCTGAATTCCTGACGATACCAACAATCAAACGTTTGGGTAACTGTCCTTGGAACAGATGATCTTCGATCATAGATCGCTGTCCAGCAGGAATGGTGAACGTTTTCACTTCTACGCGTCGTATCGGATACTTGGCAGTCGTTCTGCTCAACGTCTGACTGACGTCGTTTCCCACTTTAGGTAACACTTCCACACGACGCACGTAAAGTCGGGCTTCTTGAATGATAGTTTTGTATTCGTTGGCATGGGCCATCAAATGGAAAGTGGCACTGCTACGATTCAGTCTCAGACGGATATCCACCCCGTTGAGCAAATACTTTTCTTGTAACCACATGTCCAAATGCAAACGATCCATCAGTTCTAAACTTCGCCCTTGCAGAATTTTCTTACGACGGTCGTTAAACCCCACATTGTGAGGATTGTCATCTTCTGTCAGGACTGTGTCGCTAAACGTGCCTACACCTGCTGTGTCAGGTTTCCATACCACGCAAGCATCCAGATGAGTATTCTTGGCTTCTTTTCCGTACGTCAAGAGATTTTCCAAGTAGGCACGATATGGGTAAGTATCCATGCTGCTGCTGACCAGTTTGTTATTCAAGTACAAGTCCACTTCGCTAAATAAGGAATGCATGAAATTGTTGACAGGAGCTACTCTAGCATCGCCTCCTGGATTGGTGTTGTCCGTTTTGATCACTTTCACTTTCAAATACAGGTAACTGATATTCAGATCGATGTAATCTTCGGGTTGTCCTTTGATTTCAAACTCGATGGGAGCTGATTCCGTCAAAGAGGAGACGGGATGAAATTCCACCCACTGGGATTCTTGCATGGTCATCATGGTGGGGGGCATGGCAAACAGGTCCAGTTCCGTCTTGGAACAAGCGCAAGACTCTCGGTGCATCATTTTTTTCTCTTTCTCAATAATCGAAAACGTCTAAGTCCCGAACGTTTCTTCTTTTCTTGGCCTTTCTCGCTTGAAGTCTGGTGAAAGGGTGTTTTCTTCGTCGTCTCTTTCTGTCTTGTCCTTGCTGAATGCTTGACTCGGTAGCGTGCAGGGCATTTATAGGTGTGTCTCGTCGGCCCAAAATGTCTTTACCCGTTTGCAGCAAGACATTTTTGCCTGCCCTCATGAAGGCTTCTTTAGGGTTTTGTTTGTCGATGATGACATTTTGGAGAAATTCTTTGCCTTGCGTCAGTGCCGCATCTTTCAAGGCGTGCAATCCGCGTGTCACCATCGGTTTCAACACCGGAGCCACCGAACGAAAGGCCGATTTCAGCATGTCTCCTAAACCGTGTCCTCGCTGTCGAGCCACCCCTCGGTACACTGGATACATGACTTACTTACGAATCGTGAGAGAACCGTTTTCGAAAATGGAGTTTCACCGTGACTTTTCCTTTGGTGAATGGAATATTTTGTCCCAAATCTCCTTTTATAGTAATGTTGACCGTGTCCAAATACGACTTGCTGACAGGCAAATAGTGAGGATGGACAAATTCGCGGTGGACGTGGTAAGTGTTTCCACCTTCCTCGTCAGCGTTCGTGGCAGAATCCACTTTGAAAGGAATGACACGCAGTAACGGTACGGAGGTGTGTCCCACCACGTTATACTCCACCACATCGGAGTACACAAACATCAAATTCAGTCCTTGGTTCAGTTCTACCGGGGCACGAAATAACTTGCTAAAAGACTCGTTGTCGTAAACGATGGGTGATTCGTTTTTCTTCATCATGGCCATTCTCATGTCCATGTCTCCGCCCAACATGTCAAACAATTCAGGACAAAATAAAATGGACAGGATTTTACTCCCGTCAAGTTTCATCAAGAAGTGACGAGCTGTTTTGTGGTATTCCATGGTGACACTTTTTTTGACACTTTCCAAAGCTTTCAGAAACACGACATTAAACCTGGAGGTAATGGTGCTCACCAAATGTTGACCACTAAAATAATACCCTGGGGGAATGAACAAGTGATAGGTGGTGTACTTTTGATTTTTTGTGCCAGGGGTTTTCTTGTCATATTTGCCATAGGTATCCAAGTACTGTTGCAATTGTTCGTCATGAACTTCCACATCAAAAACATTTTGATTGGGAAGGACATTGAGGACTTGGGTCGGGTGAATCATTTCCACTAAAGCCACTTCCCAATGGGCTTCGTGATCTAAGGGGATGGTCTGAGGTAATTTGGCCGTGTAACAGCACAACGTGTTGTGGGGAAACACCTCCATGGAACTGTCACTGGGTAAGGTTAAGTAAAATTGGTTTTGGTGACTCATAATTCCAGAGTTCTGTGGCTGTCCGAGGGGTTATTAATGGACGTCAGAGGCGTGTCTCCGCCCAAAATGGGGTTCTGGTTGTGGTTGTTGGAGTGGTGACTGGCACTGGCACTGGACACAAGGTTCCCGTTCGAGGAGAATTTCAGGGAGGGATTGGGAAGCAGGTAACCGATGCAACTGCTCAATAAAATGGCCCACAATTGTTTGTCTCCTTGTTGCAAACTCAAATTGGCGATGGCTGCCCCGATGACACAATACACCACGAAGATTTGGCAGAAAAAGACGATTTGCGTTTTAGGCACACGTTCTCCACACCACACCCACAAGGGTTGTTTTTGTAAATCTTGCACAGAAGAACTAAGGGAAGAAGGAGTGGTCGACGTAGCTGCGTCTGATGTGTGAAAGGGCATGATGGTCACTTCTTCTTTTTATAGTCGATGACTTGCGAAGCGTCGATCCAAGAATCGAAACTGGGTCGATATCCTTTCCAACGTACTTTGACTTCTTTGACACGTCGTTTGCCCACTTTACGGGTTCTGCGTTCGAGAATGCTTTCGATGTCGTACACGTCGTCTTCTTTTTTGGTCACACGTTGTAACTCGGGCAAATAAAACGTTCCTTTGAGCACTTCTCCGTTCATGTCTTCCAATTTATAGACGGCAGGATGACGGCCATGCACTCGTCCAGTGACGCGAAATAATTCGGTCGTCCAGTTAGGTAAGTAACCTTTGTCGAAAGTGCGTTTGGTTTTGCCAATGCGCACCCAATCTCCTACGGCCAACTCTCCACTTTTCTTGGGGACAGTCCTCGTCGGGGACGTACCGAACAGGCGCTCAAACACCAACACTTCGTTGTCGGGAGTCACGTCTTGCGGGGCACGTCCGATGCTTCGATGGTAAGATTGGTTGTACGCTTGCACCAGGTGCGGTAAGATGTCGATGTACTTCAGAGTGTGGTGATGCGTAAAATATTTCCACATGCGTTCTTTCAAAGTGCGTTGAAAACGTTCCACGATGCTGGCTTTGGTTTCGGGATTCTCGGTGGTAAAAAAATGAATGTCACGTTTCTTTAATTCTTTTTGGAAAGCTTGGTTCAGAAATTCGGTGCCTTTGTCCGTTTGCCATCGAAGAGGGTGACGACCGCTTTGTTTCAGCACCCGTTGCAGGGCTCGCACTAACTCGCTGCTCGATTTGGAAGTCAAAGGCACAACCCAGGCAAATTTGGAAAAGACGTCGATGACACAAAACAAATATTTGTAGCCGCGATTGTAGCTGGCCAAATGAGAGACATCGGCTAAATCGGCTTGCCATTGATGATCGATGCCTTCCACTTGGGTGCGACTTCTGGCAAACTTACGTCGAATGGGTTTGTGTAAAGTGTAGGTAGCTTGTTCTTGTAACCATCGTTGCACTTGAGGTAAACGGAGACTTTTCAGTCGAGTTTTGGCAGCACGATACAATTTTTGAACTCCTGCGTAACCTGCAGGATGGGAGGGATCGTAGTAAATGCTGGCTAAGACTTTTTCCATTTTTTGTTTTTGTGTGTTAATAAGGCACCCACTCTTGAAAGAGGCTACTCTTTTTCTCATGGGGTATTTTCTTGGATTGCAAGGCTTTGCGTGTGCGACCGGCAATAGGTGTCGAAGAGGAGAAGGATGTCTGAGCGGGGGATATCGGTTCTTGTTTCACTTCTGTCTTCACTTCTGTCTTCACTTTCTTTTTCTCTTGTGAGGAAGAAGGGGTGGCCATCATCTTTTTAATCCATCCAATTCTGGAGGTAGGTGGTGTTGTTAACTTGCGTACTTTTTCTGGTGGAGTTTGAAACCCTTCTTCTTCTTCTTTTCCTTTTTCTGTTTTGACCACTGGTACCGGTACTGGTACTGGTGATGGTGCTGGACTTTTCATCAAGGTCTTAAAATCTTTCAAAGTGGGTAGAGCTGTTTCGTCTAAAGCTTTCTGGTGAAAGAGTTGCAGTCGTTGCAAGAGTTGACCGTACTTTTGCGATTTTTCTGTTTCGGACAAATCTTGACGATCCATCAAGGACTGCAGTTCGTGTTGTAACTGGGACATCTCGCTCAAATTTGGATTGGGAGGTAAATGCGGGATGCGTTGTTCTTGCCAACGATGGTATTCCATCCATCGTTTGTAAGGCACTAAAGCTAGTTTTCGTCCTTCCATGGGGTTGTCAGGGGTCGATTCTGAGATTTTGGGACTTCCGAGGGCCTTTTTATCTTGCTCCCATCAGTCCTCCCAACATGGTTCCCAAGACTCCTTTCAGTATGGGGCCTAACAAGAGGGGCAAAATGCCTCCACGTTGCACTAACATCTTCTTTTTTTGACGAATGGGAATTTTCTTTCGAACCATTTGGCGAAGAACGTGACGATGTTTGCTTAAGCATTGTTTCTGGTGTTTGGACAAAGGGATCGTGCCTTTCAAAACGTTCAAACAACATTCGCACACGGTATCGATGACCTCTTTGGAGGCTGTTTGAATGAGTTTTTTTCGTAGGGGTGGAGAAGCTTTGGACAGGACAGATAACATGTCCCCATGTTTGGCTAAACGTGGTGGCAGTCCTTTCCTTTTCTTTCCTTGGGGTTTTCTGGAGGGTGACATCTTTGAGTCTTCAGGAGCACCAGAAAAACACTGATACCCTACTTGGTCACAGGCCTTTTTTATACTGGAACGCGTCGCCACTGATTGTCTTTACGTCGTATCAACTTCATGACAGGCATGACACGTCGTGCAGGGGTACGCAACGGACTAAATCGAGCCAGTTCTTGCTTGGACAAATCCAGTAAACTTTGTAACATGCCCGATCTTTCATGGACTTTGATTTTGGGAGAAGGTACTTTGTGAGCAGCAGCCACTGCCACTAAATTGGAGGGTCCTGCCACTGGGGAAGTTCTTTTGGGGGTCATCAACGGAGAAGTTCTTGGTGTGATCAACGTCTCCAAGTACTCTTCAGTTCCTGGTGACATCAACGGAGAAGTGGATAAACGTGAGGCTGCCGGAGACGCAGTCACCGCTGTGGCAGGCCGTGGTTTGCGAGTGTAAGGTTGCGTCCTGGCCGAAGTGCCTCTCTTGCGACTAGTTTTCTTCTGTGGACTTTTCTTTTTCTGGGGACTTTTTCTCTGTTTCTTTTTCTGGGGGCTTCTTCTCTTTTTCCGGGGTGGTGTCTGGTAAGAGGAGGGTCCTGCCACTGGAGAAGTTATTCTTCTTGGGGACCTGGTCTTTTTCTTTTTCTTCTTGGGGCTTCGTTGGACTTTTGTCTTGGGGATAACTTTGGGGGCATTAGGATCCCATCTTAAGAGTGAGCGAATGATGACCCCTCCTAAAGTACCGCTCCCTCCAGGTTTCAAAATGATTTGTTTTTTGGTTTGAGTGTCGATGCGGGGATCGGCCAGTTGGACCAAAGCGACTTTGTTTCGATCGAAAAAGCGTTTGGTTTGATGAGGAATCTGAATGATTCCTTGGAGTAATTGACGTGCCGTCACCGTGAACCATCGTAAGACTTCTTTGAGACTAGCTTCTAAGACACGAGCTCGTGTTTGTGGATCTTTTTCTCGACTGATGCCATACAAGGCACGAATCAATTTGACGGGAAGATGCGACTGAAGGGACGTCATGTTCGCACTGTGTGAGACAGACGAAAAAGGGTCTGAGGTTTTTATAGATTTTTTTTCATGGGGAGTGAAATGAAGTCGAGGACGGAGACGTGTACAGGACAGGCCCTCCGTCTTGGCACCAGTGGTGAAACAAGTGGGTACGAAATCGCAAATCCTCGGGGGTCGTAGGTTTCAAATCGACGAGTAAATAGGCGTGTGGCGTTTGAGTGGCATCGTCGTACGCCTGAGTCAGCCAAGGCGTTCCTAACTGTTTGGCTAAGACTTGCACTTGCGATTTATCTCGAGGGCTTTTAAACAAGACCACGTAATGCGCATTGAGACTGATGGTGCGATGGGCTTTACTTTGTTGAAACAAATTTTGGGTGATGTAAACGACACTGGCATTACGGTGATGCCCTTTGCGCGTGAACCACAATTTAATTTCTTCTTCGTCTTCTCCTAACATGTCGTCGAAAATGACCAAATGGGTTTGACGGGAGTCAGAGACGATGCCGTCGTCTTCTTTAGGAATGCCTTCCACAAACACGATGGAATCGCCTTGACTTTCTCGCAAGAGGCTGTACGCCGATTGCCACTCTTTGTAACACCACACGATCCGTTGAGGGGGCCGATAGATCAAATGATGTTTATGTTCGATCAAACGTTTGACGAATTCGGTTTTGCCAGAACCGCTAGGTCCAGCAATGAGCATGTTAAAGGGATGGCGAAGATACAAAGCCTCCCAACTGGCACGATCTAAGTGTTCGTCGATGACTTTGACAGTAGAGGAAGAGGGAGCAGAGACAGTAGAGGCAGCCATGGTGTGAGAAATGTCACTTGTGACACGAAAAACAAACAAGACAAGAGTTTATATACTTTTTCAGAACACGTTTATTGAATGTTTTTTTATCAAACATGAATACCAAAGACAAAAATACATAAAAGCCAAAGGCTTAAGTACAAGGATAAAAGGCACATGATAACTATGAACGTGGAATAAACACAAGTGTCTGTACAACAACCACATGTTTTGGGTAATGTTCTAACCAGTTCTATAGTAGGGGTAAGGTCACACAAGTGTCCTCCCGAAAGGGTCTTTCAGGTCTGTCCACGACAGTCCTGTCCTGGGTGACGGGTTCTTCTGGCACCGTCACTAACACGGGTTGAAAAGTAACTTTTTTCCTTGAACAACTCTCGTGCATACTGGGCCAGTTCTTGGGTCCAAGCCTCAAAACCCCATTCTTTCCAGGCACGGACATCTGTCCAATGGGGATGTAAGTCACAAGCTACACACACATCGTCATACACGTCTTGGGTAGCTAAAAGTTGACGAATCTTTTTTTCCTGTTGAGGTCGAGAAGTATCCAGATGAAACCGCAAGGCTTTGAGCAAAAGGAGTTTTTCGTGAACATTTAAGGCCATTGAGGTGGTAAGTACTGATCGTAAAGAGTCCACAAAGAATCGGCTGGTAAACGAAATCCCAAAAAACAAGTCACTAAGACACACACCACTTGTCGTCCCAAATTGAACGGATACAGTTCTTGTAATAATTGATGGTAATGATCCACGGTTTGAATATGGTCATTGAGTTCCTTCCACGGAATCTGTTGAATGATATGTGACATAATCCGTGGCATGGCAACTTGATTTTATAGTGTCTTTGTTTCGGAAGCAATAAAGGTAATTTCTAACCAAACACGTTCGTTCTCCAGTAGGGAATTTAAATGTTACATACTGTAACTGAAACGTCAGAGTTTGTCTAGATGTTTCGTCTTTTTCTAAGCAGATTCCATGTAACAAATGTTGGTAATCCTTTAACTCGTCTTCCTCAATACGTTGCAGTAAGTGAATCTCCAAGTAACCAAAATTACGAACGTCTAGCCCATCATCATCATTCATATACTGAAAGTATTCAACAAGGTCTGACCAGTGAAAAAATTTCTGACGAATCAGTCCTCTTATACCATTCAGGTACCAGTGGTTAAAGATCTGGTGACGTAACGGATGCAATTGTTCTTTACGTTTGACTTGTATTTTGACCAGCTCTCGATAAATCCTTTCTCTCAACTCCTCAGGCAAGCCCAAAATGTTCTCTTGTAAAGTATCCATAAGTA
Organism: Sinohyriopsis cumingii; assembly: GCA_028554795.2. NCBI lineage: Eukaryota > Metazoa > Mollusca > Bivalvia > Unionida > Unionidae > Sinohyriopsis > Sinohyriopsis cumingii. Next base: position 122,575,036 of record CM068831.1, on the reverse strand, counting down.
TATACACTGTTTTTGGAATCGCTGGGTGGTAGCCAGTAGCCTCGTTTAACTTTGTGCCTAATGTAATATCCACTCATAATCAGTCTTCTTGTACTTTGGAACATAGCATAATTTAAAAACGGATGAATCACTTTGAGTTTGCGTTTCACTTGTATTTTGATCAGTTCTCGGTAAATGCGTTCTCTCAACTCCACAGGCAAAGCACGAATGTTCTCTAGCAAAGTATCCATGAATAGGTCATACTAAATCCTCTTTGGTCTGACACAAGAAATGTACTGTTTGCACAAACATGGTTTTACTTCAGTGTCGAATTTAAATCGTTGAGTCACTAATTTGCACATTACAATTCGTTCAGAAGTTTCCTCTTTCACCAAGTTGACATTGTGTTCAAGATGTTGGTAATTCGTTAATTCTTCCTCTGGAATTCGATGCAGTACGTTTACAATGATGTAGGTAGAATCGTCCATACCAAACCAATCCTTTTTAAAACTAGAGGATCGTTGATCAATGTCTGTCCGATGGAACACTTTCAATTGAATCAATCCTTGTATAGCCTTCAGGTACCAGTGGTTCAAACACCGGTGACGTAACGGATGCAATTGTTCTTTACGTTTCACTTGTATTTTGACCAGTTCTCGATAAATGCGTTCTCTCAACTCCACAGGCAAAGCACGAATGTTCTCGTGTAAAGTATTCATGAACAGATGATGGTAAGAAGTTACTTCAATGTCTCGGTCCCACTAAGGGTAAGTAATGACAATTCGGTGACCATCGAGCATGTTCTACGTAGGCCGAATCTTGCGGTTCCCAGTGGTGAAGTGACACACCGCAACTGAAGCACTTGACTTTATCTCCTTCGCCCAAGTAGAAAAATCCGGCTCTGGCTAATTCTTCGGGGGTCGGTCCTCCCAGATATTTAGGCCATTTTCCTTTGAACGATTGAAGACGATTTTCAAAGTCGCAGTATTCTGACAAACGCACAGGAAACGAATATTCGTCTTTCACAGGATGGTTTCGATGAGGGTTGAGTGACATGGGTAGGAGTTTGCTCAGGGCTGGATGACATCCGTAGGGGGGTAGACGTGAAGGTGAACATTCCCCTTTAAAACGAAACCCGGTAAAATGTCCAAGAGGACGAGCAGCATCGCTTTCGCATCCCACAGGTTTGACACGCACAGCATCACTTTCCATGATAGGGGTAGGGGCACTAAAGTTCCCATGATCCTTTACGGCATCGCTCAGGTCACAAGGTACAGCATCGTATCCATCGCAAGGCTCACAATCGCACTCGTCTGCAAACTCCGTTACGCAATTACAATGGTAACCACATGGACAATCGCAGTTTCCTTCCGGACATTTTCCGTCGCAATGCATGGGTCTTATCCATCCAATATTAGTCACACTAGAGGAAGATACAACCTTTTTACAATCCCCAAACTGGAACGATGCCTCTTTCAAAGTATTCATCTTGTTCGCTCGGTCTTGGTAGTCACAATGAACTATCGATCTTGCCTAGGGTTCCTTTTTTATATACAGACCAATACCGACGTGTCCATACGGTAAGGTGAAATGATTGGGAAGTCGCACTCGCTTCTGGTATACAATTTGATAGACTTTTTCCAAGGGTCGACTGACGATGTGGTGAGTGGGAAAACGTACAATCTTGTTCGGTTGATAGGTGGTCACTTTAAAGTTTCCATCCTCTCCCGATTGCAAGGTTTCTTTCAATACCCCAAAATTGACCACTCGTCTGGTACGATAATTCAGAGTCAGTCCTTTCACTTTGCACGTCGTGTGCACTTCTCCTTGTTTGTCCCGGTATTCGTAGCCGTAATTTTTGGGACCGCCACTGACGAAACTTAGAATCTTGTCATCGGGATGCTCGTCTGTCCAGGCTCCTAAACGGTCTCCTTCGATGTCAGGGTGATGTTGAATCGGGTGATGGATGTAAATGCAACTGTCCGTGTCAAAGTACAGGACGCGTTCTTCTAACAGTTCTAAAGCTTCGTACAATTTTAAGCGAGCATGGGCTGTCACGTAAGCCGCAATGATGACATTTCCAAAAGGGTCGTCTTGTACAAAGTCCAGATCTTCTTCGTAATTGACCAAGATCAAATTCTCTCGAACGACGTCCACGTGTTTCATGTATTTGGTTTTGTCGTGAATCATCTGGAAGTAGCGGGAAGGTTCTGTCAAATATTCCGTCTTGGGTAAACACGGTCGTTGTGCCATTTTACCCCACAAGCAATTTAACATCACTTTGGCAAACGATCGCCTGCCTTCGTTTTTCTCGATGTGGTCTAAAGTGATGCCTTCTTGTTCGTAGTATTTCTCTTTGAATTGTATTTGGTCTTCGGGAGTGTGACACCAGGAAGGATAGCCGCTGGCTTCTTGTTTCAGTTTCAAAAAGGCATTCACGTAGTCGGCGAAAATGCCTTTCTGACTGGGGTCACCCTTGTGGTATTGCTGTGTCTTGGGAAAGTGACAAATTTCGTACACTTCTAACAGTTGGTATCCCATGTCCAGAGCTTTGAACAATTCTACGCTGACCCAGGTTCCCGTAAAGGCACGTTCTTCCTGGCTGTGCTGACAAGGTTGGTCTTGGTTGCACGTTTCGGCACAAGTACGACACAAGGGAAACATCAGTTTGCCTTGACAATGGTGAGGTAAGACGGGATGGTATAGGTTCGTGGGAGGCAAAACTTTACACTTGATCAAGCCTTCGTATTGTCGAATGTTTTTCAGGTCGATGTGTTCCGTCAGCAATTGCGGGTGCCCTACAGGAAAGCGACAATATTTGCACACGTAGGGATACAGCGAACACACGTCCAAGTATTTGATTTCTTCTCCTTTCTCTTCGTCGGCTTGGTACAGCAAACAGGTGGCATTGGTCCTTCCTCCGTACAAACTATCCCTCGGGTTCAGCGGGTCCATGAACTGGTAACTTTCACGAGGCGTTTAAACTAGGGATCGGTTTTCATACGGTGATCGTACTCGTGTTCCCACATTTCCACCACTTGGTATCCTTGCTGTTCTAACTTTAGGCGCCGCTGACAAGTGTCCTGGTACAAGTCTTCCATGGTTCGTTGCAAAAACTGATTTTTAGTGCCACGGTCAGGGTAACAGACGGGACATCCGTGAAATAAGCAACCGTTAAACTCGTACACGATCTTGGTGTTTTCTAAGTCCCAGCCATCGACCGAATACGTTCCGATGGTCTTTTCGCCCCCTCCGTTGCGGGCATGCTGAATCCACTTGTCTTCCTTGTCGCACAAGTAATGTAACCAACGTAGGGCTTTGACCGAGTATTGACGTTTGACAAAGTGGGTCGTTTGAGGGCTGATGACAGCCACGGTGTTTTCAGGCATGAATCGTTGTCGATACACTAAGGAACACGCTTTGGCAATGGTGCAAGCTTCTTTCAAAGGATCGACCCCTCCGTGTTCCATGAACAGTTCTCGATATTTTCCACAGCAACGCCGTAAAATGTCCACGTCAGAACGACAATACTTTAGCATTTCTTCCTGAAAGTCGAAAGGGTCGGAGGCGTGAGCCTGGTACCAAGCGTAGAAAGCTTCTCGTTGTTCGGTACGCATGTTGTCGGGGTCGTAATAGTGAGCCTCAGGTAAATGGGGTAGAACGGCGTGTTGATTGGCTTCCGTATTGAAAAAGTGTGGAAAGTACCCTTTAGCCATTTCTGTCATTCCAAACGTTTTAGGCATTCGACTCAAAGCCATGGCCAAATAGCTCATCGAATCTTTAAACTGCACTTGTCCCACTTGCATGAAAATGATTTTGGCTCCGTTCAAAGTCACTTTAGGACGCTCGGTGCCTTGTTCCGTATAGTATCTGAGAAGAAACTGTCCATCGTATCCGGAGAAATTGTGAGCCATCACCGTGGCATGACGATGACAATCTCCGTAACGTTCGATGTCCTCTTGGCTCCACGTCTTGTCGACGGGGTCTAAGACCCATTGGGCAAAATCGGCTAGCGTGTTCGGTCCCCGAAAGATTTTTTCACGCCCTCCAGGAATCTTGCTGCAGTGAGGGCAATGACTGAAGATAGGTTCTTGAATGCACTTCTCGCACGCTCGATGAGCCACACAGAAATTAGGAATGTGAATGCCGGTCTCTTGCATGCATTCGAAATCGAAAAAGATGAAATTGCCTTTCTTCTTGTGACCGTCCTCTTTCTCTGGTGGGGGTTGGTATTTTTGCACGTAGCATTGGTGTTCCAAGTCCACGATGTGGTGACAAATGTGACATTTTTTCTTTCCTCGACATGCGTGTGCCTTGGCAGCATTGGTACATATGACTTGTTCACACGTAGGGCACAATCTCAGGAGTTGACAAGCACATTTCTTCTGTGAACCTTGCGTTTTCAGATGTTGTTGGTAACAGGTAGGGCTGACAAACGTGCGCAGACAAGTTGAACAAGGCACTGGTTCTTCGCTCAGACAGGGTGAAGAGGCCAAACATCCTGAGCATTTCGATCCACAATGCTTGTGTTGCTCTCGATTATTATAACCATGGTCACATTTCTCACAGTAATAACCGTATCCCAGGAATCCGGTGATACTGGTAATGGTATCGAAATGGTCATCGTGATGATAAACATGAATGTATTTTCCGTCCTTAAAATCTTGCCCTCGAAACAACAGAGACCCGCGCACTTCTTGAGGGTGCACTTTCAAGGTGTATCGTGGAGCTAGGGCATCTTGCAATTTTTGCATCTCAGGAATGCCACAGGGTGTGTCTTTGGACAAGCCAGCTTGTTGCAACAGGAGTTCTGCTTCGTTTCGTTGTTTGGCTCTGTCCGATTGTTGAATAGTTTTCCAGGTTCTTTTCCATTCTACCGTGTCGTTCTTGTTGACATAGGTTCGTCCCACCACGATGGCACGGGCTAAACACATCTGGTCATGAGGATTGTGAATTTGGACAAGGCTACGCTTAATGCTGCGAAGCTCGTTCACCAATAACATCTTTTTGCGTCCGGTCCCTTGAGGAGGAGAGACGTGGGTCATGTCCAATGTGGCTTTTCCATCGGTGATGTCAAACTGGTCATTAGATTGTTGCACGTGTTGAATCTTGTCCATGACTTTGGAAGCGGTCAATTCTGCAGGGGTGCTAAACTCGATCCAAACAGGGGATTTCAAACCGTCGTGTTGTATGGAAAGTCTCAAGCGATCGTCTTCTTTGGGTTGACATTGTTGCTTGAGTGCAGTGAGCAAAGAATCCCACACCTCAGTGATGAACACTTCTGCTTTCTCTAACGGCACTTCAGCCTTGAAATCTTTAAACTTCACTGTGTATTTGTAAGCCGTGGTTCTAAATTTTCTAGAGGAGCGCTTTTCCGTCTCTCGAATGGAATAGTACTTTTCAGGGTTGACTAAGGGTGGTGAACTTGGTTTAGAGGGTTCGGATTCTGGTTCACTCATGTCCTCTTCAAAATCACTGGCATGAATTTGTGCCAAGATTTCAGCCCTGGTACGAGGCGATAGATCACGTTTCTGCCTCTTACTTTCTTCTTCTTCTTTCTTCTCGAATGAATTAGATCGTTTCATCTTGAAAGCAAAAAGTCAAATGACTCAAGTTCAAACACCATGAGCTACTTTATAGTCATAGCAGACCAGCGTATATAAAAGGGTGTGTGTCTTGTCCTTTCACTATTCATTTCACTCTCAAGCCGAGCACAACGATGGAAGAGACTAACCAGATGGAACGTTTCGTCAGAGCTTTGCGAGGGGTCATTAGAAAATTCTCTTCAGACCAGCCTACGGACTACTCTCCTTCCTTTCGAGATAAAAGTCAAGATACTTGCTATATCTGTCAGAAGAAAGGGCATTGGTCTTCAGAGTGTCCAGACCGTCAAAAAAGAACAAAAACAGGGACTAAAAAAGACAAAAGTCAAGATACCTGTTATTATTGTAAAGAAAAAGGACATTGGTCTCCAGATTGCCCAAAAAAGAAACAAGAGGAGTCGGAAGAAAAGAGGGATTCTTCAGAAGAAGAGAGGGATTCTTCGGAAGAAGAGAGGGATTCTTCAGAGGAAGAAGAGGAAGAAAGAAGACAATTCTATTTACAAGAGGCAAAGAAACAGGAGAAGAAGAAAAGAAGAAGGGAAGAAAATGAGGAAAAGACGGTGAAAAAATTTAAAAAACAGAGAGACTAAACAAGGAGAAAGAAGAAGTCAATGAACTTTTTATTAAAGTGTTGTGTTGTGAATTGTGAATTGGATTGTAAAAAATGGAGAAAAGAATAAATTAATGATATAAGGTAAGTGTCTTTGAGTTTTGATTTTAAAATAAGAACGTACACTCACGCACTCATACACAGAGACGTACTATAAGGGTAAAATGGGTGGGGTTTATTTTTGAGTTATTGGCAAATTGAAATTGTATTTCTTTTCGAGAAATGTGGATGGCCCTGAAAAGGGCCTTTTTTCTTTATGGCGTAGGGGTGAGTTTAAGCAATCAACTTTAACTGCCTTATGCCTTTGCCACGGCCAAGGCCTACTTCTGGACTGCGTAATGTTGATGATGATGATAATGATTGGGTTGAAATCACTAAGGGTGGTACGGTAGGCTTAATCACAGGGTTGACGTGTTTAGCTCGGGAAGGTCGTATTCTCTTCGGTCGTAATAAAGAAGTCTGATACATTTGTTTCAGACTTCTTAACTCCGCTAAAATGTCCAACAGTACCGTGACCGTTTGATTTTCACCCTCTTGTTTCTTTGCTGCTACTTCTTCTTGCTGTTGTTGCTGTTGTTTTTTTCTTACCTCTTCTTCTTGCTGCTGTTGCTGTAGGAGAAAAGCTTGTTCCGCTTCCTTTTGTCGTTGTATAAATTTCTCCAATTCTTCTTTCTGTCTCTGTCTAAAATTCTCCACTTGCGGTAATGAAGAAGGTAACGAAGGTTCCGGAACAAATTCTTGCGAAGAGAGAAAATCCACAAAATCCCAATTCACCTCTTCTGAAAGTAAGTCCGGGTTCCCTTGGGCGGTCTCCCCTGCTGGTGCACCCCATTGGATCGTTTTCTGAGTTTCCGTCATGTTGAATCACTGTCGCATAGATTGACTGTACACAAGCGCTAGCGAATCTATATTGACTACGTGACGTCACAGACTGCTCTCTTCGGATTGGATGCGGGCTAACTGAATTCTGTAACGCGTGTTCGGATTGGTGAATGAACTCAATCCGTTTCAATCCTTTCTGTATCTATAAATAAGCGTAGTTCACCGCATTGATTCACCTATTCTAGGAGTCTCAACATGTGGACAGACGTTGAATCTTCAACCCTTGTGTCAACGATGATGTTCAGGACGGACATGCTCATGTATGTCCGATCCAAGTGGACCGTTGTCCACAGGACCAGCAGTAGCCTGTGGATAAGAAGAGTCTATATAGAGAGACAAGGTTGCCTCAAGAGGACTCTGATGTATGGCCCTGCTGTAAGACGAAGTTTGAGAACAAGAAGATGTCGCAAATGCCCTTTATGTTAAGGGCATATTAACATAAACCAAAGGCCCTTTTCAGGGCCAGCCATATTTCTCAAAAAGAGATAGCCTTTCCATTGCCTACCCTTTTTTTTAAAAAAAATTTTTTTTTTTAAAAATCCCATGTTCAATTTCCCTTGACGCTATACAGTCCCACCCTGTTTAAATTCCTTTGACGCTATACAGTCCCACGATTTTTCTCCATGTTAATTTCCCTTGACGCTATATGTTCCCACGATTTTTCTCCATGTTAAATTTCCCTTGACGCTATATGTTCCCAAGGGTGTTTTTAATGATAAGTCCCATTGACGCTATACTATCCCTATTCACTACTGATAGTGTTTCCATATGTTTACTATTTGAGTTGAATTAGTACCATGAGTCCTTAAGGTCCCGATCGTGTTCCGATTGTCAAGGAAGTTAACCGGCGAGTACTACAACATCGAAGAGATGTAATACCTAGCTGAGGGGACGTTTTACAGGCATCAAACTTGTACAAGCCAAGCGCTTTAAATGCGATAGAAAAAATTAAGTCATTTTCGTTGCTAATTAGGTTCATCTGATATAATTAATATTTGTGGAAATGTTCCGCACACCTTTGCCGATGCGGATAGGTTGTTGATCGTACGTATAAAATATACGTGCCATTAATTCTAGTCGCTTGCATCGTGTGCATCGACAATTCCACCACTTCTACGCACACAGGTTATTCGAACTTCCTGTCTAACATTTTCAGCCACGGCCATTTGGAAGCACCGTTTACAAATAATGATTTTCAAATTAAGGGTTATTTTCGCGCGACCGCACAGAACTGTATTGAAAGAGGTCTGCTTACATTTCGACGGAATAAAAGCTAGAGGCGCTTGAAAGTTTATCAGCATAGGCATCGGGCGAAGAAGTACGAGTAGGTTCTAATATCCCGAACATTAAATCAACCGACGCAGTTAATAGTAGAAGTGACCGACTTAGAATATTTATACTGTCAAAACTTTCGCAACCCAAAAGAAGCGATGCAGAATCTTAAAGGATCAGAAAAGGAAGAGAAGGTAAGCGTTTTGATATGTATATATATTTGTTTGCAGTATGACTAATTAGCGTCTCTTTTGTCAAAAGCACCAAGCACAAAGTTCACTAAGGATGATAGATGTTCTACATATTCAGTGATGTGTACTGAACTGTGTACTACAGTATTTCCTACCTTGATTGTTTATGGCGGATTTGACGTGTCATTATGAGCGTGAGAATAATCGGCAGAGAGAGAGAGAGAGAGAGAGATGGTTCCATAAGTGCCCGGAACCAAGCTTTCCTGTACCGTATTCACTTATTTTTTTATTCTTCTTTTTCTTTCTTTCTCGAGGTGGATAGGCAAATGCAGTCACACAGCACATAATAGCTGGCAAAATATTCTCTATTATCAAGTTTTGTTGTCGGTGAAACCGGATATTTATGTTTATTGTTTCTGTTTCGAGGTCATAAGTGGTCATGCATGAATATACGCAGAGCAATTCGACAGCTGTGGGAACTTTTATTTAGGAAATAAAATTAATGATTTATACTGTGACATACACAAAGGAAAGAGGTGTATACAAGGTTCTAATCCTTCTTTAGATGTAAAGTAAGTAATACGCAGATTGTGTTTACCGATGTAAGCAATAGGTCAAACGTAGTCGGGCAGTGAATGAAAAGAGCCTCATATAACTCCCCCTATTTTCAAACTACCTTGGTAATACCTAGCTCTTAAATCGTCTGAAAATTGAAATAATTAACCTAGATTTAATACTTGTGTTGATGTGCATTCAGATATTATCAGCTTAAACTCGTTTTCATCATGATCTTCAAAAAGTCAAACAAATAATGCACTGTACGTGTTCAAACGTGTGTGTGTGTGTGTGTGTGTGTGTGTGTGTGTGTGTGATATCTACTGTGTAAGTGCTCGTGGCTGAGCTATATTTTTTATGCATTCCGATATCATTACGATTGCAAACTATTGTCAGTTTTAACCTCGATACATCATGATGTTAAAATTCGTATATTATGATCGTCATTTTATTAAACTCCAATTACTACGCAGTTGTACTCAGCTTGTATGTATAGCTGCTGTCAGTGAACGACTGTTCATGATACTGATAATTGTAAATACGGCATGATTATTCCACAAATTAAGATTACTTCATGCACCAAATCAAAAATACTTAATTCACACAAATCAAGGTTACTTAATTCACACAATCAAGATTACCTAATTCACACAATCAAGATTACCTAATTCAAACAAATCAAGATTACCTAATTCAGCAAATCAAGATTACCTAATTTACACAGTCAAGATTACCTAATTCACACAATCAAGACTACCTAATTCAAACAAATCAAGATTACCTAATTCACACAATCAAGATTACATAATTCACACAATCAAGATTACCTAATTCAAACAAATCAAGATTACACAATTCACACAATCAAGATTACCTAATTCAAACAAATCAAGATTACCTAATTCACCAAATCAAGATTACCTAATTCACCAAATCAAGATTACCTAATTCATCAAATCAAGATTACCTAAGTCAAGATTACCTAATTCACCAAATCAAGATTACCTAATTCAAACAAATCAAGATTACCTAATTCACACAATCAAGATTACATAATTCACACAATCAAGATTACCTAATTCAAACAAATCAAGATTACCTAATTCACCAAATCAAGATTACCTAATTCACACAATCAAGATTACCTAATTCACATAATCAAGATTACCTAATTCAAACAAATCAAGATTACCTAATTCACACAATCAAGATTACATAATTCACACAATCAAGATTACCTAATTCAAACAAATCAAGATTACCTAATTCACCAAATCAAGATTACCTAATTCACCAAATCAAGATTACCTGATTCACACAAATCAAGGTTACTTAATTCACACAAATCAAGGTTACTTAATTCACACAATCAGAATTACCTAATTCACACCAAATCAAGATTACCTAATTCACCAAATCAAGATTACCTAATTCAAACAAATCAAGATTGCCTAATTCACCAAATCAAGATTACCTAATTCACCAAATCAAGATTACCTAAGTCAAGATTACCTAATTCACCAAATCAAGATTACCTAATTCAAACAAATCAAGATTACCTAATTCACACAATCAAGATTACATAATTCACACAATCAAGATTGCCTAATTCAAACAAATCAAGATTACCTAATTCACACAATCAAGATTACCTAATTCACACAATCAAGATTACCTAATTCACATAATCAAGATTACCTAATTCAAACAAATCAAGATTACCTAATTCACACAATCAAGATTACATAATTCACACAATCAAGATTACCTAATTCAAACAAATCAAGATTACCTAATTCACCAAATCAAGATTACCTAATTCACCAAATCAAGATTACCTAATTCAACAAATCAAGATTACCTGATTCACACAAATCAAGGTTACTTAATTCACACAAATCAAGGTTACTTAATTCACACAATCAAAATTACCTAATTCACACCAAATCAAGATTACCTAATTCACACAAATCAAGATGACCTAATTCACACAAAGAGGGAAATAAAAAGAGCTCAACATATTAACGTTTGTGGATCCCAAATTTCGAGTCCTCTAGTAATTCACACGAATCAATTATAATCTACTTGCCCGAAACCAATAATATCAATGCTGCATTATTTGTCGGAATAATTAATCTCGATAAGAGACGGGTTCGTATGTATTTTATACTTTTAATCTCGGCAAGGTGTGTGCTAATATGCATTGTATACTTTTCATCTCGGTAAGAAGAATGATTATATGTATTTTATATTTTAAACTCGTAAACGAGCTGATACGTATTTTACACTTTTAATCTCGTGAGCGTGCTTATATGTATTTTATACTTATAATCTTGGTTGTGGGAGTGGTTAAATATATTTTATACTTTTAATCTAGGCAAGAAACTTGCTTATATATTTTTTTATACTTCGTTTCGTCGCAGTAACATTTTTACGAGATTTTTTAAAAGGTAACATACAATGTCTCGTGTTTAAATAAGCATGTGATGTTGTGTAAATCTTAATAAATCAACGACCTTGTCTATATACGATATGCATCAATTATCATTTCTGGGAGTTACGTACTTTTCCACGGTTATAATGAAATCAAGGTTTAACATTATTAGAATACGAGTTTTGTATTCCCTTGTGTTTCGTTACATCCGTAGCTTACTGGATTTTGTGTGTAACTATTAATATTAGCCTTGTCTGACCTAAAAATAACACCGTTCTCCATTTGATTACTACACCGACAGTATAATTACGGCATAATTGCTGGCAGCGCAATTATTACAATGTTGCCTGTGAATTACTTTTTGCCCCAGTTTTTATTTTTACATTTTGGGTGACAGCCATATGCATATACAGTTCATTTAACGATGAGTACACATGCATTTGTAGAAACCATTTAAGTATTCAGTGATCCTTGAATTTCAGGGACTTGTATGTAACGTAGTCATAGCAGACTTGCGCAAGTCGAGTTTTCAATACATTCCTAAGTTACTCCATTTTCGATCCATTCTTCTGGTGACTCAACTTTCAACATGAAAGAGAGGGACCCCGGATGGCCGAGTGGTCTAAGGTATCTCATCCTAATAAAGCGAACATAAAGAATAGAGGCATTCATTAAATAACGTCGGCCCGCAAACATTCAAATAAACCCATTTCGCAAGATATCTGTCGGAAGAGTTGCCGTTCCTGATATCGATCACTAAAATCCATGAGTTTATTACTGCAGGGGGTTGGTTACATTGATCTGAAAGTGAAGACAGGCGATGGAAATAGTTGCTAAAGTTTAAAAGAAATAATAATTTTTCATATTTTAACTTTATTCAATCATTACATTTAACCGAGCAAATAGTTTCAGACTAACAAAATTGGCTAGCAGAGAGGCACTTTATTTTCAAAATGGATGGCCTACTCTCCCAAAAAGACGAAACAAAAAAAAATCTCTGCAATTTTATTTTAATTATGAACAGCCAGTCTCCGAATTACATAATTTAATTACTCCCATCTTGGTCGCGAGACATAGTGCCTTAAAAGACGAGGACGGGAACACTATCGTTCAATATCAATGTTTAGCCCTTTGTTAAAAAAAATCGTAGGCCTATATATCAAAACTTGTCGACTCATGGAATGATCTGCTACAATCCACAAGAACTGTTTATCTATATCAACCTTCATAAAAGAAATTAGTGTTCAATAGACATTCCTGCTCTAGACATAGGACTCATAACTTCTAAGCACCCGTAACTTAGCAAATTAATATGCCCATTTTCTCGACCTCGAATGGTGAAGCATTTTCTGTTTTCTTCTTTGTTTTGTATGCCGAGTTTCCATTTCACAATACGAATTTACATTTTTATCAAGTAGGGAATTTTTAAAAATAAAACTGCATAACGTAAATGCAAATAACGAAAATATTTTGTTAAGTTCTTGATCTTACTAATTGAGTAGCTCAAGAAAATCAGAAACTATCAGTCGTTATTGCTGTTGCTTTCTACATTATAAATTAGCTAAACTAATGTTTGTTAAGTTTGAGTTTGAGATAAATAGCAACAAATAGTAGGAATTGTTTTTGAAGAAAAAATATTTTACAATCCCATTTCACATGCCGATTTCCAATTCTGAGCAAAAATGACATGAATAAAATTTGTTTTGAAAAAGAGCCTTGCTAGTATCTTTTTATTTCTACATTAATTAGAAGTTTTTCTTTTCTAGAATTTAATGAAGAGAGGAATTATGACAACAATTCGCGTAAGAATAATTACGTTTTGCACTCAAAGTCTTTAAAAGCTATATATAATGTGATGAAATGGCACAATATTTTAAATTTTTCTTTTCACTGTATTAGCTATAAATGGTTCAACCAAAATACGCTTAACAGTTTTAATATAGAGTCTTTTCAATGAGTTATTCTAAAAGGGGAATATTATAATTTATGTTCGCATAATACTGAATAATTTCGTTCCATTTCATTAAATTACCCATTGCGCGTTTAAGAATCGCCCCTGCGTTTAAGAATCGACCGCTGTTTAGTTCATTGTCATTACCGCATAAAAATGAAAGTTTGAATATGAAATGCTTTTCACAAAATTTTGCACTTTGTTGCCTTCCCAAAACGTGAAGCTGTTAGCTTCGTGTGATTTAACTGGATGTTTAAAATAAAAAATCGACATGTTTTATGCATGCATGTAATATATGCTCGTTTTTTCTTATTTTTTAACATACACAAATAAGGCCAGAATATAATATTAATCTACCAACAGATTCTGCGAGATACCGCGAGATAATATATTTTCAAGTATTGTGAAACTAAAAATATTTTTAAAAGAGGCTTGGTGCTAGTCGGTGACAGCTTGGACACACACACACACACACACACACACGTGCGTGCGTGTGTAATCAGGCAAGTGAATCCTGTGTCTTCAGGGCTTGTATAGACTATAATACACGTCCTAGCTTTTAGATCTGGCATTATTGGTATTGTGTTCAGAACTGTTAGTATCTTGAACATTTACTATCTATTAAAGTAAATGGTACAAATGACTTGACCTACATGGACACATTAATCAATAACTTTTATTGGTTTGATTAATGCTTCAGATGATACGTGTCATTTTAACCATAATGTAAGTACTGTTAAGCAGCCATTGAGGCAATGGGTGAATTTTGGCTTTATAGGGATGAGAAGGTAGCCCGCCCATTTCCGTTAAGTCGGGAAATAACATCGTAGGTAGTTCTAGATATAGACATCAATTTGATGGATTTAGTCATCTGTCTTAACATAAGTGTGCAACATGTATGTAACGACAAATAACGCCAAACATGTTCCGTTAGTGATTTTAAGTCCGTCGCAATCTAATTTAAACCAGATCTCACTATCGACGTAGAACAGTGGAGATTGATTTTAATCAGACTGTCTCTGCCGTATTGTGTCATGCATATAAAGTTAGTTCCTTAGTTCCGAATATAGCTCTCAATGGCGGAGAATTACATCTGAGGTTTCATTTCGACCTGACGTCAAGAAAAGAAGAGGATGTTCTGACTGTGTAGGCTAAGTGATATATCTGCTGAGAAGAGGCAAAATATGAATATAGAAATAAAATGAAGAGTAGGGAGAACCAGAACTTTGCTGTACATGATAGGTGACATTTATGAAAGGGTGTACCTCTTGTCCATATAGCTCCAAAGGACACAAAATGGATAGAGAGAATGAAATATTTCATGAATGACCAACTGTTTGAAAAATCAGGTTGACCAATAAATCGATTCCAGTCTCATGGTTGTTGATCTTTTTCACCTCAAGGCACGTATGCACGACTGAACGTGATTTGAGGATCTACTTTTCTTTTAACGGGAAATCTCAAATCACTGAATCAGGTATGTTTGAAAATCACCTTTGGCTGAAAACTCAATCTCATCCTCAATCCTAGCATTGTTGTTTTGCTGAGCTCTACGGGATAAAACCAAAAGAACTTATGGGATGATGGGATGTTTTGTTGTACGGCGTTCGTTTTCTGTCTTCCATCCATCCGATAACATAAGTTTTTTTTTATCGCTATTCCTAAACTGCTTGGAGGAATAAATCACACACACACACACACACACACACACACACACACACACACACATCCATGGTCTAATTGATCTGTAATGAAATGGCGTGGATCTAATATGATTATGGTCACAACAGCGCCATTATTTATCACTGCTCTTATTATTCTATCAATATTGGGTTTTTAAAAAATAATATTTAGTTGGTCCTGATGGTACGATCCAGACGTTCAGTATGCCTGCGACAGTGGCCATCTTGAAAATATTGTTATCACTACTTTTTAAAATGAATGGTCATATCTGTATAAGGTTTTAATGAGAGACATCTTATGATGTCGAACTGGTCGTAAATAAAAATGACGCCAATATAATATGACTGCCCAGTGGGCATCCTGTAATCTAGTTTTCGCTATTTCTTCAAGATGGTTAGTTATATCGACATTGCGCTTTCACCAGAAGACGTTTTAATGTCTAACTGGTACTAAATACAAATGGTGCCAATCTGATATTGAGTATAGCTAATACATAATCTGTCTGGGAAATCTTGGCATCGTTGCTCCTCAAAAAGGAATAATCATGTGAGCATCGGGTTTCACTAGAAGATTTCTTACGACGCGTTCTTGTCACAAATGAAAATGGTTTCAAGCTGACGTAAAATGTATCCATCACAGCAGTTATATCGAAAATCTTATTATCGCTGAACAATATCAAACATGGTTTCAACACTCCGCAGTTAAAAGGAAGAAATGGTCTAATCTTGAATTCCTGAAAATTCTTTTCCATCACTAGAACGTCAGTCTCATCGAGGGAGTCTTGTTTTTTGTTCTTTTTTGGCCTCATAAATAAAACGTTTGAAACTGAATTGGATCTATACATTTTTGGTCAGTTATTCAGGAATTACTTTACATTTGTTATGTCACTTTTGATTGCTTGTGAGTGAAAAGTTGCTCTAATTGAAACCCACACACGTTTTTTTTTTCGGGACATGCACGTGTGTACGACTGCACGTGGTTTGAAAATGTTTACGAAAAAATCTTTAACAAAGAACAGTTTACTGTAATTTGTACAATTACTGACCTGCAATGATCCAAGTTTGCTATTATTGCACTATTATTACCTTACATTAATCCGTGTTTGCTATTAATTACACGATTACTACTTTACAATAATCATTGTTTGCTATTATTTACACGATTACTACCTTACAATAATCCGTGTTTGCTATTATTTACACGATTACTACCTTACAATAATCTGAATTTGCTATTAGTTACACGATTACTACCTTACAATAATTAGTGTTTGCTATTACTTACAAGATTACTACCTTGTAATAATCCGAATTTGCTTTTAGTTACAAGATTACTACCTTTTGATAATCCGAATTTGCTATTAGTTACACGATTAATAGCTTACAATAATCCGTGTTTGCTATTAGTTACACTATTACTACTTTACAATAATCTGAATTTGGTATTAGTTACACGATTACTACCTTACAATAATCTGAATTTGCTATTGGTTACACGATTACTACCTTACAATAATCCGTGTTTGCTATTATTTACACGATTATTACCTTACACTAATCAGAGTTTTCTATTAATTACACTATTACTACCTTACAATAATCTGAATTTGGTATTAATTACACGATTACTACCTTACAATAATTCGTGTTTGCTATTATTTACAAGATTACTACCTTGTAATAATCCGAATTTGCTATTAGTTACACGATTACTAGCTTACAATAATCTGTGTTTGCTATTATTTACACGATTATTACCCTACACTAATCAGAGTTTTCTATTAATTACGCTATTACTACCGTACAATAATCCAAATTTGCTATTAGTTTCACGATTAGTACCTTACAATAATTCGAGTTTGCTATTATTTCTACCGATCTTTCTTTTATTATTGTCACTGTGCATGAATGACGCTAGGTGTTAATGAAACCGGAAAAAATACTGCTTATTAGGTTTACAATCACATATTTTCATGTACATTTTATTGACTACTTTATTTAAAAGTTTGTCGCTTTTAAACATTATCAATTCTATAAGACTTTTCCACCATCAATTGGTGTTCGATTCAAATGATCAATGCGTTAACCAGAATGCCTTCGTTTAGTTTTGTTGTTTTTTTTATATATATAAAAAAATTGTCTGCAGCATCTCGCAGCATGTTATTAAAGTACATTTCGTCGAATAGCTTATATACGGTTTTTATCCCTTGTTTTACTCACACATTGAAGTTACACTTCGTCCGAGTAGCTTATATACGATTTTTATCCCTTGTTTTACTACTGCGGTATGATGAATATTCTGTGCAGTTATTAGTTTTCATCTAAACATTAACCCAACGAAAATCCTGGTCTCATTGTCGACGGTAATCTTGTTTTGACTGCTGAAAATGGATCTAAATGGATATACAATGGATTTATTGCTGTCTTCCAACACCAAACAACCAAAGCCTCTTTTACAGTTCGTCTTTTTTGAAGCGTTTTTGTTGTTTTTGATGGACTCAAGAAAACGGATCTAGGTTTCTTTGTACGTGCATGTGCTTTTAAAAACACAATTCACGTTACGTTGATTATACGGCAAATACCAGGAAATAAACAGCTGACCTGCTGAATCCGCAGAACCTGAATTTGGAGCCCCTTAATCTTGCTTGTATTGGATTCGGATTTGAACCCAGGAACGGATAGGTACCAATCAAGCATATCACTGGTGAGCTATCCAAGCAACTCCTAGAGTGTAGATTAGTGAGTAAAAGGGAAATGGGCACTTAGTCAAAAGATGTTTTGTATAGTAAACGGAAAGATACACGATTCATATGTTAACAAATCGCTTCAAGAAATCAGGCCAGTAAGACTAAAAGTTCAACAAACCAGAGGCAATGAACTGGTTGTGGCAATTAGCCTATTTACCACGAATAATGACAGCTTTCATTTATAAAGTGGCAGTTGCAGAGCCCTAGTAGGATCTAGTTTCAGAAGAACAATACATTGTTTATATGATCAAAGTTATTGTTTCCCCTGATAATTATTGCCCGCATGCAGTACTCTTACTTTTTGTGTGACAATCCTAGACATTTGTTTATATTTTAAAAATCTTACAAACAAGTTAAGATCGAAATAATCGAAATGCAGTTCACAGAGTTTGTGTCAGTTCCATGAAATATACACAGATCTGGTAATTTCTGCAATAGTAGCTGGAGGGAGGTGATGACAGTACTTTCATTTACTCCGCACGTTTTGTTTGTATTAAAAGTAAATAATGATGTGCTGCTTTATGATTGACCATTAATTTTGGAACGTAAAAATACTAATATTAGAGACATTCATTTTTGTTCAGTTGCCACAATATTGTGTTTAAATGCCACTTTTATTTTTGTTTACTCTTGTATTTTGATCGGCACTTCTTTTTGTCATTATATAGTTCTATTGAAAGTTTCTTTTGTTGACAGATAGACATTTCCCATAAATTCTGTCATACATTTTTTATTGGAGTCGTTACGTACAGTACCGCATACTGCCAGATAAAATAATCTTGACCGTCCATATTTTTCATCAGTAGATATTTAAAAAATACTTTTCTAAACTCATCCGTTGTATTTTTGTGTGACTAAAAGGTGTGTTAAGTTATATTTATAATTTTTGCCACGGCTATCGGTCGAATTTAAGTGATGCATGAATGTTTTTCTTAACGTACAATATAATTTATATAATGAAGGCTTTGTGCCATATTTATCTTCTGTCATTTTTTTTAACGGAGCTAAATCATTGTCACTAGGAATCGGTTTCTCTGGTGCTAGGGGATAATCGTTAAAATAGAAGTTCAGATCTGCTGGTACTCCTATCTCTACATTTTAGAATAATCACTCGAAAACATCAAAAAATTTGATTAATTTATTCGTCTGTCCCTTTGAAATTTTGAACGTGCAGAGGTTGGCATCATTTGGTCCGGCCGTATACATTTATGGTATAAGATACATAGTATATGACCTTGACATTAATGTATTTTATTCAGGACGTCGAATTGATTCAGGCTTTTGTTATCGTAATACTACACATTATTTTCTTTAACATATCTATTAGGTGTCACACTTATTACTCTGCTGATTCAAGATTCAGTTATTAAAACATGCCATAATCTGTAAGCAATTCTAATTATACCATACTCATCTGAAAACAGCTAGTATTGTGCGCTAAAATAATAAGCTGGGCCTGGTATGTAATTTCTGAAATATATGGATATGAATCCTTTAAATATATGACATACCATTAAACTATATTTCTTTCCATAGTAACCGTGATGGTCGCCAAGAGAATGTAATCAAATGTTTCATACTATATTTTGCATGTTCGCAATCCTCTGCAATAATTCCTAATCCGCTTAGTTTTGAATATATTTTTCGATCGGCTGTAGTTTAGTCTTACTAAACCTTTTCAGTAAATCCGTATGTTCATATCGATAAATATCTTGTATTAGAAAATTCGAGAACCTGTGGGAAGCAGTGCTTGCATCCGTTTCACTCTTATAATTAGACTTCGTCGTTTCTGTTTAGTTAAAATGTTTTGTTGTTGCTGTGTATTGTTAATCCATACATTTTTTACCAAGTTGTGTATTGATAATCCATAAGAGTTTGAGCAAGTGCATTGATAATCCTTAAGTTTTAGCAGGTTGTGTATTGATAATCCATAAGTGTTTTTCAAGTTGCTCTAGTGATTGAGCATAAATCTAGAACTATCTAAAACTCCCCTGGTTCTTTTAACAAAAACCCCTCAGGCGCTCTCAGGGTTGTCGCCATTTTTCGATCTTTTCTTCATATTATATAATATTTTTGAGACAACTTGACCTGGATCCTTTTTTAACTAAGGCTTTGGTAATGAGGTCAGAATCTTATTTTGACAAACTATGAATAAACAGGGGAAACTACTCTAGATATTTATAAATTAAATTACAATGTGGATGTGCTGGACCTCTGTAATTTTGCGGCTAAGTGATGACTTTTTCACATATTTGACTTGTATTGGTGCAATTTTAATACTGTTTATGTTCATCAGTGAATATAATTTCTGCAACATTAATAGGTCTTAGTTCTTGATAAATAGTATTTGAAATTGATGCTAAATATTCTTATGATGTAACTGTAGTCTTCTTCTCTGTAAACTATTTATTTTTATTTCTGGGGAGCTGATGGCATCTGTCTTTTACTGTTTTTATTGTACATGACGTATTTGTAACGTCAGAACTATAACTTGTTTCCTGAATAATATATGTTGCTGGTTCAATAATAGTTTCAAAATTATAATATATAACACAAAAGGAACATTTAATCCAGTTTGGCAGTTGTTACGTTTAAAGATTAAACCATCTTATAGTGTGATTATCTACTGTGATATATGTTTGGTTGCTTAAGTTTTGCGGTTTTTTTGTAAATTTAATGCCGGTTTTCAAAATAAAATTCAATCGCTTTTTGCAAAAGAGTTCTTGTTTTCATGTTTGATAACCTGGGATGAACTCATTGTAGATAAATCTTCTATCCCACAATAATGGTCACGGATCGATTATCATTTTTATCCACGTACTGATTACAACTCTAAAATTATTATAACCCACTATTTATGCAGAATAGTAACACATTGGTAGATACGGTAAATAAATGCAGGACATTCTAACAGCATATTGACACTAGTTTTTATTTAGTGTTTCCTACTAGTTGTAAATTCACCTGTCTTACGAGGTAAATGAATTCGTTGTATAAGTTAACATCAAATGGCCCATGTTTCCCGTATAATATATTGCTTTAATATTAAATTCAATAATAGTAATATTTCTTCATAATGTGTGCGATTTCAGATAATTATGAATTACAGTATTTGTTGTATGTATATTTCTGGGCTGATATGCCACACCATTTCGTCAGATGTTGTGAAAGGTACATACTCAGAAACAGGCGATCATCGGAAACAGGGCCGGCGCCAGACTATCTGGTGCCCTAGGCAAGGTTAGATTCTGGTGCACCCCCACCCCCCGGAAAATATCAATTTCTAAATTTATTAACAATTCCGGACAGCCTGGTGTTTCGGTCAGTCTGAATCTACCCGATTATTTGTCCCTGTATGAAATAAACCAGGATAAAAAACGACCCTAAATAAAACTGAAATTTATTTATTTTTCAAAACTGTTGTTGATTTGGACAAAATGCGCCCCGTGAAATCAGCGCCCTAGGCGGCTGCCTAGTTTGCCTATATGGTAAAATCGCGCGTATACGAAACTTTCAGGACGTAATTACGTTCGCGTGTTTTTATAGACTACGAGTTTTTCCGTGGAATCACGCGTATACGAAACCTTCACTTTGCCTCGAAAACCAAATTGAGGGGGGTAACTCCTTATTTTAAAAAAGATTACTCTTAGTCTGTGCTCAAATGTTGAAAACTTTTTGTAAAAAATTTATTGTTTATAAATTTTGAAATTGATATTTTCGGGGGGTGGGGTGGGGCGCCAGAATCTAACCTTGCCTAGGGCGCCAAATAGTCTGGCGCCGGCCCTGCATGTGATATACCCCCCCCCCCACATTGAACGTTACCGTCTAAGCGAATTTTATGACGATGAAAATGGGCCTATTTGATACAAACTCAGGTTCTTGAACTCCAGTAAAAGGAAGAGTATTGTGTGTTTGTTTGAAATTTTAAAGTAGCTTTAACAGTTTTAATCATATCGCTATGATGTCTGCAGTGTGGCAGTTTATTGAAATGTCTAGCACTGTGACATCATGCCGCAGACATGTAACATCACGTCCCACCCAGTTGCATTATCGTGACACCAGGCCGACCAGTCCTAACACTAACCACTTAATGCTGAGCTATGAGGCAGCTGCTAGTACCAGCTTTATAAGTCTTTGGTATGACTCGGTTTGATTCGAACCCGCGACCTCCCGCATCTGAGGCGGAAGCTCTAACCACTTTGGCCACCGGAGTAGTCATGAAGAGCGAGGCTTATTTTTAATAAATAAAAAGCAAAATAGAAATCATCCAATGGAAAAATGCGTGATATGTATATTCCTAGTTAAGATTCACTTGCTAAGAATTTTACATTTAATGAAAGAGTGGCTTATAAAAATGGCATATTTTTATTGTTTGAATAATTTAATAAGGACATTTCTCAAATTAAAAGTAATGATATCTGGTGCAGAGGACATATACGTTATTCATTGTGGTGAAAATAGTCATTCATTATAACGCTGGGTTTTTGTTGTATTTTGTGTGATAGCAAATAATTTTATTTCATTTTTTATATAATGTCAAGGAAATTAAAGTTTATCCTTTTATGATTAGCAATATATCCCCCAAGTGATTTCTTTATTTAAAAAATCGTACACACACACACACACACACACACACACACACACACACACCGTGGTATATAAATATTCCAAGCCACCGACGGGAAGCAGACGGAAAATAAATGTTGCTAAAGTGACCGACATGAAGAAAATTAAGTTGTACAGGTTCAAATTTAGCCGAATATGTCCTATTTTGTTACAGCTGGTATGACTAAACAAAATATCTTAGATCGGTATAGCAACGAGAACAATGGTCGCCGCCATTTTGACTACGTTACTGAAATACAAATAAAATATTTCTTCTCGGCATATTGATATAAGATATTTTGTCTAGCATTCTCAAATTATATGAGATAGTCTAAAATATGCGTATATTTGTAAAAACACAATATCATGGTTCAGGAACAGCTCACATTCGTTCCTGATTTTTAACTCTTAGTAAACCCCAAAATGCATCGAAAGAAAGATATGCTCAGAAACAAGAATAATCTTAACTTTGTAGCATAATTGTAAAAAAGCACTCGAACAGAAGAGATTTGGCGTCGAGATTTTAGGATCTAGTTTTCTGCAAAACAAACCAACAGATAACTTCATTGTTTTACAGAAAATTCTATTCAGTACAGTTGTATACAAACCACTTGAGGTAGACCACTTAAACTTAATAGGCATGCCTTTGTACCTTTCTGTAGGGTATGAAGTGATTTTTTGACCTATAATAACACTTTAAAATGAAACAGCAACATTTTATTAATTTTAGAACCTTTTGGACTAAGATTTGTTTGGATAGATGGTATGAATAATTTGCTAAGGTATTTTTAAAGTTTAATTTTAGATTTGGATGTATGTGACAATAGATAGGCATGAGCGCTTCACACACACAAAGTAGATTTCATTTTCAGTGTTTATATCTTTTTGAAAACTTTCTGGAGCTTGTAGGAATGCTATATCATGATGTTAAACAACAAGGTTGAAACAACATTCCAGCAGTTCACTAAATGATGTAGCCACAACGTAATAAAACCCATAACTGGGAAAATAATAATAATAATAATAATAATAATAATAATAATAATAATAATAATAATAGATGTAAGATTCAGAGAAGGCTCGAATCGTTGTTTTCACTTTTAGTTGTGAGATATTTACCTCGCTAGGAATTTACTATAGCTAGATAACATGTCCCCTTAGTGAGGTTCCTTATGGTGGCAATACATATATAAAACACTTCAATTATTGAGGGAGGGAGGGAGGGAGTATTACAGAAAATAAAGATTGTAAGCTTGCAATAGAAGTAGACTCATATTGTACAGTATAATCCCTTTCATCAATAAATATTTCTTTGAAAACTGCTGTAATATGTTTTGTTAGTTCATGTTACACTGTGCCAATCGCCTGCTGGTTAGGTCTACATATCTAGTCCGCATACTATAATTTGATATTCTATTACAAAACGCCTGAAATAGAAATAAATAAACAATAAATGTTAACGAATATTGTGTTTTGACTGGATTGAGTGATGATTTCATAGCTATAATGTATGGGTGTGATCATCATTAACCCATAGGTTAATAAGATTATAGCTGAGGCGGTCGTAAGGGGCAGGCGATAAGAGCGAATGGTTACAATTTTTGTGTTTTCTTTCAAAAAACAAAATGTGCTCTCGACTGAGCAACTAGTTTCGGAGAATTTGAAGATGCAGAAATCAAACAAAATTTGAATTTTGATGGAACACACGCCTTTTTATAAACAAAATTAACTGTTAATTTCACACTATTTCATTATGTCTTCTGTACTTATGTTGCAGTAGACAAATAGTGGATGCGGCATAACCATGACAAATAGTGGATATGGCATAAGTATGACAAATATTATTATCGATACTTTAATTTAGCACTAATGTGTGGGCCAAACTTGGCCCTTGTCGAACCTTGTTTTTTTGAAGGTCGATGGCTTAGTTGGCCCCAGTTTTCTTTCACCAAAACTTTAAAGTTTGAGGCCTATGATGAGAGGTTAAGTTGCCCAGGACCGGCCCAAGTTTATGCGACCCAGAACCGGCCGGAAGTTACGTGGCCCTATAGTCCATACAATTTTTAAAGCCAGTGGCCCTTGTTTTTGCTAGAATTTTGAGGAACTGTTGTTTATGGTGATGGTCACAGGTTAGGGACAAAGATAAAGTGGCCCCAAGCTTTGGACTTCTAGACGGAGTGGCCATGTTTTTTTTTTTCTATAAAAAAAATCGTGGATAATGATTTTAATAGAAAATCGATTTCAGGTGGTTTAAAAACTGGCCAATCGGTTATTAACCTGGGTAGAACAGAATGAGCGGCGCATAATATTTCGATACACACAAAACAGCAATTCTTCAAACGGTAAACTTTGCATGCTTTTAGTAAAAGACTTTGTATAGATTAAAAATTGTTTTCTCACTTGAAACTTCCTTCAACCAATTTCTCTGAATTAATAGTCAAGTGAATGAAGAGTCGGATTGTCAAAAATCACCGACTGCATTAACTCCCATGACCAAGGCCATGTGTTGACCGTTCCAGTAGCCTAGTGGTTAGAGAGTCCGCCTCGGATGCGGAAGGCCTGGGTTCGATCCCCGGCCAAGTCATACCAAAGACCTATAAGGTACTAGCAGCTGCCTCGCTTGGCGCTCATTAAGTGGTTAGTGTTAGGACTGGTCGGCCTGGTGTCAGGATAATGTGACTGGGTGGGACATCATGCTACATGTCTGCGGCATGATGCCCCAGTGCTAGACATCACTATAAACTGCCACACTGCAGACATCGTAGCGATATGACTAAAAAATTGTTAAAGCTACGTTAAAAATCCGAATCACACACACACACACACACACACACACACACACACGGTCATGTTAGTCGTGTGACGTCATTCGTTCGAAAATCACCGACTGCATTAATTCTCATGACCAAGGCTGTGTGACGTAATTATTTCGAAAATCACCGACAACATTAATTCCCATGACAAAGGCAATGATAGCTGTGTGACGTCATTCATTCGAAAATCACCGACTGCATTAATTCTCATGACCAAGGCTGTGTGACGTAATTATTTCGGAAATCACCGACTAAATTAATTTTCATGACCAAGGCTATGTTGGCTGTGTGACGTCATCCTTGATAGAGCCGGCAAGCCAGTAATGTAGAAGTGTATTAATTGCAAGGTCATTTCGAGTAAAAATGACACAGTATACATTCATAAATTGTGATCAGAAACAGAAAATGGGCTATTGAGAAACAACAACAACGACGACGACGACGACGACGATGATGATGATGATGAAAAATAAAGCGTCTGCTTAAAGTGTACACAAATTGTAACTGAAAGCGCGTATCTTCATTAATCCTTTGCATTATGATTTTATGATGTAGAAATAAGAAAAGGATAAGCAAGTGGTCATAGCAAAATAATTTGTTGCGAGATAATGGTTTATATTTAAATAAAGATACTTGTACACATGTACCATTTTAAAGAACTGCATTTTATTTTCTAAAAGTTATTGTCGGTTGTCTTTTACTAACAATAACGAATATGATTCTTCATTTTCTTCGTGATCTGATTAAGTATACAAGCTTGAAAATATGCTTTGTTCTATTGAAATGGCACCTTTGTTCACATATAAAATACAGATAATACCATCACCAACTTTTTGTGAGAATCATTCTTTTCAATGCAGTTATTCGTAGCAGGTGCTATATCAATTAAGCTATGACATTTATAGTGTGGACAATGATGAAGTCTTCATTTGTACGTCGTTTTAAATACATGCAAAATCAATACGAAAGAGTATTTCAGGTGCTGGCTGCAAGTAGTCGGAAAATAATCAATCTTACTTTGATCAAAGATATTTTTCAAAGTCTCGTTAAACAGTAATTCATTCATAAGCTTGATATATATATGTACGAATCGAAATCCGTAATTATGAACAATAAATTCCAAGCACAAGACCAATATATTTGACTTAAAATTATTAGGCATGTTGCACGACAGGAGCATTAGGACGTGTCATTACATAAATTCTGTTGGCATGAGTATATCGTTGTTCATCATAGATAATATAAAAGTAGATGCCTTAAATAGGCCAAGTCACCTCTTGCATAAAAAAGTAAATTAGAATCGTGACTTACTCGACTTTTAACAAAATCAATTTAAAAATAGGGCTGATTTTGCGGCTCTTTTTATGGTAATATTAGCAGATAACCATGCAGTTGTCTGCAACAGAACACATTTTGCACCATTTTTAAGAAATCAGCCTTATTGAATTTGATAGAAAACAGGTTGACTACCATTAATCATTTCAGAGTGCATTCTTTACCAATCTGCCAAAATCTTGACCAGTTTCACTGGATCTGTACATCAGAGTTAATTGTTTTGAGGAATCTATCACTTTGATCCTTAATTCACCATCATGCATTTATTTCCTACACAGACAAACACCTTTTTCCTGGGATGTCCAGTCAGTTATTTAGATGAATTTTTCTCCTCTAAAAATGTCAGTCATGGTACATGTCTATATTTCTAAGCATGTTCAATGCATGAGGATAGTATTATTTCACTGTATTGATACTTTTCTATTATTATCTTTTCCTGGCAAACTGTTCTCCTGTAGCGTTGTTTGGTGGACTACAATATACTATGACAACACTGTTGGAGAACATTTCCACAGGAGGTGAGGCAATACTAGTTTAGTACATCATATTAAGGCACTGTTTGTTGTCAAAATAATAGACATTTATCTACAATGTAACAAGTTTTTCACCTTTGTTAGGAACTAATTAGCATGCGTCACATCTGACAGAAAACATGTAGCCTTCGTTTTATTATTTTAGAGTACATAGTTTGATCAATCTTCCAAAATATTGATCAATTTCGCATTTTTCCTCTTTGTCGTGTCAGTTTGTCGGCTCTGTACCTACGCCCAGTGGTCTTGAGGAATCCTGTACTTTATTCCTTAATTCTTAATCATGCATCATTTTCCTCCCAAACAAACCGAACATACTTGGTCTATCCTGTAATTATATTAATGATTTTGCGCATTTTCCAGTATCGTTATCCTACAGACAACACTGTAGGCACACGTTTCCCAGAGAAAAGGGCTATAATTGATTTAGCACACTAGTTGACATTACATGACGTAATATAAGATTGGCGCGTGTCATTTGTGCCCTTTGTACCGGGTATAATTCTCGTAGTCAAATAAAACCTCCAGCACAGTCATGGGGAAATGCACAATGTCCTCAGTATACCCCTCATTTAAGTCAATCTGAACTCGATAATTTCTCACGTGTGTGTGTGTGTGTGTGTGTGTGTGTGTGTGTACCAGATAAGATCTCCTGAACGTCTACAGGAAAATAAAAGTTACTATAGTTGCCTAAAATTCTTCAAGGACCATTTGAGACATGCCAAGGTAACGTGTGTATACGATAGACTCGGATAGAAGTCTTTCGCACAGCTGAGTTAAATAATTATATAAAAAAATGTTATCAGATAAAATACCAACATTTATAAACATCTTATGATACCTAGTTTGTCCGAATTGGAAATTGTGCTAGTCGTATCTCCAGTATGACTGCCACGACAAATTTATTAAAAATCGAGGAATGGATGATAGGTATGGAATGGGCTTTTCACCAAAAGACTTCTAACGATGTCTACTTTGTCCTAAATGACAATGATGTAAAACTGACATCCATTATGTGCAACACAACAGCTAATTTGAAAAACTTGCTATCACTGAAGACTATCAGAGATGGTTCCAACACTAAGCAGTTAAAAATAGTTTTATTCTAAATTCCCGGAAATTCTTTTCGCCCAGTCTCTTCGAGAATCTCTTGTTTATTTATATTTTTCTTACCTGACTCTTCAAGTATCGAACATATTTGTAGCAAACGTATGTACAATCATTACGTATACGTACTAGTAAGAAAAACTTCAGCGATGCTACAAAATTAGCAGGACTAGGCATTTTTTGTAGAAATTAGTTTCCAATCTGATAATTTCTTCCCATGCTGTAGAAAGGAACAAAAAGAAAGACTACAAATTGCGTTAACGAGGCTTAGAAAGACAATCAGAGAATTAGTTATACATCTTGTAGTCCATTGGCTTAACTCGTCAAGTCCAAGGAGTTTAATGCTACTAGAAAAAAAATACATCTTGCTGGAGATATTACCAATTGCCAAACGCTGCATTCCGCCCTTGTTGGCGAATCTACGTTACAACTAACGCCAGGAATGTAAAATTCTGCAGGATCTTGAATCCGAATAAAGGGTGTACATGATAGATTGAGTGAAGAAACTCAAATCGCTTTGGACAATACTTGAAAGAGCATATTGACTATGTACTGCCTACTCATTGGCAAAAAACATATATACAAAATTCGAGATTTTCTTTTCAACATTTGCACATAAACTTAACTAAAATCTTTCGACTTATGATCAAAGTCGGATAAAAGGTTGTGAAGTTATACTGATGTGATTACATCCATAAAGTCGTTAGAGTTCAATCAGTTTGACAGATCTTGCATATGGACAAACAAATGATAAACGGACGATGACGTAAGGCTGTACGGGTGGCTGGTAATCTGATTGGTCTGCAGTCAGTGTGGATCACTGATAAGTTGTAGCTGATTGATTGCTACCCACAGGTGTGGATAATACATGATTCGCATGCTCTGTTGGGTGCAGATGGGTACGATCCTTTACAGAAATCTGTTGTGCTCGTTGACTGTTGAAGTCATAATAAATGTAAAGCTCTAGAAATATAGCTTCTTTCAGCGATGATAATTTTCAGATGGCTACGAGTGTTTATAGCATGTATGTCCCCATGCAAGCTGTGCAGACAAATGTCAGCGTATCTTGACGCTAAACAAACTGAGCACGTTGGGCAGACAAATGTTAGTGTATCTTGACGCTAAACAAACTGAGCACGTTGGCCGCCTGAGTTGTTTATTTTTTTGTCCATAATGAAATGAACAAACAGTATGATCCTCAGCAGTTCTATTTAATTTTATTGGGACCATTGTGATATCAGGTTTACAAATGTGTTCAGTTGATGATGTTCGTCATCCTATGTATGGCTACCTTCACTAAAAATAGGAAAACCTATCCACAACTGGATCTAAACGACCGATACATATAATTTAGTGAAATTTCCCAGAAACCATGCTGACATTCAAGTCTTCCAAATTTATACAGCTAATATCGATTAGCCATTAAATATGGCCACCGCTAATAAGAATATAATAAAATAACTTAAAAGGACTTCGTGCGAAAACCTGCTCAATATAATTTGACTAAATTTAAAAGAAGACATCCTTCCATAAAGAATTTTTCAAGTTTAAGAAAATGATGTCGTTCCACCATCAAGGATAACTATTGTTTTCACGCTGCTAAAATAGATATAAGTCAAGTATTGCCGCTGTTAAAAAAATACGTAAGCCTTCAAACAATTCTCAGAAACTGTTTAACAAATTGTAACCAAATTGGACTGAAAATACCTTGGCATAAATGAACTTAGGTTTATCTAGATGACATCAATCAAATATGGGCACCTTTGCTAAACATAGAAGACCTATAACAACCTCCTTTCAAGGCATCCTGGCCTGAAGATCTAGGTTTGTACAAGTAATGTCACCATCATTGATTGCCGTCATTACAGAGAATTGAAAAAACGCCTTAACAACTTTATCTTAACAAACTTCTATACAGAATTTGACCATATATGAGGGCAAACACT
Source organism: Sinohyriopsis cumingii (assembly GCA_028554795.2). Taxonomy (NCBI): domain Eukaryota; kingdom Metazoa; phylum Mollusca; class Bivalvia; order Unionida; family Unionidae; genus Sinohyriopsis; species Sinohyriopsis cumingii. The sequence goes on along the minus strand of CM068831.1, from coordinate 122,544,794 downwards.
TTGGCATATAAGTTTTTCATTGTGGAAGAAATTATGCTGATGTGTCATTAAATGTGGATAATGATATACTATTATGGAGAAATCTAAATGCAATTGTTTCGCATGACGTTCAGTGGAAAACATTTCTGCATTAGCGCTCATCATTAAGAGGTTAGTGTTAGGGTTGCTCAGTCTGGTGTCAGGATAATGTGACTGGGTGCGACATGCTGCTACATGTCTGCGGCATGATTCTCCAGTGCTAGATATCATTATAAACTGCCAGACTGCAGACATCGTAGCAATATGACTAAAATAATGTTAAAGCTATGTTAAAAATCTAAACCACACACACGCATACAAAATATGGGAGAAATTATGCTGATATGTTATTAAATTTAGATGATGAATCCTGTTGTGAAGGATCATCAAGGCAATTGTTTCGCATGACATGTGCAATTAACAGCATTGGAATACCTTTCTGCATTAAACACCTTACGGAAACACATTCCTTGGCTTACATCTCCTGCATTGGGATGTTAGGCCACTCGTTAAGATTGTGAGATAGAAGGCACAACGTGTAGTTCAATAAGCATACCATTTTAGCAAATGTTTTGGGCTTTGCTTCAAATGATGCACTTTTATGTATATATAATCATCAATGACACTATCCTGACAGATCCTCTACCAATGCAGCCATTTAAGCATGGTCCTAAGGTGTTTGTCATTTTGTCATTGAGTGCAATGCAGACACGCTTGAATAGATCAATTGTTCCCTTGATAACAGGTGTGCATATCTTCAAATTTCGCTTTGCTCACTTGCAAGAGGTATATTTGTGTTCTTCCATCGCTTGAAAAATAGACAACAATATTTTATTGTTAATTTTGTTTCAGAAAGTTTTTTGACAGCAATTTGATTCTGATTCCAATCGCAAGTAACATTACAGGTCGAGATTTAGTCACCTTCAACCAGGCTGTCACATGATTTTGTAAGACTTACGCTCAACAAGAGTCTGGTAAAGGTTATCATAACTGATTTCAATCTCCCAAACGACAAATGAGGCTTGTTGAAAATCTGGTCGTGTGACAGTCTAGATAGTGATTTACATGAAAGCAAAATGTTTGCCGAAGGCCATATTCCTTCCATGAAAATAGTGACCCGGTTTGCTTGCGATAGAAGCAGGTATGATATAGCTATCTTGGCAGAAACACATCAAAACACATGTAATACCTTTCCGTTAACCTGAAAGAGATTTAGATAATGCTGTGAATTTCGTCAAAATGATGTAACATGTTTGCCTGAAGTGTGTCTTCCACCATAAAGAGTGGCATGTTTCTAACCATAGAAGCAATTGTGAGATTTTTATCTTGCCTTGAGATAATTCATCAAATGGCGGATATGCATCTTTTGACGTGTTTAATATTGTAGTCACCTACGGGCAACCTTTTGGTTGGTGCAAACCTATAGCCTGAATGAGAGTTCGAGCATAGAGGCAAATTTCAACGTAATGCGGTTAATAAATTTGGATGCTTTGATTGCATATGTATTATTTAGGTTATGTTTATAAACAATTACAACTATCTCCAAATAACTTTAAAAATTAAAATACACTCTCACATTTTATGCAGTACCATATGTCCTTAAACGAGGTGACATTAGCGTTTCTTAATTCACCATATCTACTTGAATACTAGTAGATAGGTCAAACGTCCGATCACATTATGTACTTGTATACTAGCAGACCACGCTGACGTCCGATCACCATATGTACTTGTATACTAGTAGACAAGTCTGTCATCCTATCAACGTATCTACTTTTATACTAGTAGACCACGCTGACATTCCGATCACCATATGTACTTGTATACTAGTAGAGCGCTCTGACAGCCGATTACCATATCTGCGTGTATACTAGTAGACAACTCTGATATACTATCACCATATGTACTTTTATACTAGTAGACCACGCTGACGTCCGATCACCATACGTACTTGTATACTAGTAGACAACTCCGACATCCTATCACCATATCTACTTTTATATTATTAGACCACGCTGACGTCCGATCACCATATGTACTTGTATACTAGTAGACCACGCTGACGTCCGATCACCATATCTACTTGTATACTAGTAGACCACACTGACGTCCGATCACCATATCTACTTGTATACTAGTAGAGCGCTCTAACGTCCAATCACCATATATACTTGTGTACTAGTAGACAACTATGACATCCGATTTCCATATGTACTTGTATACTAGTAGACCACGCTGACGTCCGATCACCATATCTGCCTGTATACTAGTAGACCACTCTGACATCCCATCACCATATGTACTTGTATACTAGTAGACAACTCTGACATCCGATTACCATATTTACTTGTATACTAGTAGACCACGCTGACGTCCGATCACCATATCTGCCTGTATACTAGTAGACCACTCTGACATCCCATCACCATATGTACTTGTATACTATTAGACAACTCTGACGTCCGATCACCATATGTACTTGTATACTGTATACTAGTAGACAACTCTGACATCCGATCACCATATCTACTTGTATACTAGTAGACCACTCTGACGTCCGATCACCATATCTACTTGTCACATAATAAGGCAAGATATAATTTGGTTTCGCCTTAGAACGATTTGATCATTTTCTTCGCACCTGCGTACAACGTTACCTAGGGTGGATAGGCAAGCCACTGCATAAGCATGTATCTCGTCGTAGATCGCTTGCATCGAGAGACACTAACAGCACAGTATGCACAGTATTCTACCCTTACCCAAAATACTCACTCTCCTATAGATTTAAGGCAAGTTTGTTTTCTAACTGACACTGGTCTTTGGATCTTGTCAAGGAGCGAACGTTCTCTATTTTTGTTCTCCAGCCATAAGGCTGTCTGTACCTGTCAGTACGTGTCTGTACCTGTCTGTGCGTATGTCTATAAGTATGTCTGTGCGTATGGTAGATCCATGAAGGGTGGGCGTGGCCAATGCAAGTGGGCCAACCCAATTTAGGAGAACTGTGTGCTGTCGGTGCGTATGTGTGTGGGGGTATATCAGGCTGTCTGTGTGTCTGTATGGATATGGAAGATGATGTAACCATCAAGGCCAAACGAAGACGAAACCGCTAATTTGTGAACTTGTGCGCATGGTGGATCCATGAAGGATGTATGCGGCCGATACAAGAGTGGGTCAACCTAAGAATTCGGGAGAACTGTGTGGTTTGTCAGTGGACATGTTTGCAAGTTTTTACAAATATTTATGAATCATACGGCTGTACAAATGACCGAGTCATATGTTTGTTTCAATTGATTGTTGTTTCAATAGAGTACAATTGGGTCATTTTAATTACATGAGATTATTTGAATCTTATCTTCATTCCATGAGCTTATTTGAATCTTATCTTCATTTTATCAGATTATTTGAATCTCATTTTCATTACATGAGATTATACTAACATTACCGTCATACATTTGAATATATAAATCATTTCTTTTTCATATTTGTGAATATTTGGATAAAGTAATTGAATGAGACGTATGTTTAGAGCGTGAAAGAATCACTGTATTTGTAGTATATATATATATATATATATATATATATATATATATATATATATATATATATATATATATATATATATATATATATATATATTCATATCATAAACTTCCATCTTTCATCACATTGTTTTGTGTTGTCATTCGATCGAAGCATCCATTCAGGTCTATCCTGTTGCACTACTTGTGTACTAATAGACCGCTCTGATATCCGATCACCATATATACTTGTATACTAGTAGACCGCTCTGACATCCGAGACGTAAATTTAGGCTTGTCTAGTACACATCTTATTAAGTACTGACCTTAGCAGAAAGAAAGTTTAAATACTTTATTTTACAAATTGATGTTCATTTTCGTGAGCATGTGACATTATTTATAATATTCCCCATCTAAACTGGCAAATTATACACATTTCGTTCATACTGCACGACAACGTTCTGTTTCAAATGGAAACTTGTCTGGTATGCTGGAAATAACCGAGAGGTATTCTAATTGATAGAAAACCCCGATGTGATCCAAATGCCGGGGACTCTATGACCCACTTCTCCTATCTAAAACCTTTTAGTTCTATAGGCCATGGTTCCTCCTGCTCAAGTTCTCTCTCATTTTGTATAACAGGGATTTTTTCCCCTTCATGTTAAGAACCGTTTACCATATTTAACTTAACACAAAGTATCTACAGGTTTAGAAACTTGTGAGTGCTAGATTCGGCTAGCATAAACGATCTAGGACAAACCTAGGAAAACATCGCCTTTATTAGCAAATCACATCGTCAGATGTAAGAAAAGTTCTGTTATTTCATACTCTTGATATAAATAGCTGTATTCGATATAACATTTACAAATTCTTTTCAGTACGATCATGTAGCATCAAGACATATACAAGCAATCTAGACCAGGGGAAAATTTCATCCTACAAGACGTATTTAAAGAATCCAGCCGGGGTGGGGTGGGGGATCATTGTTCCATCAATACATATTTAAGCAATCCAGACCAGGTGAACATTTGATCCATTAAAAATGTATTTAAGGAATCCAGACTAGGGGATCTATTAATCCATCAAAACATATTTAATAAATCCAAACTAGGAGAACATTTGAACCATCAAGACATATTTAAGTAGTCCAGACTGTGGGGGATCTATTAATACATCAATACATATTTAATAAATCCAAACCAGGAGAATATTTTAACCATCAAACATATTTAAGCAATCCACACCAGGAGAACATTTGAACCATCGACACAAATTTAAGTAATTCGGACCAGGAAAACATTTGAACCATCAAGACATATTTTACCATACCAGACCAGGGGATATGTTGATCCATATATTAATTGTATGCAAAAACCGATTAGTACAGTTTTATTATCTCTGATCGCAAAGTTTAAGATGAAAATTAGGCGAAAGGCATAAGCTGTAAATTACATTAAAAATACGGAAACACACAATTTGCACCTGTTGAAGTAACTGAGTGCTTGGAAAGCAACTGAATGCGAATTCGTGTAGCGAACAAATACTCTATACGTATTTGCTTCAAAGCATAACGTCATAAATTTTATTACTGATTCTTTCCTCGTTTAAATGACTGGCAAAGGAGACAATCAATTGTTAACTCATAAAAAATAAACGTACAAATGTCACAAGACCTTGTTGTTTCTCTTCAACTATTTCAAATGTTTACACTGATTTATCTATTGATCGATTGCTGTGTACACCATCATTCGGGCATCTTTTAAATCTATCGCTATAATTTTTGCGCTGTTTCGCTAAACTTACTCTTAAATTTAGAGTCGGACATGAAGCGGAAGTGGCATGTAATTCGTTCCAATATCGGAAAGTGCCAGTATACCATATTTACAAATCCATGATAAGAACAAAAAGGCTAGAGTTGTGTTTCCGGTAGGTGAAAACATTAGGCCAGAGTTATGTTTCTGGTAGGTGAAAACATTTTGATCATTCGGAGCTTATCGTTCTTTTTTGTTTCCTCTGATAGTGTTTTTAAAAACATACCCAAAACTAAATTTGAACATGCATTAATGATACATGGTGCTTCTCGTTGTGAAAAATTGCTTTGTAGAATTATTGTAATCACCTTAAAACATAACGAAAATACAAGGATCAATGCCAAATACAAGTATCAATGTCAAGTACAACGATTAGTGCCAAATACAAGGATTAATGCCAATACATTTCCTTATCTGCATAAGTAAACTGAAATTAAAGCTTCCGATTGATTGAACCCCCGTGATTATAAAAATCATACAATTCTGAATAGATTCTGCTCTAAAATGCATCTCGGATGACTTTTTCTTTCGAGAATCTCGAAATTGTACTCACTGTATTTAAAAGCATGCAAAGTCACATTCATCATGGTTCTAGGTCTTTACGATATAAGTAATGTATTCTTTACAACGATACTATCCATGATTTACATTTTCACCTTTATTTCATCTAAAAAGTGTTGTCTGTCTGCTTCTGATGTCTGTGAAGTATCCAATACTATTAGACAATGATTGAATGGTGTGGTTAAGGATCATGTGGGGGAGTCCCTGTCTTTCTGTGTACACACACACACACACACACACACACACACACACACACTCACTCACTTCATAGTCATTTGAATATTCTGGCTTTTGTCCCTTTTCCGAACCTATAAATGACAGCAGCATAGAAATAAATCAGGTAATCAAGCAGAAACGCTTTGTGTTGAAGAGTGTCTCTTGCATGAATGCTGGGTCTGATAACTAGCTGAACACGCATGCAAATTCTCAACATCACGTCAAGGTCAACTGTTGATAAGCTCTTCCGCTCAATTTTTGACCTTGTCATCAAATCCTGGTTAAAAATACGCAACAGGAAAATATGTATTCATGCCCATCTAAAGCAATTGCACTCACACGGATGTACTTAAGCAATTTTAATAATTTGTTGTTGCATACATTTTTATATACTTCGCACAGCAAAGCGTAGCACGAAGCGTAAAGAAATCTATATATTATTAAGTTTTCTTACAAGATACATCTCTTCAGTATGGTTTAAGGACATTTATTTTCCATTTTCATTGTAAATAAAAGGTCGACATAGGTATAGCAATCACTTCTTATTTAGTTTTGTGTTCGAGCTGTTTGCAAGTCAGATACGCTTGGGGGGGGGGGGGCACGTTTGGATGGGACTGAGGGATATATCAACGCAAGAGGATGGTTTACTTAGGGTGGGGGTACAGGATACATCAACGCAAGACGCTCTGAGGAACCGGACTTCGCTTAACACGTTTCATTTAATCACGTATATAGAATTAATTGTGTAATATGTATAACCAATTTACCTATATCTTGATCCATTATTGATACAAATACAAACTATATTTTTATTGTAACTGTTTATCAACCTTACTATCCTTCTTTTCACTGTTGATATTTTTTCTGACACGCCTCAAATGCTAAGCAAACAAAAAGACGAGTTGTTGTGGCCGAAGTAACGTTATCGAAAAGTTTCTTGCACGATTGTTCCAATGTTTTCGGGTTCCACTAAGGAGTGACAATAAATCACTTTTAAACTGATCCACAAAATTTGCGGTATGGAATCATATAGCCACTCAATATCTGGAAAGAAGGTCGGCAAATGTATTAACTTCTATATCTCATCGGTTTTGCATCTGGCAAGAATAGTTAATCTGGGATCAACCTGATGGAACAGTGACTTTAATCAGTCCTAGATCACCATGCCAGATGTGGAATTTCCACGTGTTAACTGTATGTTCATACGATTATTGCATTAACGTTAAATACCTTGGCATACGTGAACAAGATTTATATTCATTTCTTAAACCTGTCATTTGAATGCCAAAATTGGCTGAATGCCATACAGTTTTGTATTTCCATCCTTTTTTCTTTCTTTTCTGAAATGGACAATCTATGTGATTATTTAGGCGCGCAATTCACCCTTTCAGTATAAAGGTTCGTTTAAAAAAATGCTCTTATATAAATTTCAACGATAAAGACCAAGTCAGTGCTTAAGAATTACGTTAAAGGACAGTGATTAATGTAATATTATTTTAGTATTTAAATCCCATTATATTTTACCTCCATTAGAGAGTAAAAGCTGACTTAAGACGAATATAATTACGACACTAATATGTTACACATTACGTCAAAATATTTTGAAGATGACTTCAATTAAGGAACTTTGATGAAGCTTCTTTGTATAAATTCGCTTGCTATATATATTACACGTCTATTTTGGTGACAATTTGTAATACAGAATCACATCTTTTCATTGTTCAAGACCACACACGTGCTTTCCAAATATGGACATGGGGATAGAAAACCGAATCTCTCGCATGCCCGAATTAGGAGTAAATGGATTGATCTACATTCTACATGAACCATGTATATAGATAATCCACTATGTGTGTTTACTCAGTTGAACAACGTATATATCTGATTCAAAGCCCAAATCAGTTTTCACTAGCATTAACCATAAGTACTTTGTTAATTTTGTCATATGGTTTTTGTTTGTAAATGAGAATTCCCGTATATTTTTGTATAATTCCTAATATCATAAAAGCAACCAAGCATTTCATCAGTTAAAAAAATGGACACTATAATTTCCATGTTTTATTTCCTTCTCCCACTTAAATCTTGCATGACCTTTCTAGCTCACGAGATTTGATAGTTACGATAATATACATTACTACCTCCTGCCACGGTCATACTTTCTCTCTCTCTCTCTCTCTCTCTCTCTCTCATGAATCATATACGTGTTATCTTCCAACATTATGTTGTAATTATCTTTTGTATCTATCCATGTATAATGTACAACTTTCTGCAGGAAAAGGCTTTTTCTAAATTTGAGAACTTGCAAAGCCATCACTTTATAACATGCATTTTTAACCAATCACATTTCTTCACTGGTACAAATCTCATGCAATCAGAGAAAATATCTTCTGGTAGAATCTTTATATCTCCGAAAATTGTACGTTCCGGTAGTTTGGTACGAGGTTTATTTAGAAACACACCGATTACGTCTTTGCTTTGTGTCTCTAAGGATGGTCCCGGAACTGTTGCACGGACAAGTGCGTCATAGTTGAATAGCAATGCAGGTTTTTTTCTTCTGATCTAAGTCAATGCTGGTTTCACATAATCGCTGGGGAATAAAATCGGGGTGGATTTGGCGGCGAATTTCACGTCATCATTATAGAAACAGTCTTTAGCTGATTCACCCCCTGGTGGTGTCGTATCAATTTTTTGTGTTTTCACCTGGTAATCATATGACTCCAACCAAGCTAGCCTCGAGTTGGTATTGGTACATCAGGGTAGTTCCAAGGTCAATTTGTGTTGTACCTTCGCTTCGATTGTAATTGAGCATGTACAAAGGCTTAGTAACACCATTCTCAAGCATATATTAGTCAACAGGTTTTTTTTTAAAATATAAAATTGCTTTCAATATTCACTGTCAGCTGGTCCAACAACCCATCTGCAAATTCCGCAACATCATCGCGTTTACAATCCCCCACTTATATGCAATGATAAATCTAATCTTAAACACAAACGCTTAAGACGGTTTAGTACACGTCCAGATAGATATTGATTCCTTCACAATGAATTTTATCTCTGGTGACAAACGAACTGGTTAATGTAAATGTGAAAAATTCTGCAACATTACCATTGTTGACATGTATATTGGCAGAACATCAAATAGCTTGTTGTTTTCTAATGTTGTTATTGTACCCCACCCAGGTTTAGTTTCGATTACGATGAACTAGAATGTTCCAGACTTGAATACCTTTAAGGCATCCCCTACAACATCGAAAACAAATAGACCATTTACTACACATTCGTTTTTTTTTTTACCTCCTTCGCTGGTATGTATATCCTTCAGCTGTGTTCCATCAGCGTACAAAGCGTATTGGTGTGTCGGATAGAACCTAGGCGGCCTTTTCATAGACATACCAGAGTCTCGGATTCTCTTGATTTCGATGATTTCGGCCAGGTTTTTAGCGACGACACCTTGCATTTTCAAAACAACTTGTTGAATGTCCGCGTTAGATGTTTCAAGTGTTCCAGTTTGATCTTGGAAAATCACAAAGTCGCCCGGGTTTACGTCAGTTACAACCCGGCTAGAAAACTAAGTTTAATCAGCTTTGTTGGCGAGCCTGATCACATCCACTTCAGAGTCGCGTCGTCGGGTAGTTGACAGGTCTGTGTTTGGTTGCAAAAATAACCTTGCAAATATCTTTGCAAAACTCAGTTATGTGACTGAGATTAATCACACACGGAAACAGTAGTAAGTTCCCATGAAGCTGTAGAAATGCAAGGTTAAAATTATTGTTGGCTACAATGACTACATCTTGCACGTCGGCGATAGCCTGATTTGCATGATTTTGAGGTCGTGCAGTATTATACGGTTTATGTTCTACACTATCGGATGAGTCCATGTAAAACATCATAGATGGGCCCGAGAGCTGACTTCGCATAATCGTCGTTGTATCTCGCGAATCAGATGATCTTCATGGCAATGTGAACGTTGTCAAGAATTGCTTCGATTTCCTTTTCATCAATGGAATAACGTGTGCTGTCGAACACCATAATGCTGTTGTTGCAAATCCGCCCTTGGTATCGGTACCGTAATTGTTTACGTCATTCTGTATCAGTTTGTCCCTCGATTTCTAAAAGGGCCTGACATGGAAGAGAAGTACCAACAATAATTGGAGTAGTTTTCACATTCACGCTTATCAATTTGACCGGCTGTTGTTACAAGACAAGAACTGTTCAATTCCGCTTTGAAAATAAAAGGTCCATAGAATATTTTATTTCTTGGGTACGTCGAGAAATCGCTATATCTTCCCTTATAATTGAAAGATACGCATAAATAGGCTATATTATTGATTTAATTGGTCTCTGTACAAGAGTAGGTACTGCTTCATTGCCACATAACGTTAACGCTACACTGGCTTGTATCTGCATCGATCGGTCTGCTAGCAGTCTGCCAGTAGCTGCCAACGGCAGTACTGAGAAATTCACTTATAGAGCCATACTCGTGTGTAATACACCTCAGGTGGTCGATTTGGTTACCACGCGAGTGTTGATGCATTGTACTTGTACATGTACATGCCAGTAGTCGTATGGCAATCGCGGTTTCTATCGGGTACCTCTCATGACTTTATCTTCACATCATATGCGAGCCTGCCAAGCAAAGCTATCATGAGGCGCACTTGCACACTTGTGGACAAAACTCTTTAATGTGGAAAATGATAGGGCATAGACTGCTTTGACCTAGATTAGTGACAATAATCCACAAAAGTTCAATTATCAGACTGCAACTAAGTCACTACCAAATTTGAAGATGTCATGCATTCAATAATTAAGCAGTGAAAGGAAAAATGTTGTCTTGTTGCATTTGGAAAATTAGATAAGCAAGTGGCAAAACGAAATGTACATGTATGTATGGATGGATGGATGGATGGATGGATGGATGGATTTTTTTGTTGAAACTTTAAAGCTCAGAATATTTCCAAGCAAAGAGAAAGCATTGAACACAAGGTACTCTTCAAACCAAGCGACGAAAACGATTCTCTGGCGATGGCGCTGAAAATGCACATTTTATATTTTATCTTTTCTTCTGCAGAACATCCAATCCATACAGAACCTAACACCTACGGTATTTTGAGACTTCAGAAAGTATATTAATTTCAGATATTACTGAACATAAATGACATTACACACAGGAAAGGAATAATTTTATGCAGTGTAACGAGTCTATGCTCTTAAAATAAGTAACAGAAAAGAGTGAAAGACAGCAACGTTTGTAAAATTTAACAAATAATTTTTTTCCCGTGGATACAAAGTAAAAATGAGGAAAAAGAACTTACTGTGTTGCGAATTAAAAACCCCAAAATAATCCAAGAATTACAGAAACAAGTCCTAATAATTTAAAGTCTTTAATAAAATTCAGTACAAGTCCAGAATAAATCCCAGAAACGGAAGGCGATGACGTGTCTGTTATAGCTGATAAAGTATTGATGTGTCAACGTCTTTTGTTGAATCACAGTAATATAATTCCAGGTTTGAATTCACTATCAATTCCAGTGAATGTCTGTCCAAGAGTTTTATCAGAGCGGTTTTGTATTTCCAGAGAAAGTAATCACTTGAATTCAAGGAAGAAATAAACTTTCCAGCCCAAAAATGAAATACTGGACATAACATATAATACAACTTAATAGTGTTAGATCTTAAAGTACAACTGAAAAATCCTCTCAGTTACCAAATTATATAGTTCTCTGCTTGACCTCAGGTCACAATTAGCATTTTCTACAAACACCCATTGCCTAAAGTCAAATAACCTTTTACAATGATCCTGATGTTTACAAAATAAAAACCATAGCATGGATTATATAAAATTCACTTAGAAAATTCCAAAACATAAACCGTGACCCAAATAGACATATGTACTTCTATTAATAATAATACTGATTTTAATCCCATACAAATAAAGAATAATTTACATGTGTATTAGTTGTTTAAACAGAATTAAAAAAAGTTAATTTTGGTCTAGCAGAAATAAACTAAAATAAAATTTTGGACAAGATCAAGTTCAACAATGTTACCATGGCATGTAATAAAAACTTTAAATAAACCTAACTAACAAACAAAGCAAATTAAATATAAATAATAAAATATTATTTAAATCTCCGTATAGTAACACAATAAGTCTCTAGAGGTTGGGGAAATTTGTTTGCTCTACAACTGTCTCAATGTTGATAAAGTTCAAGACCGCACTTGACTTAAAATGGAGCTGGTTACCCTTTTCTTCAGTCGTCGTTAAAAAGTGACATACACGTGCATGCGTTTTACCTACTTGAATTCAAAATGAATTGTATCACTAATAGGAAAACCATATCCTGTCTCGTGCAAACATGGTTTCTTCTGTGCTTGCAGGAAATATACTTAAAATAGTGCAAGGAATACTAACCGTCCTGATCAAACATTAACGAATTTTCACTTTAAAATTTTGTTATCGCTGCTCCTCTATATTGAATGGTCATGTCAACATGGGGATTTAAAAATAAGACTTAATGAAAGAAGTCATATTGACGTTAGGTTACCTCCTAAAGACCTCCAATTGGTCTTAAAGAAGATGGTGCCAATCTGAAATTCAGTATGGCTGCCACACCGTGGCCATCTTGAAAATCTTGTTATCGCTACTCCATCAGAGCTAATGGTCGTATCATAATGAAGTTTTCACTAAAAGACTATATATGATATCTAGTTAGTACTAAATGAAAATTACGCCGCTCTAACGTCCAACTTGGCCGCTATAGCAGCCTTCTTGAAAATCTTGCTATTGATACTCATGAACGGAAAGTAATATTGACACGGGTTTTCACCTAATGACCTCTTACAAAGTCAATAGGTTCCAAATGAAAATGGTTCTGATCTGATTTCTAACATGACGGCCACAGTTACCAGCTTGAAAGTATTGTTGTCATTACTTTTCCTATATGAATGCTCATATCAGCATGGGATTTTCACTAAAAGACCTTTTAAAATAATGTTTTGATCTTAAATTAAAACGGTACTGATCTGACTTGCAGTATGTGGATATCTTGACAATCTGGCTTTCGCTGCTCCTCTTAAACGGAAAGTTATTTTGACATGGTGTTTTCGTCAGTTCATTCGAAGTCTAGTTTGTTCTAAATGAAAATTACTAGCCGTCAGTATGGCCACCTTGATGGCTGTATTGAAATTATAAGTATCTCTACTCCTCCAAAACATATAGCTATATCAAAATGTGGTTTTCACCAACATACTTCTTATGATATCTAGTTGGTCCTAAATGAAAATTGTGCCAGTCGTATACCTAATATGCTACCAAGACAGCTGTCGTGAAAATCCTGTTGTCACTACTCGTCTTCAAAGAATAATCATAGGATTTTCACAAAAAAGGCTTCTAATTATGGTGCCAATGTGACATCCAATACGTCCATCATAGCAGTTAATTTCAAAATCTTATTATCGCTGAAGAATATCAAATATGGTTTCATCACCTTGTAGTTAAATGGAAGAAATGGTCTTGATTTGAATTCTTAGAAATTCTTTTATCCAAGTATAGCATCAATCCCTTCGATGAGCACTTGATTTGTAATTTACATTACTAATTTGAGAAATAGAAAAAGCTGTTCAGAGCGGGTAAGCTTCTCTGAGATGAACATCAAAAGTAAGGCCTAGCATTGCACAGATAAACCCAAATCAACTCCAATAATTCAGCAGTCAAAGTAGAAAAAACTGTCTTATATCGACAACAGGACAGTGATTTATGAAACACGATATCAGTAGCATCACTATATGTATGTATGTATGTATGTATGTATGTATGTATGTATGTATGTATGTATGTATGTATGTATGTATGTGTGTGTGTGTGTGTGTATGTATGTATGTATGTATGCATGTATGTTATGTATGTATGTATGAATGTATGTATGTATGTATGTATGTATGTATGTATGTATGTATGTATGTATGTATGTGTATGGATGGATGGATGGATGAATCGGTGGATGGATGTAGGCAGGTTGGTAGGTAGCTATCAAAGTATATAGGTACGTATGCTCTGGACAAAAAACATGGACCGGAAGCTCGAATCAAGTTGAAAAATATATCAGGCATGTGCCCTTTAAATTGCATACACTTTCTTTCTAGACACCATCTGCCACTATTACTACCAGGATTATAATCAGATGTTGTAATCTGAGCGATCAACAAAAAGTCTGTGCTCATCCGAGTTGTCTAGAATTGTTAGTACTAAATTTCCACTCAGTATTGCATTAATAATGTTAAGAAAAACTGGTGGATATTAGTTTATCGTAAATCACATAGTTTGGGAGACATTTTAATCAATTGAATAGTTGATGACTCAAAGATTTATTGCTTTTTTTAAATACATAAAATCATTCCATCCTATAAACCATTGTAGTCCTTTTTTTTCAAAGTGGAAAGCCGCTATTGCTCAATTCTTAGAGCGTCTTAATCGCAATCCATGGGTCGAGGGTTCGAGACTTGCTCAGGCCAGCCCTGGTCGGGGGTTCAAGACTTGCTCAGGCCGGCTGCATGGGTTTGTCGCTGGAAAAAAAGCAGTTAGCTGCCATTTAGCTCAGCATGATTTAAAGTGCTGTTTAAAGCAGCCAAACATACAAGCTCTTCAAACGATAGAGCTCCGGTTACACATTGGTCGTGCAATAATGTAGGCGGTAATGGAGAAGTTTGCAGTCATTTCTAAAATTAAAAACACACCGAATATACACATCGTATTTTACATTATGTTAAATCTAATGACACTTACATATGAATCTTTTATTGTTGATGTTTGCATCTGGAGGCAAAAATGGGATTGGTGTTTTAATCGATATTTAAGTGGACCGGAAACATGTGGTTTCAGTACAAGAACGTTCTAGCAAACAGAAAGTAAACACCCACGAGTGATGTTAACGATCTACACTTGCTATTCGAAAGAATGAACGAAGAACAGGACGACAGTCTAAATAATCATTCAACCTAAGCTGAGATAAATTTTACCTGATATTTTCTCCGGTGAATGAAATAGATTTATTCATGATTGTGTACACGCGCTTGTTCCCCGTGCCTTGTTCAGTTGTAAGAAAACAAACAAAATTACAAAACTACGAAACAATATTATAGTAAAAACTACAAACATAACAACTGTAACAAAATAAATGGCTAGTAATTATTATTACGTGTATTGGTAATATAAAGGGTTAGTAATTATTATTACGTGTATTCGTACTATAAAGGGTTAGTAATTATTATTACATGTATTCATACTACTAAGAGTTAGTAATTATTATTACGTGTATTCGTGCTAATAAGGGTTAGTAGTTATTAGCACGTGTATTCGTGCTATTAAGGGTTAGTAATTATTAGTACGTGTATTCGTACTATTAAGGGTTAGTAATTATCGTTATGTGTATTCGTACTATTAAGGGTTAGTAATTATCATTACGTGTATTCGTACTATTAAGGGTTAGTAATTATCATTACGTGTATTCAACTATAAATGGTTAGTAATTATCATTACGTGTATTCGTACTATAAAGGGTTAGTAATTATCATTACGTGTATTCGTACTATAAATGGTTAGTAATTATTATTACGTGTATTAATACCATAAAGGGTTAGTAATTATTATTACGTGTATTCGTACTATTAAGGGTTAGTAATTATTATTACGTGTATTCGTACTATTAAGGGTTAGTAATTATCATTACGTGTATTCGTACAATTAAGGGTTAGTAATTATTATTACGTGTGTTCGTACTATAAAGGGTTAGTAATTATTATTACGTGTATTCGTACTATAAATGGCTTATAATTATTATTACGTGTATTCATACTATAAAGGGTTAGTAATTATTATTACGTGTGTTCGTACTATAAAGGGTTAGTAATTATTATTACGTGTATTCGTACTATAAATGGCTTATAATTATCATTACGTGTATTCGTACTATTAAGGGTTAGTAATTATTATTACGTGTGTTCGTACTATAAAGGGTTAGTAATTATTATTACGTGTATTCGTACTATAAATGGCTTATAATTATTATTACGTGTATTCATACTATAAAGGGTTAGTAATTAGTATTACGTGTATTCGTACTATAAAATGTTAGTAATTATTATTACGTGTATTCGTGTTATAAATGGTTAGTAATTATTATTACGTGTATTCATACTATAAAGGGTTAGTAATTATTATTACGTGTATTCGTACTATTAAGGGTTAGTAATTATCATTACGTGTATTCGTACTATTAAGGGTTAGTAATTATTTTTACGTGTATTCGTACTATTAAGAACAAACTACTATGCCCATTCCTCTGGTTTGTTACAATTTAACCAAGTTTTGAAACAATTATATTGCATAAAGCTACTCCATATTTGAAATGGATATGTTTCAAAATAATAAAGGTGGGGGCAGTACGATATATATATATATATATATATATATATATATATATATATATATATATATATATATATATATATATATATATATATATATATATATATATATATTGTATACGATACTTTAATGTGTCGTCCCATTTCAACCCATGTTTGATGGTCCAAGTAAATATAAAATTTAATTTCGAATTAAATCAAAATTCGGTAACAAAGGGGCATATATAATTGTAATGGTACATTTTTGCTGATGTTTTGTCACAGCACATTTTATGTTGGTCAGCGTGGCATGTAGCCATTAAGATGTTTGAAGTAATTCCCCTTGCGAAATACGGGAGTTTTCTGCGAAAGGGAAGTCTGAGGGACTCGAATGAAATTAACAAGTAAAAATAGTCGGCATCTAGAAGAATTTGAGAGGGTGGGGGGGCAACGCTGACCACTCACCAGAAGTGAAATGGAAAGTACGGGAAACAACCAGATTATGCTGAAATGCTGGAAATTTGAGTTCGACCAGTCACTCGATCCTATGATGATTTTTTTTTTCTTCTTCGGTATAACACAATGGGTAAATGCATTTTGACATAAATTTTGTAATTCTATTTCTAAGAGAAAGTGTATCATTGAAACGTCTTGTTCAATTTCATTGTGTTTATGTAATTGATTAAAATATGATATTTTACATACGGGGGCTCATGTTGTTCTATTTTATACTATTGCTCAGATCTCTCTTATTCCATACATTATTTTCATATTTTATTTTATTGTTTGCTCGATCCTGACAATAACACTGTGGTCGATCGTCTGCTAGATAACGACAACCAATTCACCATAAAAGGTGGGAGAAAAGATTACTTTCACTCACAATAATTTTAATCTCCGTATTAATACACGTCACTACGCAAGAACTGGATCTGTAACTGTTAACCTTTTTAGTTGGATAAAGGCGTCCCTCCAGAGTTTTGGAGCACACCTGAGAGTGTTAAAGGCACACGGCGATGTTGTTTGCTCTACAGCTCTCCCGATGTAGTAGAGAACGTTAATACAAACGTGCATGTCTTTCACCTATTTGGATTGATGTTTATTTTATTTTATTACTGGTGAAAATGGTTGCTTCTGGTTGTTCGAGAATGTTTCCTGAAATAGCACAAAACACATCAACTTTGTCTGTCGTTGAAATACAGAGAGAAATTTGCACAACACAGACATTTTAATTTTCCAAAAGCCTGCTTATAAAACTACACATACGCACACTCGTATATCAGCGCGTTTAACTTTATAACATCAGAAGTATGCCCTGTCCACTCTCAAACGTAAAATTAATCCAATCATATAAAAATAAAGAACACTGTAGATTCTTTAAACTTTACTTGTGATATACACATTCTTTTTTATAACAGGGATTACCAAAGGAGATGCTTTTTTAAAATATATTTTGTTGAAACATTTAACCTTGAGCAAAAATTCTATACTTCAGTCAGGGGAACCAAAACCAATGGAATTGTCTTCCCCGTAGTTTCGTATAACCATGCTATCGCATGGTTCTGTCAGCTTAGACTGTCCATCGTCGGCCATGTTTCTGTGATGAAAACTCCAGTCACCTTACCAACTGTATTTCAAACTGGAAACAGAAGTCTTGTTAGAGTTTTCAACTGAAATCGCATACAGTCCTTCATCTGTATGAGTGGTAATTCAATCGGCCTATGATGTGAAAGAGTTTTGAGTATGAGTGTGGGCCTATGATGTGGAAGAGTTTTGAGTATGAGTGTGGGCCTATGATGTGGAAGAGGTTTGAGTATGAGTGTGGGCCTATGATGTGGAAGAGTTTTGAGTATGAGTGTGGGCCTATGATGTGGAAGAGTTTTGAGTATGAGTGTGGGCCTATGATGTGGAAGATGTTTGAGTATGAGTGTGGGCCTATGATGTGGAAGAGTTTTGATCGTTTTGGTTCCCCACAGTAGTTTGATTACGTGTTACGCACGTTCTTGCAACATGTTGTAGAATGCTCGATCTCAGGTGTCCAGTTCGTATGAAATTGAAAGTATATTATGTTTCGCTCTCTGGAGTGTTACGCATATTTAATTTGTATTGTAATTTACCTTTGCTCAAAACTGAGGGTAGGAGTTGAGCCTACCTGGCAATTTAAAAAAAGCAACACATTTCATAGTTAATTTTTTCTATGATTTTTTATTATATTTTTAGACCATTACTACTTGTAGGTAAATATGTTTACTTAGATCTGCGTTCAGAACATTGGCATTCCCTGGGAAAAACCTAGCGTACCTGATATTGTTGACAACTTAAAATGTTCTATAAATGAACTTTTGACCGTCATCATGATCTTCATATTGTGTCTTTGGATAATATTTATTGGAGAAGTAAACAGAAATTCTTCATTCCTGTTTTAATATCCAAAGTGTGTTCAGTTTTAATTTGAGAGGAATTATTTATTTAAATTATTCACTGGAATTACAAAGCGCTCATTGATTCGTTCAGACTAATTCACTATTTTGGGATTACTGTAAATTCATTTAGAGACAGTTTTGATTATATCATTGTGATGCATCATTACTGTTAGCATATCAATACCATTCCAGTCTCTTGGTACATGAATACTTTCAAGCTTGGAATTCATTCGGAACACCACTGGAATTCATTCAGAATACTATATACTTTTGAACTTTGATAGAACGTTTAGGACCATTTGGGATTTAATTTACAATGCTCTAAATGTTCAAAATTGTCACTTTTTGTTTTGAATTTTACAAGACTTGCTGGCTTTAGTTCTTTACCGTTTCTTAGTTTCATACCATAGAGTCTTATCAGGTGATTAATAGAATCCTTCATGTGCATCGGTGTGTGATAAGACAAGCCCACCCGAGGGTTGGGGTGGAACTTTCTCATCCGACAGAGAAGCGTAGCGAAGGATTCTTTTCTTCGTATTTCTGAGCGAAAAATAAGGGTTAAAGTCAAAATTGTGTATTGTGAATTCTCATGTAACTTTCAAAGACCAAAACCACCCATTAAAATTTCATTACCTAATTATGTAGCGTGATACGCTTGCGCAACGATACAAATGTGAACAGGTCATAAAAGTAAAACCCATTCTTATCCATAAGATTCATCGATACAGACAACAAATAATAAAATAGTCCAAGATTCAACTTTGGTCTCGAATTGATTTACCCATCATAAATAATGATATGAATTTTAAAAAGAGAAGAAAAACAAAACAATTATAACAACGGTGTTTTCGACCCGAAATGTAACGATGGAAACTGAGAAGTTTTTGCTACATTACGTGCGATATGCTCTCAACAGAAGGTCAGGTCACGTTTGAAGTAGGATAGAGTTATCCTCCCATGGTATAGCCTTGATCAACGGAAATATCGTTTACGCGTAATGGAAAACATGATCTGGTTCATTACAGAGAGTATATAATTGATGCTAAAAAGCAATGAGGCGTCGTAGCGGACAAAAGCTGGTCCAATGAGAAAGTTGCAGCTGAAATTTCGATATCGTATGTCGCGAAATCCAATATCACTTGTTGGATCAAATTGCATATCCTTAAAGTTCCATTTTCTAGATCGAGATTTTAGATTTTATATGTTGAATTATAAAGTGTTGGTTTAAAGTTCTATTTCCTATGTCGACGTTTTACAGTGTATATTTTGAATTACACAGCGGTGGTTGAAAATTTCAATATCATATGTCGAGAATCCCTATTTCACACGTTGTATGTAACTGTTTGTGATGAAAGTTCCATTTCATATGGCGAGTATTTAGATTTTATATGTTGAATTTCATAGCGACGATAAGCAGCCTCCTTGTTTAAAAATAATACGGTGCGTTCAAGAGAGCGACGTCTAGCGAAGAAATTCATAGTAATTCCCGACATGTAAATGGTAACTTTCAAACTGTAAATGCATGAAATGTAATGGCGCCTCATAATTGAATACACGAATGATGTATCTTAATACTCAGTATTATCTTGAATTGTCAAAGTGGACATTGTGTAATGTTACTTTTAACACTAACACATCATTTCACCATATAAAAATAACAATTATGGCAAGCACAATAAAATGTCCAATCACTGCTGTGTAATTCAACAGATACAATATAAAAACTCAACATACAAGACGGAACTTTCAGCACAATCAATATGATTCGACATGTAAATTGAAACTCTCGACTTATGACATTAAAATTTCAACAACCGCCGTGTAATTCAGAAGATACAATCGTAAAACTCGACATTGTACATCGAATTTTCAACAAGTGCTGTGTAATTCAACAGATGAAATATAAATACTCAGCATATGAAATGGAACATTCAACATAAACTCGTTGAACCAATACGTAAATTAGGAATTCTCGACGTATGACATTGAAATTTCAACCACCTCCATGTAATTCAAATGACACAATCTAAAACCTCGACATAGAAAATAACGCTTTCAACCACCTCTGTTTTATTCAACAGATACATTCTAAAATCTCGACCTACAAAATGGAACTTTAAGGACAAGCGTTTCTGATACAACAAGTGAAATTGGAATTCTGGACATATGACAGTAAAATGTCAACGGTAGCCTTCTGATTGGATCAGCTTTTGTCCGCTACGGCGCCTCATAAGAAGCCTCAGCTTCCATGTCACGAGATAGCGTTAGCGAACCCTGACACAGCGAAGCAATTTTTTTTTTTTTTTTTTTTTTTTTTTTTAAACCGGCACGTTATAAACATTTTATCACTCGCTGAAAATACGACAGTTAACAAGAGGCATTCTTGTGACTTAAAAAAACTAAAAAACTATACGGGTACAGTGTGATCATACTCTGCGGATACAAAAGGTTAACTTAGTTGCACAAAAAGTTTTGGAACGCTTGCTTTTCACCTATGTTAAGGTACCAGGCCACCGATTTTTTTACAGCCAGAGAACCGGTCCCAAATATTCAGAGGTGCACCCATTGGCTACTAAATGGATTTAATTTGTTTCCCATCAGCCATTTCATAAACTTCAATCTATGTGTTATAGTTGACACAGATATTTTCTTTTGATATCATGTATTTAAGTTCCTACTGACAAAATAACACATGGTTCGAAAGGGAAACATAAGACCTGTTTTAATTAAGGCTAAACAAATATTTATCTGACTCTAATGAACGGAAGTCTGTGTGGTTTCTATGCCAACCTGTTGCAGCAATTTGTTTAAATGCATTAACATTAAATTCTATGGTTAATAAAGTATTGGGCCCATCCACAACTGGATGGTTGGATCGTTGGTTGGGTCTTAACAGCACTTGAAACACATTATCGTGCAATTCTTGCACATGAAATGATAATTAAGTGCCTTTCTCAAGGCCGTACCGAGTCAGTCGATCCAACAAGGCCTTTGGGTGACTAGTCCGACGCTCAGCCAACAGAACAGGACGGAAAGAACGTATTACAAAAATGAATTTGTCTTTCTAAAATGTAATAAATGAGTACGCCTTTGTATAATGTAATAAATATGTACGCAACTGAGTTTTATAAAGAAGTATTACCCCAGTTACCACAAAATAGCGTTCAGCAGAATTTACTATTTCTGTGATCTTAAACTCTTCACTTGCAATAATCGCTGTATTTACGTACTGTTTGGTATGCACTGAAGAACGAAATAACGTGCAATTTACTTTTCTGCGCCGGGACATTTTGCATGGAGGGAATTAGTGCAGGTTGTTTTTGCACTGAATGCAGCTTATGCAGGTGAAATGTATCGTATATCTTGATTCCACAAGCTAATGTTTTTATTCAGGTGGTTAAATATGCTCCAAACTTGTTAGATACACGATGGAGATCAGCTATTATATTTCTTTAAAGACCACCCAGGTGGCCTAGTGGTTGGAGCGTCCGCCTCGGATGCGGGAGGTCGCATGTTCGAATCCCGGCCCAGTCATACCAAAGACTTATAAAAATGGTACTTACAGCTGTTTCGCTAGGCGCTCAGCATTAAGAGGTTAGTACTAGGACTGGTCGGCATGGTGTCATGATAATGAGACTGGGTGGGACATAATGATTCATATCTGCGGCATGATGCCCCAGTGCTAGACATTACTGGGAAGCACTGCAGACATCGTAGCGATATGACTGAAAAATTAGAGCTACGTTAAAAATCCAAATCACACACATATTTCTTTAAAATTAGTTACGTGTAGAGTATGAAACTAGATTATAAGATTGTGCCCTTATTCTAATTATTACATAATTACACACTTAATTCAAGACCTTTGCTCTCTCTCTCTCTCTCTCTCTCAAACACACACACACACACACACACACACAGCGACGATCTCGCGAGGGAGGTAAATCGTGCGAATTCGTGACCTAGAGTGAGCGCGAGATTAGTATGGCATGAAACCGGTAACAGTACAAAAAAAAGGCCCACCTGATTACACTGATGTGATAAGGGAACACTTTTAAAGTTCTGTATAGCTAGCTATGTTTACAGATGGGTGGGGTCCCGAGTGGCCATCTCACCTCTGTCTGCACGGGTTCGAGTCTCAGGATCGGCTAGCTTGGGTACGTGGGAAAGCCTGCCAGTACCTTCTCGTGGGTAGGTGGTTCTTCCCTGGGTTTTCCAGGTTCTCCCTCCACCATTTATACTGGCCTCCATGTATAGCCTATGCTGAAAAATGGTGTTAAACCCTAGAACAACAACAAGTACAGTTGGATGTATACGTAAAAGAGTACCGATGAGTACGATATGCATGTATACGACTGTGCCTTTATTACCACTTATGTAGCTTATCAGACAATGAGTCGGTTGAACGGTACGATTTTTACATCTGGGCTGTGGCAATTCACTCGACAGATGTATTCCTATTAATTGTTCCAGACAGTGTTTTAGGATTCAAGTAAATAATTGGCACGGAGGTTTTTATTATAGATAAATTCCTTAACGAAAAGATTAATATGGGCTGTTCTGTAGAATTCCGGATCACTTGACACGTTGGATGTTGTCCAGAACTGGGGCAAAAACAAATGCAATATACGATATGTCTAATGTTTATATAAATGAACATATTCCTTTTGCAACGATAAAAGAGCACGCGCATTAACCACGAATGAAATGTACGACAGTCCTCGATCTGGATAATACCTCTGAAAATTGTTGTTTCTGTTTCCATGCTGCACATACGGCAGTGGTTTTCTCCCAGCTAGCGTCATCAAATTTTAGCGAATATTTGATTTCAAGATATTAGCGGCATAATATTTTAGAGATTTAACAACGATAACTATTTTGTAATTAGAACAACATATTGCAGCACGCAAGGCCTTGTAAACAGAAAAGGAGTGGAAGTATGATTGAATAATGCCAAGACAACGGGATTATCAAATGGCAACACATGAAATATTTAAAATATCAATAGCGATATTTTTAAAAAATACCGCAAATTATATATATATATATATATATATATATATATATATATATATATATATATATATATATATATATATATATTATAACTACAAGATGTGTATGTTTGACTGTGAGTGTGTGTTTATGAGAGAGAGAGAGAGAGAGAGAGATGTGACATGATATGACACGATGTGTTGTGTCCTTTGAAGATTAAAATCAAAAATATTTTTTCAGATTAATTAATAAGCAGGAAAGCTATGTTCTCTGTCAAGTTGACTTTGAACTTTAATTTCCCTAGGTCGAAATGGGTATGCAATATGCTTTTCACCGTAAGTTTCTATTCTTTTCTGCATTCGTATTTGAGTTTAAAATATTCATAACTTTCGCTTCACCGATTGTCAGTCATTCACAAAGCAATCGTTAGAAAATTCATAACATCCCAAATAACTAATCACTGTTATTTATATTTGATTTAATTTGTATTTGATTTCGTTTAATTGTTTGTTTGTAAGTTTTTATTTTTTGATTCCATTACTTGCTATTATAATGTAATTTTCTTTACTGGAATAGAGTTCAGTTCTGACTGTTTTTTTATTTTATTTTTGACGTAAACAACTTTATAGAAACAGTGTATCTAATGCTGACCTAGTTCCTGACCTTGATTCAGAACCAGTGATAGTTTATAGGAAACAACATTTTAAAAATATTTTTTAAAATTCTTTCTCGGAGTAAGATTCACCAAATGGAATTCAGGCCATACTTGGAGTAGGTGACAAATGACATGTACCAATTTGGTTAATCTAGAGGATTGACCCGCATCAGGACATCTGCTTTGCGTTATAGCTAGATTTCTTGTTGATGTTGTGAGAAATAACAGTCATACCTGCCTTAACAGTGGAGTTGTCCAGGTGTTTTATGTTGTGACCAGTTTTTGGGCTTATTATTTTATTTTATTTTAAATAAAAGTGATTCTTTTCCCTGGAAATACTAGTGCTCTAAATTAATTCTTGGACAAAGACATTTATCGAAATTTTCATATAATTAAAAAAACTGGAATAATAATTTCTGTGATTCAGCAAGAGACTGTTGACACTGCAGGACTTCACAGGTTACAACTGACGTCATCTTCTTCCGTTTTGGATTTCATCGGGACTCGAACTCAGATTCAATAGGACTTTTTATTACCAGGACTTCTATTTTTAATTCTTGGATCATTTTTGGATTTGAATCGTAAAACCGTATGTTCTTTTTCTCACTTTTACAGTGTTTTTCTCGGGAAATAAATTATTTGTTAAATTTGACAAGACTTGTTGTCTTCACTTTTATCTTGTTACTTTTTGTAAGAGCCTAAACACGTAACATCATGATTAAGAAAATTTTATTTGAGTTTAAAATATTCATAACTTTCGCTACACCGATTGTCAGTTCCAATCGTTAGAAAATTCATATCATCCCAAATGATTAAGAAAATTTGACGAAGTCTATGCCTGCGAGTTTATTTATATACGGAATTTTGTATATTAATAGCCCCTCTTCCCCAACTAACGTTCCCCTTAAGCGAATGGTAGATGTGCGCGCTATGCCCGCTGCATTGTGCAAGCATTACGATGATTTTATCATTAATGTTGGATTGAATATTTGGTAATTTTGATCTGCTGCGCGGAGAACAATTCAGCTGCGCGGGGATATCTAAGCAGCTGAGAGGCCGCGCGCGCGCAGCTTAAAGGAAATGTTGCCCCAACCCCTTCCCCGAACCCCCCCCCAAAAAAAACAACAAATGTTACAACAACAACAACAACAACAAACAAACAACCGAAAATCATCGAGACATGTAAATCAAGCATTTTTTTTCCGCCACAAAGGCTAACACAAATGAAAAGTTATACGATTCGTTATACCTCATTTTGAAAGCCCCACTCCCACTCCCTACCATAGCGGTATCTGGGATGTAGAATAGGTACTATGCACACTCCTGCATGTCGTAAAATGCAACCAATGGAGACAGGAGCCACGGATGCTTAGTGGTTTGCATGCCGGACTCATGAACAAAATGGTTCGACTCCGAATCCATCCATCGGATCAGCGTGGGTTGGCTATCGTGATTCGTCCTTGGGCTACGTACTTGACTCATATTGCCTCTGCACCAAATAACCTAGGTTTGTTGCTGTAACGTCGCCCTCTTAGTAAGGGGGGTGGTTATTGGGTTTGGCTGGCGTTATCCAGAGGATGACCTCTCTTGATATCATAGCCCGGCGGGAGTGACAGAAGAATGGAATTTCAACAGAGAACTGAGCGAGAATACTGGGAAGAAATAAATAATACCAGCCCGCTTTTTACAAGGAAATAACAAATTTAATCAGAGCAAATTAATAACGGCAATTCCAATTCAAGTTTGATTATACAAGTAGAATTTAAGTGGTGTGTCCAATTTGGATTTATTACATCATCATTACAAAAAGGTGAAATGAGCGCAATGCCCAAGATCGACTGCATCACCTTCATTCACTTTGATCGTATATCAACGTCTCCTAGTTCATCCTTCCTAAAGTCTATGTTCTGCCCCTTTATAGACTTCCTGGTCCTTTTATTCTGACCTCGTCCTTCTTTCTTTCTTTTCCTCGTACTCCTGTCTTCGGACTGACTCGTCTTCCTCTCAGAAGCTGTTTCTTAAAGGACAAATTTACCCCATAATTCCGTATACCCACTATTTAGAGGTACATACAGTTCACTTAATGTTATTCAGAGCATGTTGCTATCCACACACCGCGTAAATTCTGACTTAGTACGGTAGGACATTGACCTCGTTTTTCAGCGGCAGGTCTTAAATTACCACATGAACGTCTACCAAATATTACCGTATTATTTTACATATGCTTCTACATGTTCGATTACTATTGCATGAAATTCAAAAGGAATGTAAATCATGGCATTCCTTAACTACAGGATTATCCAAGCATTACAAAATCAGATATAATTAGGTAACTATCGTTAACTCACGATGATCTGTATCATCCTAACAACCAAGAGAGTTATTTCATATAGCCATATGAAATCCTACACATATGAACAGTTCGATCGCATGCAATCAATTCTACCAATAAACTAATAACTGTATCATTAAAAAGGTAAATTGCATAACAATTCTATCATCAACACTTTCCATGAAATTGAATAAAATAAACTGGATAACATCTCTAGCATCAACACAATCCCATGAATTGAATAAACGATACATAATATGGAAACCTAGTCATAGCAAACACATTTGCATAAAACAAGCAATCAAATAATAGAAAATTACGTGAAACTAAAATTGCGTACCTTGTCGCTGTTTCTTTCAGGAATTGTACGTCCTGGCACTAAACATGCCTTTCTTTTTACACGACGACCACCTGGTCCCTTCCTTGTTTCACGAGGAAAGCACTAACCAGTTTTATGCTTTAACCGGAGTCGACTAAGTTTCCTCTTCTTGGAAATTTTCAGACTAAAGAATTTCGACTAGGGTCGTCACCTTAACTCAGATTGCTCTAAAGTGTACGCCCTAATTTATTCTACCCAATCGTAGGCGGTAGTCCGTAATCTTTCCCAAAGAAATAATTCCTTCATCAGGTTTAGACAGCTCAGAATATGTGTACGACAGTGCGTGACAATTTCCCTTTGAAAATATGATAAGTGGACATAGGTTCCTACCAAGCGGTTAGGGTTGGTAGCTCAAATGTTTACTTTCTAAGGACCGTGTTAAGATACCTTGGTCAATTTCACTAGGCCGGAATGCTGTTCCTTTGAAGTTTGCACTGACATGGGGGGAGATGAACGAAGAAATGTCGAAGTGACCTTTCACAAAGACTTTCTGGCTTAAATGCAACAAGACTTTAATTGCTCAGCGCATTCAAATTTAAAATTTTCTGTAATTGAAAATCCGACACTTCACAGTTGCTAAGCCGTTAAACAACAAATCATTTGTTGTTGTTGTTGTTTTCATGAGTGTTTACCTGAAATCTTGACACGGAATTAAATTTTAAGCAGACAATAACTTGTGTAGAGAAAAAAAACAGAAAACACCGACGACAAAAAAATTTCACACTTGCAGTCCCTCTAACTGGAATGATAGGGTAGATGTACTTATATTGCTGTGACGGGAAACACCGAACCAAACCAAAATGAACCATATATATATATATATATATATATATATATATATATATATATATATATATATATATATATATATATATATATATATATATATATTGTTTTTTTTTGGCAAAATCTCTTTTTTGGGGTGTAATTAGGAAATATAAGGTATGTACAAAAGTTAATATTAGAACGAAACCTGAAAATATTTAACATCAGTATAGATGATTTACAAAAGACTAATAAACGTCTATATTGTAAGAAACACATTAACCAGTAGACAATAGTTGGAAAATAGACAGAGAGCAATGAATGTCGGTTGTATATCAGCCGATATAATTCAGTCCAAATGTATGTTTGGTGTCATAGATGATGAGGTTATGGTGAAGATCACGTGACTTTTGGTATTGTGTCATCGCACAAAAGACCAAGACAAACAACAACTCCATCTTCAAAAGTTTGAACAATTCTATTCGTACAGAATTTTGATGAAAAAAGGCAGATCCCTCCATTGATTTAGACTAGTCAGTTACTTATCTTCTATTCCTGTATGTCGTATCGTTATTGAATTAAGAATTTTAACTGCAGATTAGGTATTTCGATGAAGTGGAACTCTGTTGGGGGAATCTGCAAGAGATTGTTATATGGGAATTTTGTTTTCGGTAAATATCAGAACAAAAGTTTATTACCAAGTCCGTCTCATCATACTCTGTCACAAAACCGTGTTATTCGCCAATAAATGTTTGTCAGTAGCTAGTCTCAACAACTGCTTTAAGTATTTTTTTAAAAACAAATCAGAGCCGGGGTTAGTCCCCCACCCCCCGAAAAGTTTTGGTACCGTACCATTTATAACTTCTATGTACATATTTATATATTTTTCAAATGTAAACGCACAAATCAATCAAAATATTACAAATTAAAGATCGATACACAGACAGTAAGCTTCTGTAATTGTTATTGCTCGATGTTTGCACGGTCACTTCTGTTCGGTACCTAGGACTTACGCTGATTGAAATTCTGGTAGAACTGTTGACCATATTATCTGCAGCCTTAGAGATTTTTACGGATTTACATATCCACTTTTCCAAAGCCTCTTGCTTCTCGCATTGGGGATGGGTTGCGTGGTAAGGCAGAATATATATATTGGGAAAAGCCTCTACACCAGATGGTGTCGCAATGTTTGTTGAGTAGTTTCTCAGCGGTTTCACTTGAGCGGGACCATGTGATTGGTGTTATTTATTGTAGCTTAGAAACCAAGTTTCGTTTCTTGACCAGATGTCTTCGTTTCGTCTCTCTTGTTCATGACGAGCGAGACCCGCTTGCGCCTATGCGTTCTTAATGAACTCTTACGAGCGTTTGTAATAGTGACGTCAACGAAAGCTGATGTATAAGTGATATCAATGCAACTTAAGTGCATTGCTAGACGTGGGAAAACTATCAATACTATGCAATACAATTGCATTTAGCAATGTACACAGCGAATACAGACTGATTTCACAAGTGTAACAACCTTGAGCACATCACTGCTAAGAGCGTAGAGGTACAAGTGGGTTCGGACTCTTCGTTGGTAAGAGACACGAAACAAAGAATCTTAGTGATCGAGAAACAAAATTTGTTTTCTAAAGTCAAGTATTAATTAACGGCAACAACACCACTTGTCACACGTACACAACTGACAACAACCGCAAAAACAACACTTTCATGTGTGAAAGATAAAATCAAAAAGCTTTAAAAAAATACAACACTTATTTTTGACAGTTTTGTTTCGATCACAATATTATAACAATCAACTATAAATGTGACTATTTCTTGTAAGCTTCCATTGCACAACTGGCGATACCCAATTACTCATACTTTCTAACATGCATGGATTAAGTTTAGCGACATTTTAGCCGACACTAAACACTGGTTCGACTTCTACCACCCCAATTTATGCGACTCTAATAGTAAACACCAGTAGACAGTTCCGTTGCTTGTAACTCTTTGTGTTCGCCTGAAATGCTAAATGTTTCGTGTTATACAAAAAGTTACATATAGTTTCACAAACCTTGAAATGAGGACATTTTGGGACGTCATGGACACGTGTCTTCCTTTAGGAACAAAAACTATTGCCTTTCTGGAAATTGTCTCAGTATGATCATCCTACAGCTAAAAGGAAAGATTCGCAAAATCTTCAGTATGGTGTTGTTATTAATTTGTGAGCACTAGAATGATAGCAGACTGAAGGACACAGCTTCTTTTTTATGAGCCAGTCATAGCATCGTATGGAGCTACTTCCTCACAGTGAATCAATTTCAATGTCAGTCAGTGTCAACCAGTATGATATTACACATGATTATCACAGCAATTCGATCCTAATTCCTAGATCACGTCTTATTGTCAGCACCAGAAAATCCAAAACACGACAGGACGGACGACACATCTTGTAATGATCCGCATTTTGTGATGTTGACAATAAGACTTGATCTAGGAATTAAGTTTAATTTACTATGATGGTTGATTGGTTTGTTATATGATTATCAATCCGTTTCATGAATGAATAATGTGTAATTCCAGCCTCGTTTGAGAGTATGGTGAATTGAAATAAGAAATCATCGTAATTATTTTCCTACCTCTGGGAAATGATGGTGAACATATAGCTCTTTCTTGAGTAAAAAGAAATGATAGGTATATAATAAATTATACTAAGACTTTTTTCTAATCAAACTTGCCTTCTAAGTGTGTAGCAGGTTAGTGCATTTTTCTTCAAGGGCTCGGGTTTTTAGTACTGACAGAAAAAAATGTACTGGACCAACTTTTGGATCCTTTCTAAGATTCTGAACAATTTAACCGCAGGTTCAAAGATAGAAGGACCAGACTTTACCATGACACTATGTGCTTCGTACGTTGCGGGAAAATCATATTTCATCGTTTAACTTATATTTTACCGAGGTTTCTGTTTTGCTAGTGTGGTCATCGGTTTTAAGCCAGTTCTGAATGGCTTATATAAAGCTTCAAGAAGTGTGTACACGGTATTTTGTTTGTCCTTAAATTAAGTTAGCATTGCGGCAATTTTCGTGATAAAACTATTGTAACGATTTTGATAACGTCACATTTGATTGAAAGAAAGGTTTTTATTTTGCTAGTTTTAAGGGCTCGGAACATGTTATTGGCTAAAACATGCCGATTAAATGGGAGCTGATCATCTTTTCCAAGGTTACACCGAGGCTGCCGACCTGAACTGGACTGAATAATTATCGAACCCGTGACCCTTGGATTACGAGTCTGACGCTGTACCGACTATCGAGGCCCACGGGAAGAAATAATGCAGATTAGAAATGAGAAGAGTTTACAACATTCATGTAACTGACACATGATCATGAAATGAGTTTCCAAGGTGATATAGCATTTTTGTAATTTTGTTCATAATAAAGAACTCTGTTATCTTTTATATTCTATATTGTTTTCCTTGCTTGTTATATCGATGTGACGTCTCTCAAAGTGCCAGATTGATAAGGCTGCAACTTATACCAAATTTAGAACTTAAGTGGCAGACTTAGCTAGGACTCGAGTACTCTGAACCTACTGACGGCATTATCCTAGCCAGGCCAGAGAAAATAGCTACCCACCCACACATTCCCAGAGAATTTTTAAAATTTGAAGACAAGAGGTTAATACATTATTCATAGATAAGAAATGCAGCGTTTACACATATATTTAGTACGTGCATATTAAAAGCAGTACATTTTCGCCTGATCAATCAGAATGGAGTATTCTATTCAGCTTAATATATCATTTTAGCTAACCAGGGCGACCATCGTTGTGAATCGCTTTCATGTAACATAATGAGTTGACAGTATTCAGTGGTAAAAAAGTAAGCATACTGCTCTGTAGGAATGAAATGTTGAATATTTGAACAATACGTAATTACGGTTTTTATTAGACCACACACAGTATCGATTCGAAATTGTTTTGTAACGTACTTCCAAGTGTTCTACGAAAGTATTGTGTCGAGACCTCACATATACATGACATACATAAAAATAGGAACCAAAGTGGTTATCGTACGTAAGTGAGAAGAAAGTCATAATGAAAAAGTTTCACAGTGTCTCAGAAGAAGTTGTTTCCTCTTTTTGTCTTGTTCTCGAGTCCCACACTAAAGCTCGACACTGAAATTTACTCAACTCGCACTCAAATTGCTCAAGTAGATGTGAATCATTACATATTACCACTCAGTAAAGGCTAAGAAAAAAGTCACCAATATTGTAATCAAGTAGATCTTGACAATAGGCTGTACTTACAAGAGTTCCTAATGGCACTTCTCACACGGATAAGTAGTGCTGTATATCACAAATTTGCGCAAACATACGTTTTCGCTCATTTAGCGAGGACACAGAATCCGCCATTTTTAAATATATTTTTATGGTAAAGACGGGTATAAAATAGATTATATTTAGTTTATAATTTATTAGCGTAATTTTAATTTAGACTCACAGATAAAAGTTATGTACTAGGGTCGCAAGCATTTAGTGACGAAAATATTGTTATTAAGTATTCTTTCGCAATGTTTAAATGCTCCAATATAATGTTGAATAAATCATAATGATGAAAAGTACGACTGTTTGGTACTGAATAATATGTGCATGAAATGTTTAGGATTCGCGATGCACTGAGTGCAATAAATCGTACAACAGGTGTAATCTATTGTCGTTCTAAATAAACAGTGGCTGCACATGGGTTGGGCTTGAGCCATTACAACGGAAATGCCGGGTCGACGGTACTTTTGTTGTTGCAACGGTATATGTTATTTGTGCTTTGCAACAATAAAGATTGCCGTAACGGCGGTAAAATTACCGTTGCAACGATGGAAATTACTGTGGCATTTGTACCTGAGTATCGTATGTGAATATTGATGAAACGAACTATAAATACCGTTGTAACGATAACAGTGTGAAAATTGCAACATAATATAGCGTTGAAAAGGTAATCAGATACCGTTGCAAATGCACCCTTAGTTTTAACCCTTTGGGTATAAAAATGAATTTTCTAATTTCTCATTTCTTATGCAAGAAATATTGCGTCAGGCAATTGGTAGTTCTGGAGACGGGGATGTGCTCTAAGGCCATTTGAACAGGGAAATATTGGCCGGTGTAAGAGGTACTTTTTGAGATCCCTGTATTTTAATATATAGTGGAATGCTCTTTACTAGTTTTTCTTCCAGAGATGAAATGGCAATGGAATAATTTTTCCTTCACAGGTAAATGGTTTTGACAGGTAAAAAAGTTGGGGTGGATAAATTGGCGTTTTGCGATGAAGAAAGTTTCACTTGATACCAGTCTGTTAAAACCGCGGAAACATTCAATCCATTTATAAACACATTCTCAGTAAACTGCAACATAGGGGTCATACAAAAATGAATTTTTAATTTCAGTATAGATTCTTATTTTAGATGTTTTGAAAACTGTAATAAGTATAGAAGTAGGTTTCCAAGTATTGAAAGTACAGGTTTAATTTTTTCTGTTTTATTTCTGGATTGATTACATCAGTGCTTTTGAGTCATCCCCATGTTATTATTTTGCAATCATTTTCGAGTCTTCCCCATGTTATTATTTTGCAATCATTTTTCAGTCATAACCTAGTTATTATTTTGCAATCATTTTCGAGTCATCCCCTTGTTATTATTGTGAAATCATTTCGAGTCATCCCCATGTTATTGTTTTGCAATAATTTCGAGTCATCCCCTTGTTATTATTTTGCAATAATTTCGAGTCATTCCAGTGTTATTATTTTGCAATCATTTTCGAGTCATCCCCTTATTTTTATTTTGCAATCATTTTTGAGTCTTCCCTTAGTTATTATTTTGCAAAAGAAGATTGTTTTTAACCGTAGAAATGTGCTTTATTTTCATTTATGCTCCTTTACATTGCATTTCTTTTCTTGGAATTGTCTTTATTTGATCACGAGATAGGGATTATCAATTTGAGACAAATAAGAAAAGAAAAAAAACCCAGTAAAGTTAAATTTTTATCATTTAAACGTGTGACTCGTTCTCGAAATTATAAACAAACCAGCATCTTACAGACAAAACATCATTTTCGCATCAATAGAACAACGTTATTTAAACTGTAAAAATAACTTGACATTCAAGCCCTCCATCAAGCCTATTGTACCCTCACGATGAATGTTTTATACGTCCTGTAAATGTCTTCACATTGTCTCTTAAATGATTTACTTATTCTTCCAAATAAAGCAGGTAATATTGTAACACATAATGAATCATAATGCAGAATACAACCTATTAACAGGATACTCACTGTTTACACGATCGGAATGAACTCATTTAACAAACGAAAACTAACAAGAACTATTTCCCTTGTTCATAATGCACATATTTTGTGTCTAACGACTAATGTTGACTTCTTAATGACCTCGGGAATATTTCATAATGCAGTGTGTGGTTTTAACTGGAACTATTTTCAGTAAAGTCAACATAAAACTAATCTTTCAGATGCACTGTTTACTACAAAAAACGAATTTTCATTTGGCCTGTCAATGACCAAATGATTACCCGTTATAGTTTTTCATTAACAGTGTAATCTCTTCTGCTACAGTGAACACTCTGCATGATTTTTCCATTTGCTTTTGACTCTGAAATGACCTTCTCATTTCTGTTCCTCCACATTTTGTATTCGACTCTAGGCCATTTAAACCGCTCCCTCGAGTTTCCTGCACTTTTCCATACATGTTACTTCAACTTCGCTGATCGAAGTCAACAATTTTCCCGATATAGCTTTTCTTTTCATACAATGCCACTATGTAATCATTGTATTTGAGTTCTGATTGTGTTTTTTTTTTTGTTTTCAGATCTGTTATCCAAGCGTCTTGTGTCTCTTGTTCTTGAGTTTCATTCACTTATCTGTTGTTTTTTTTCTGTTGGCTTTTTCATCAAGCTTTTTCCCATGTGCAGTTTGTATGTTCATTAAAATCGCTTACTATATTGCAATTTGTACAGGCACAAGTCGTTTTTCTTGTCGTAATTTGCTGGTCAGATATCTCAATTATACTAACACCATGTCGGCCAATTTTGCGCGTCGGGTAATTCTGCGCAACGATACGTCATTTCTGTAAACATTGGATCACGTGTTATTTTGGTTAAAAAATCCATTTTGTATCAAGAAAGAACGATCGTATTTTAATTAAGAAAAGTGATATTCATAAAGTGTACAAAGATATCCCACATTTAGACTCGAAATGCACATGAAAATGTGATTTCTAAATGGCAACGTGAAGACCCACTCCATGGCCTTCTTGAACCAGTAAGACATAAAATCCGATTTACTATGCATCTTTTAGAATCATACAAATAAATACATTATATAAAAGATGGAAATGTATACCTTAAAACGATACTGCATTGTAATCCAAGTTCCCAATTTTGCAAGATGTCCAACATGTACATAATCATCTTCTATACAACGAGTCAACTTGCCGCTAGAATATAAATTCTCAAGAAATTTCCCGGCATATAGTCTGTTTCTAAATTCTGTAGTAATTTATCCCCATCAACAAGACGTTGTAAACACATTGCATCCCATTCATTGTTGTTTTTCTTAGACGTAATAGCTTATTTCTGATAAGATGTTGAACTTTACTAACTTTTTTACAAGATCGGTTTAGTTTGCTTAATATCTTTTGCCATTTATTGTCATTTTTACGCTTAATTTCGTAAAACTAACTATAAACCTGACCTAATTACTCAACTGAACTGCTGACAGAAACAGACCAAAGTAATATGTTTCATTTCTATAGCCCGATGGATAAACATTTCATCTTTTCAAAGCTGTGCGCAGAATAGGCCGACATATCGCGAGTCAGGAAAATACGGGGGTGGTATCACCCGTGTCCAAAATTAATATTATTTTGAACAGAATATTCCGGTGATAATTGCCTCTTTTCAAATGGTAAGCATTGCTTTATTTTATTTTCGTCAATCGGTCGAATTCGGTATACGTTTTATTTCAGTATTGGAGAGGGAAACCTTTGGTGCGCAGAAATGCCTGACAGCATTGCATATAATATATCCACTACACTGGTCAGATATCTCAAGTACACTATGTAATATCTCCACTACACTGGTCAAATATCTCAAGCACACTATGTAATATCTCCACTACACTGGTCAGATATCTCAAGTACACTATGTAATATCTCCACTACACTGGTCAGATATCTCAACTACACTATGTAATATCTCCACTACACTGGTCAGATATCTCAACTACACTATGTGATATCTCCACTACACTGGTCAGATATCTCAACTACACTATGTAATATCTCCACTACACTGGTCAGATATCTCAATTACACTATGTAATATCTCCACTACACTGGTCAGATATCTCAACTACACTATGTAATATCTCCACTACACTGGTCAGATATCTCAAGTACATTATGTAATATCTCTACTACACTGGTCAGATATCTCAACTACACTATGTAATCTCATGGTATCAAGAACAGGTTTTAGTTCTCTGTTTCGCATTTCAACAATGTTTCTACTTTAGTCAAACTCTTCCTGTTGAACAAGTTAAAGTACAAGTCACATGGGTCGTGTAGGCATTCAACACCGACTATTTCAGTAGTATGTGTCAGTTTTTAGAATTTGATTCTAGATACTTTTAAGTGGCAAGCATTTATTTGATTTGGATTCGTATACATTTATATTCCTTTATAAGGTCATTATTTAGACGCCCCGAGAGGTTCTTACGGCAAAGTCAATATTAAAGTACATATATATTTTTGCACGAAATGAACCTAACGGTGTCGTCCAGTACAATCCAGATTGAATGTCGCGCGCTCTAATGTCACAATGAAAGCTACGCATATTGATAAACAAATTCGTACTACCCTCTATTGTAACGATTCCACTCGACGCGCTTTTCATTTGTCTTAAGTTTAGTACATGACCACCAATGTAAAAGTCTATAGCGATAGACAGTTAAGGTGCAGAATATCCAATAATCAGGATTAAATAGACTTTGGTTAAATAAAATTAGTGTTAAATTTTAAAAGAACAATTTATTTTTAATTTGAAATGAGTAAATGGGCATACATGACCCATGTGACTTGTACTATAGTACTGTATATGCCGTTCTGAACCTTTCGCCCATGCAAAGAAATCGTGTGCATCTTGAATAACTACGATTCCCTGTTAGACGGCATTGTCTGCGCTTCTTTTTGTTGTTCCGCCAATTCCAATGCCTGCTCCTTTACCATGGCCTGATTCTAAGTAATGCCATGAAGAATTAATCATTGTTTATTTTCACATTTTCAAAGGAGTGTGGTTTTGAAAGGGCATTCATTACTCTGTACAAAGAACGTTTTTGTGTTATATATAAGGACAGTCATTACTCTGTACAAAGAACGTTAGTGTGCTATATATAAGGAGTGTGGTTTTGAAAGGACAGTCATGACTCTGTACAAAGAACGTTTTTGTTATATATAAAGAGTGTGGTTTTGAAAGGACAGTCATTACTCTGTACAAAGAACGTTTTTGTGTTATATATAAAGAGTGTGGTTTTGAAATGACAGTCATGACTCTGTACAAAGAACGTTTTTGTGTTATATATAAGGAGTGTGGTTTTTGAAAAGACAGTCATTACTCTGTACAAAGAACGTTAGTGTGCTATATATAAGGAGTGTGGTTTTGAAAGGAAAATCATTACTCTGTACAAAGACCGTTTCTGTGTTATATATAAGGACAGTCATTACTCTGTACAAAGAACGTTTTTGTGTTATATATAAGGAGTGTGGTTTTGAAAGGACAGTCATTACCCTGTACAAAGAACGTTAGTGTGCTATATATAAGGAGTGTGGTTTTGAAAGGACAGTCATGACTCTGTACAAAGAACGTTTTTGTTATATATAAAGAGTGTGGTTTTGAAAGGACAGTCATTACTCTGTACAAAGAACGTTTTTGTTGTTGTTGTTGTCGTGGGGCTTAACGCCATTTTTCAGCACACGATAGGCTATACATGGCGGCCAGTATTAATGGTGGAGGAAGAACCCGGGAAAACCCCGGAAAGAACCACCGACCCTCGAGAAGCTACTGGCAAGCTTTCTCACATACCCACATTAGCTGAATCTTAGACTCGAACTGCCGCAGACAGAGGTGAGATGGCAGTGATCCGTAACGAAGAGCGCTTTAGACCACTCGGTCACTCGGGGCCCCAGAACGTTTTTGTGTTATATATAAGGAGTGTGGTTTTGAAAGGACAGTCATTACTCTGTACAAAGAACGTTTTTGTGTTATATATAAGGAGTGTGGTTTTGAAAGGACAGTCATGACTCTGTGCAAAGAACGTTTTTGTTATATATAAAGAGTGTGGTTTTGAAAGGACAGTCATGACTCTGTACAAAGAACGTTTCTGTGTTATATATAAAGAGTGTGGTTTTGAAAGGACAGTCATGACTCTGTACAAAGAACGTTTCTGTGTTATATATAAAGAGTGTGGTTTTGAAAGGACAGTCATGACTCTGTACAAAGAACGTTTCTGTGTTATATATAAAGAGTATGGTTTTGAAAGGACAGTCATGACTCTGTACAAAGAACGTTTCTGTGTTATATATAAGGAGTGTGGTTTTGAAAGGACAGTCATGACTCTGTACAAAGAACGTTTCTGTGTTATATATAAGCAGATATACTTCAATCACTGATACTTACTTTCACTCCAAACTCGTTTTATCCTTGAGTGTGATATATTGTTTAATTATACATTTTATTTTCGTTTATCTATTTGCATGTAATTATGTTTATAAAACACATTTTAAACGTTTTGTTTTGGATTGAATATAATTATAAATTGTGTTCCCAATCACCTAAAGAATTTAGATAATGTTTATAACAATCACTTACGGGACAAATGTGTCATTTACTGGACATGCATATGAACACAATTTTTTTACAACACAGTTAAATATATATTCATCTACACGCTATGACAAGCTAGTTTGGGATTTAATGCACGTACTTAAATCGTTGTATTATTCTGCAGTGCAAACATTGCATGAAAGAATAAAACATTAATATTCGTCCAAATTCCACTTTTTTACACGCGTAGCTTGGTACAAAATGGCGGCTGTTTAACTTGTTTACATCGAGGTAATCTGTATGGATGTGAATGAACCGAATGAAACCTAAAGAAGACGGCAATTTTGGATGGAAAATTTAACATTGTCTCGTAAATGATGACTATAAATGATGCTTTTTTTCAGTATATTTTACTTCCGAACTGTTTGTTTAAAAGAAATCATTCAAGCAAATCTAAAATTGATTTGAAACAAGACCAAATACTTATAGAACTGATTTAAGTTCATTAGTACATTATATCGCTGATACTGAAAATATGTCATCAGGTAAACGGAAAGCCTCGTAAATGACATATCTAAAACAGTGGTTGTCTTTTACATAGAAACCCTTGCTTCGTGTGTTTTAACCTCAGTAAATCACATAAAATAAGTAATGTTACCAAGTTCTTTGTCAGATTAGCTCTCTGATTTTCTGTACTAAGTCAGCAGTTTGTATATATTAAGTACATGTATCAGTTTGGACTCGTACTGCATTATTACGTACATGTAGCAGTTTGGACTCGTGCTACATTATTAAGTACATTGTAACAGTTTGGACTCGTGCTGCATTAGTAAGTACATGTAGCAGTTTGTATGTACTGCATTATTAAGTACATTGTAACAGTTTGGACTCGTGCTGCATTATTAAGTACATTGTAACAGTTTGGACTCGTGCTGCATTAGTAAGTACATGTAGCAGTTTGTATGTACTGCATTATTAAGTTATTGTAACAGTTTGGACTCGTGCTGCATTATTAAGTACATTGCAACAGTTTGGACTCGTGCTGCATTATTAAGTACATGTAGCAGTTTGTATGTACTGCATTATTAAGTACATTGTAACAGTTTGCATGTACTGCATTATTAAGTACATTGTAACAGTTTGGACTCGTACTGCATTATTAAGTACATGTAGCAGTTTGAACTCGTGCTGCATTATTAAGTACATTGTATCAGCTTGGACTCGTGCTACATTATTAAGTACATTGTAACAGTTTGGACTCGTTCTGCATTAAGTACATTGTAGCAGTTTGGACTTATAAATGATATGTAGTTTGCAGACACGCATACACTAAAAAAAAGGCAATGAAGAAATATTGTGTTCGTTAAAGTTCAGTATTTATAAATAAACTATAGCATGTCATCTTCGTAATTTGGGTAGAACATGTCATTAAATATGTTAGGTGATAAAAAAATCAGGCTTGTTTCACTTTGTTCTGACTGCTGACACCGATGTTTTGCTACCCATGTGCTATAAAAAAGAGTCTTATTCAAAATTTTATTTTTTGTATAATACATTTTAAACGTTGACTACTTCAGAGACAATATTTTACCTTTTATTTACCATTTTGGCAGTTTTGTAAACAAATTTTCTTTGAAAATAGAATTTTATTTTTTTAAAACACGTATGCGTCCCCTTTTAGACCAAAAAATGTAAATTTTCGGGGTAGTCCCAGTTTCGACCTTTAAAGTTTAAATTTCTTGAGTAGTCCCAGTTTTGACTTAATAAGTTTTTGAATTCCTTGGGTAGTCTCAGTTTCAACCTAAAAGTTTGAACTTCTTGGGTAATCCAAGTTTCGTGCTGAAAGTTTGTTTATCTTGGGCAGTCCCAGTGTGGACATAAAAAGTGAATTTCCTGGGTAGTCCCCGTTTCGACCTAAAAGTTTTAATTTCTTGGGTAGTCCTTGAGAGTAAGGACTATTCCAAGGGTAAATGCCAGTTTCTTTTAGCATGCTCATGTTGTATTGCAAACAGAATAAAAAGTGAATACATAAAGATCAAAATTGATTTATTTAATTGAAGAATATATTAAAATTATACATGACATTTTGTTTGTACTAAGAAAGCAAAATATCCCGGGTTTTAACTTTTCTGTAGATTCTGAAAAGGCATTCAGCTTCCTCGAAATTTACAGATAAACGTTTTAGGTACTTTAATTTTGGGAACTAAGTAGTAAAATGGATAAACTATTTTATAATGGAGCTAATTCATTGCAGAATGGATACATGTCAGCATAAGTTAATGTCAAACTCGGTTGTAGACAAGGAGATCCGATTTCTTCTCACATTTTTTGAGGCTGCAGACAAGGAGAGCTAATTTCTTAATAGATATTTACTGAGGTTGCAGACAAGGAGATGGAATTTCTTCATATATATTTATTGAGACTGCAGTCAAGGAGATCCAATTTCTTCATATATATATTTATTGAGGTTGAGGTTTTGTGGAAAATGAGCCCCATTATCTTCAGTATCTGAGTAGAATTGAAAATGCCATTATAAAAATAGAACGAGACAAGATAAATTTAATACAGTCTCAGTATCTTCAGCATCTCACCAGAACCGAAACTGATCTCCTAAGAACACAACGAGACTGATAATTCTTATATTGATTTTGCAGGAGATAGTGAGGATGCTAGTTAATGAATCTCATCCAATTAACGCAAGACTCAAAATACTTAGCATATAAACTGATTGTATTTTTTTAAAATTGGATAAAGCCATTTTATTAAAATTCCTGGATTAATGAGTATTCATGGCTAGAACACGACTCAGCAAATGAATCAATGTTCTGCTGCCATTGCGGAAAATATCCCAAAGTTGCTCAACGTAAAAACGGGATAGCAAATCCGTTTTCATTAGGGACTGACGATAGTAGTGAATGGGGATACCCTAGCGACAGTGGGACTTTAATGTTAAAATAGGGGGGTTGTACCCTGGCGACAATGGAAAATTTAACATTAGAGAAAAAAGTTTGTACCCTGGCGACAATGGGAATTTAACATGGGGAATAAATCGTGGGACTGTTGAGCGACAAGGGGAATTTAACATGGGGAATATATTTTGGGACTGTTGAGCGACAAGGGAAAATGGAACAGGGTCGGGACCCTATTTTAATAGGGTCCCGACCTGATGGGTCTCTTTTTTTTTATAAAAAAAAATAAAAACAAAAATAAAAAAAAATAAAAAAAGGGGTAGGCAATTGAAAATCTACCTCTTTTCGAGAGATGTGAGTGGCCCTGAAAAGGGCCTTTGGTTTTTTTCTTCTAATTTCTTCTATTTCTCCACCAGCTTCTTATTTTCTGTCCTACACTTTTTCTCTTCTTTTCTTCCTCCTTTTTCTTCTTTTTCTCTTCTTTCTGCTTCTCCTCCTCCTCTTTCTTCCTTTTCTCATTTTCTTCTTTTTTAATTTTTTCGTTCCATTCTCTCATCCTTATCCTTTCCTCTTCATCCTCCTTCTCCTCCTTTATTTCTTTCATCAGAGCACTGATCATGTCCTTTACTTTTCTGAAATTGTTGATCTCCATCTTCACTCGATGGGGACTATAAGAATAGTGATCCTCGTTTAGCCTAACTAACATTTGCTCCATCATACCCAAATTGTCCAGGACGTCT
Organism: Sinohyriopsis cumingii; assembly: GCA_028554795.2. NCBI lineage: Eukaryota > Metazoa > Mollusca > Bivalvia > Unionida > Unionidae > Sinohyriopsis > Sinohyriopsis cumingii. Next base: position 122,502,207 of record CM068831.1, on the reverse strand, counting down.
TGCAACGTTTTCATTTTATCAAGTTAGTTTGAAGCCATCTTCTTTTTTATTCTCTGTAGAATGGTTTGAACGACGAATACTGTGGATTCTTATACGAAAAGCGCGGACGTGATGGAAAACATCCCCCTAAAGCCCAAACGTTATATTACCTAGATCATCACTTAAAACGTGCGGACGTGAAGGAAAACATCCCCTACTTTTCTCATTTCATATTATCTACTATCGACATAAGTGAAGCAGCAATAAACAAACCCCCAAATCTATCCACACTAACCAACTTAAGCTCTTACAAAACCCAATAATCTACTATCCACACAAACGTACGTGAGCCCTTATAAACACACAATCATATACATAAACTCATACACTCACACTAGGAAAAAAGAGTCAGTGTTTATATTCACACTACTCTACATACACACATTGGCAAATGGATTACTATTTCTTTTCTAAAGGTTTGGGTAGCCCTGAAAAGGGCTGTTTGTTTTTGAATTCCAGTGACACCTGGTTAATGATTGTAACGTACTCGAGCTGACCCTTTGAGACCGGGCAGGGTTTTAAAGAAACAAACACGTTCGTGGATGACAAATGGCAATATATTAAACACTGGTACTAATGATATGAAAATAACACAGAGAAGCATATAAAATGAATATAAAACACATATGAAATATACTTTGACTACTACGTCACATTCATGTAGCCAAAATTTCTAGCAACTCCATATAAACTTCATGTATACAAATATCTCCAGCAAACTTTCATATAAACAAATGCTTGTTGCAAACCTATGTCAATACACTACTTGTTATCGTGCTTTACTTGTAGTCAATACACTACTTGTTATTGTGCTTTACTTGTAGTCAATACACTACTTGTTATTGTGCTTTACTTGTAGGCAAAACACTACTTGATTGGAAAATACATGTTGACACGGCCTTCTCTCTGGCACGGTCACTTTCCCCTCCGCACTTGTACCCGTACGCTGGCACTGAATTGGTGGGTTATACTAGTAATGGTACACCAGACGTCATGGTATTCACAAGCCCATCCGGCTGCTCATAACCGGCGAGCTGAATATGGAAAATAAACACACCTTTCCAATAGTCTAATTTAATTGGAATGGGTTTTGTTGCAACTACTTCAAGAATATACGATAGGTACGAAGTATGACATAGGAATGCTATGCAATAAAAATAAATATACGTAATGCTATGACATTAATACATACATAATTTGTTTTCGAAATTAGTCGTGATAGTGACTAGATGAAATTAACTCGCTACCGCATTGCCTAGGTTATATCTTAATAAACTGAATTGCAAATATAATAAACGATGTGACCACATAATACAACAATGAACGTGCTTTTACGAAACTGAATAATTATTGTAAATAATAAAAACAGTTGACTAAAAAACATTCGACTCACCCAACTGTTTGGCTTTAACGAAATTACAATGGCACCTGCCCGACAGCTGAATATGTTTAGAGCTTCCCTCTATATTGGCTGTGCCCTTCAATATCTCTACTCGATATATATAGTAGTGCGCAATAATATATTATTTCGCACGTGCCGCGTGAGCAATAAAAGCGTCACGCGATACGACGAAAAATTACATTTACAGAAATATTACGGCGCGTGAAACAAGACAACCTGATTATATGAAAAGTATGGAAGACTAAATGAGCCATATCGGGCATTTCGTAACAATGATGGCACCTTCCAGGCCTGGCACCACACACATATCTTCTTCCCCAGTCTCCTTTTACTTTTTTTCTTGCGAGTGCAGAGGCGGGATGATTGGCTTCAGCACCCCAATCCTCTGTCTCTGGTATCTTGTAAGTCATCCTATCTCCTATTTTCTTTTCCTCCTCTTCCCTCTGTCTTCTCTCCTCCTCTTCTTTCTTTATCCTTGCCTCTTCTACTATGGCCTCTGCAGCCAGCTCATTCACTATACGCCTGGCATATTCCAGGTGTACATGAAGTTCAAGCAGTTTTGCTAGTCTGGTGTTCATTCTCTTGATCAATCAACAAGGGTAGCTAGACTGCCGAGCGAGTTTCAATTTATACTAACAGCGCGGACCTGATGGAAAACATCCCCTAAAACAAAATTGATCTTACCTAGATCATGACCAAACAACGCGCGGACCTAAACGAAACACTCACTCACTTTTTTATACTACCCATTACTATTCTAAAAAATTTTATTAAACAAATAACATACTATCCACATACGCAAAGCAGTCAAATCAAATCCCAAATCTACTCTCCCCACACGTCAAACAGCAAAAAAAAAAACATGATCATAATCTACTATCCACACAAACGTACGTGAGCACTTACAAACACACAATCATATACACAAACACATGCACTCACACTATAAATAAGAGTCAGTGTTTATATTCACACTACTCTACATACACACATTGGCAAATGGATTACTATTTCTTTTCTAGAGTATTGGGTAGTCCTGAAAAGGGCTGTTGTTTTTTTGTTTGCAATGGCAATATTTTAGTTTCTAAGAATGCGACGTCCTCTGACGATAGACTTTCTGACGATAGGTCTGCTTCTTCGGAAAGAGAAGAAGAACTCTTTGGTGTCGATACGACAATCGACAAAGCCTCTGTCAGGATCAGGTTGCTGATGCTGCTGTTGTTGCTGCTGTTGCTGCTCTCTCTGCTGTTTCTGAAGTCTGTACTTCTCTGTCCATTCTTCTTTCTCCCTGTTCACTTCTTCTCTGAAGAGCTCTTCTATCAGGTCTTCAGTGACTTTTAAGATTCTCACATTTCTCTCTTCTGTCTTCGGTATCAGACTGTGTCTGACCCTATGCAAATTCACGTAGGCTTCGTTTAGCTTAGCTAGTTTGGAGCATATCTTCGTAGGAGGATGAGTCGACAATGGATGGTTAGACTGGAGGCTACCCCGGCTTTAAAGTCAAAGCGCGGACGTGAAGGAAAACATCCCTCCACGGTTTTCGAGCCGGAACGTTCAATGAGTGCCATGAGAAGGATAGTAAGAAGTCAAAGAGCATGAATCAAAATTCTTATAGCCAAACAAAAGACCAAGGCATTTTTTCAAAACACAACATTTTTTTATTCAAAATCACTTAACACTAACAAACAACTCTAACATTTTTAACAATAATCCAACAATATAACATCAAACATTTTGTTTCAAATGACAAACATTTTTTTCCAACTCACACATTATTTTGGACAAGGCTGACAACGTTGTGAATGAAATTGTGATTTCCACTGTTGGAAGTCATTAGGCCATTGATGGACACTACGTTTCCTAGCTTGAGATAAAAGATAAGCATAATGGTCACAAAACCATTGATCTACTTTCACATCGTTTCTAGAAGAAGAACGAGGATCAAAATGAGTCACTAAATGTTCTAAGGAATAGCCCAGGCTGCGATGATGCAGAAAATACACACAACATTGTCCACACACCAAGGAATCTGTGCCTTGTAATTTCACATTATTTAATCGGGTGGTCTGAGCATTTCTTCTCATAAAGTCAATGATATCGTCTTCCAAAGGGGGCAATCCGTACGAATCGAAATATTCCACACATCCTTCTTGATGAAAGTAGACGGCTACCCAGTGGGTTCCTGGGAGATGACTGTCGTCCGTGTTGATCACATAAGCTAGATGTCTTGAGGTTTGCGATGAGGGAGTTCATCTTTAGCACAGACAACAGGATTCCAAGAAGCCGTGTACGAACTGTGGTTCAAAAGGTAATAAAGTTCCCAGGTATCCATGTTTTGTGTTGTTTTTCTTCACAGGTAATGATAAGTCATCAATTCGATCCTGACTTTTTGCTTGAAAATGTCTGACAAATAACCGTTTCTTCGCTTCGTCTCCTTACTCTGATTCAGGAGAGCTTCGATACGATGGATCTCTTGAGTGGTTAATGGTGGACAAGAATGTTCACGCAAGTCTTTATACCACTGGTGCAACACGACTTCGTCCGAGATGAGACTCCAAGCTTCGTCCAGATACTCGTTCAATTTGTCTTCTTGACTCAGCATTGGGCATTTATCGTGTTAAATTTGACTGGGATGATCGTTTTGACATCCATAGCAATCTTTCTTGATCAATTCCGTCATTTTTTCGATCAAGTGTTTGGCAAAACAGGAGACTAAATGGGCTTCTTGCTCTGGCCATCTTGACTTCATCATGATAACTTCTTCATCTTTGTCTTGAGATTCTTCTTCCCCGGTCTCCTCACATTCCATCTTCAAAGTTTCTCCACTAGGCAAAGAAGGATAACAGTCTTCCATGGCTTCTAATAGTCTAGAATGACTTCTCTCAGACTGTTGATTTCTATGGTATTGTCAAATTCTGCATACAGGATGACGTTCACTGTATGATCTGGAGGTGGATTTGCAAACTGAAGTTCCACACGAATCTGACCCGATTTTATTGGGTGGAAATGTCCCTCGTCGCTGCCTTGGTCTGGAGTGAAATCAAAACCCCACAAAGCATAGACTCCTGCATAATCGTCGTACGAAATACCGTGACTGGTGTTGGTTCCTAACTGTCCCGTGGCTTCGTACAGGGACAAGTACGATCTCAAATAATTCTTCGCGACACCAAAGTTGGGCTCAAAGGGTCGGGTACACATGGTCTTGCCGTCGCGACTGACTTCGATATTGGACACATTGTAATGTTGAAACTCAAAAGGATTTTGATCGAGGGTTCTGTTGAAGGCTGAATTCCTGACGATACCAACAATCAAACGCTTGGGTAACTGTCCTTGGAACAGATGATCCTCGATCATAGATCGCTGTCCAGCGGGAATGGTGAACGTTTTCACTTCTACGCGTCGTATCGGATACTTGGCGGTCGTTCTGCTCAACGTCTCACTGACGTCGTTTCCCACTTTAGGTAACACTTCCACACGACGCACGTAAAGTCGGGCTTCTTGAATGATAGTTTTGTATTCATTGGCATGGGCCATCAAATGGAAAGCGGCACTGCTACGATTCAGTCTCAGACGGATATCCACCCCGTTCAGCAAATACTTTTCTTGTAACCACATGTCCAAATGCAAACGATCCATCAGTTCTAAACTTCGCTCTTGCAGAATTTTCTTACGACGGTCGTTAAACCCCACATTGTGAGGATTGTCATCTTCTGTCAGGACTGTGTCGCTAAACATGGCTACACCTGCCGTGTCAGGTTTCCATACCACGCAAGCATCCAAATGAGCATTCTTGGCTTCTTTTCCGTACGTCAAGAGGTTTTCCAGGTAGGCACGATATGGGTAAGTATCCATGCTGCTGCTGACCAGTTTCTTATTCAAGTACAAGTCCACTTCGCTGAAATTGTTGACGGGAGCTACTCTAGCATCGCCTCCTGGATTGGTGGTGTCCGTTTTGATCACTTTCACTTTCAAATACAGGTAACTGATATTCAGATCGATGTAATCTTCGGGCTGACCTTTGATTTCAAACTCGATGGGAGCGGAATCCGTCAAAGAGGAGACGGGGTGAAATTCCACCCACTGGGATTCTTGCATCGTCATCATGGTTGAGGGGGGGGGGGCATGGCAAACAGATCCAGTTCCGACTTGGAACAAGCGCAAGACTCTCGGTGCATCATTTTTTTTCTCTTTCTCAATAATCGAAAACGTCTAAGTCTCGAACGGTTCTTCTTTTCTTTGCCTTTCTAGCTTTAGACGTGTGAAGTCTGGTGAAAGGGTGTTTTCTTCGTCGTCTCTTTCTGCCCTGTCCTTGCTGAATGCCTGACTCGGTAGCGTGCAGGGCATTTATAGGTGTGTCTCGTCGGCCCAAAAGGTCTTTGCCCGTTTGCAGCAAGACATTTTTGCCTGCCCTCATGAAGGCTTCTTTAGGATTTTGTTTGTCGATGATGACATTTTGGAGAAATTCTTTGCCTTGCGTCAGTGCGGCATCTTTCAAGGCGTGCAATCCGCGTGTCACCATCGGTTTCAACACCGGGGCCACCAAACGAAAGGCCGATTTCAGCATATCTCTTAAACCGTGTCCTCGCTGTCGAGCAACCCCTCGGTACACTGGATACATGACTTACGAGTCGTGAGAAAACCGTTTTCGAAAATGGAGTTTCACCGTGACTTTTCCTTTGGTGAATGAAATATTTTGTCCCAGATCTCCTTTTATAGCAATGTTGACCGTGTCCAAATAAGACTTACTGACAGGCAAATAGTGAGGTTGTACAAATTCGCGATGAACATGGTAAGTGTTTCCACCTTCCTCGTCAGCGGTCGTGGCAGAATCCACTTTGAAAGGAATGACACGCAGTAACGGCACAGAGGTGTGTCCCACCACGCTGTACTCGACCACATTGGAGTAAACAAACATCAAATTCAGTCCTTGGTTCAGTTCTACCGGGGCACGAAATAACTTGCTAAAAGACTCGTTGTGGTAAATGATTGGTAATTCGTTTTTCTTGAGCATGGCCTTTCTCATGTCCATGTCTCCGCCCAACATGTCAAACAATTCAGGACAAAATAAAATAGACACGATTTTACTCCCGTCAAATTTCATATGGAGGCCACCAGCTGCTTTGTGGTATTCCATGGTGACACTTTTTTTGACACTTTACAAAGCTTTCAGAAACACGACATTAAACCTGGAGGTTATGGTGCTCACCAAATGTTGACCACTAAAATAATAGACTGGGGGAACGAACAAGTGATAGGTGGTGTACTTTTGATTTTTTGTGCCAGGGTTTTCTTGTCATATTTGCCATGGGTATCCAAGTACTGTTGCAATTGTTCGTCATGAACTTCCACATCAAAAAAAATTTTGATTGGGAAGGACATTTAGGACTTGGGTCGGGTGAATGATTTCTACTAAAGCCACTTCCCAATGGGCTTCGTGATCTAAGGGGATGGTCTGAGGTAATTTGGCCGTGTAACAGCACAACGTGTTGTTGGGAAACACCTCCATGGAACTGTCACTGGGTAAGGTTAAGTAAAATTGGTTTTGGTGACTCATAATTCCAGAGTTCTGTGGCAGTCCGAGGGGTTACTGGACGTCAGAGGCGTGTCTCCGCCCAAAATAGGGTTGTTTGTTGTTATTGGAGTGGTGACTGACACTGGCACTGGACACAAGGTTCCCGTTGGAAGAGAATTTCAGGGAGGGATTGGGAAGCAGGTAACCGATGCAACTGCTCAATAAAATGGTCCACAATTGTTTGTCTCCTTGTTGCAAACTCAAATTGACAATGGCTGCACCGATGACACAATACACCACGAAGATTTGGCAGAATAAGACGATTTGCGTTTTAGGCACACGTTCTTCACACCACATCCACAAGGGTTGTTTCTGTAAATCTTGCAGAGAAGAACTGGGTGAAGGAGTGGTCGACGTAGCTGCGTCTGTGTGAAAGGGCATGATGGTCACTTCTTTTTATAGTCGATGACTTGCGAAGCGTCGATCCAAGAATCAAAACTGGGTGGATATCCTTTCCAACGCACTTTGACTTCTCTGACACGTCGTTTGCCCACTTTACGGGTTCTGCGTTCAAGAATGCTTTCGATGTCGTACACGTCGTCTTCTTTTTTGGTGACACGTTGTAACTCGGGCAAATAAAACGTTCCTTTGAGAACTTCTCCGTTCATGTCTTCCAATTTATAGACGGCAGGATGACGGCCATGCACTCGTCCAGTGACACGAAACAATTTGGTCGTCCAGTTAGGTAAGTAACCTTTGTCGAAAGTGCGTTTGGTTTTGCCAATGCGTACCCAATCTCCTACGGCCAACACTCCACTTTTCTTGAGGACAGCCCTCGTCGGGGACGTACCAAACAGGCGCTCAAACACCAGCACTTCGTTGTCGGGAGCCACTTCTTGCGGGGCACATCCAATGCTTCGATGGTAAGATTGGTTGTACGCTTGCACCAGGAACGGTAAGATGTCGATGTACTTCAGAGTGTGGTGATGCGTAAAATATTTCCACATGCGTTCTTTCAAAGTGTGTTGAAAACGTTCCACGATGCTGGCTTTGGTTTCAGGATTCTCGGTGGTAAAAAAATGACTGTCACGTTTCTTTACTTCTTTTTGGAAAGCTTGGTTCAGAAATTCGGTGCCTTTGTCCGTTTGCCATCGAAGAGGGTGACGGCCACTTTGTTTCAACACTCGTTGCAGGGCTCGCACTAACTCAGTGCTCGATTTGGAAGTCAAGGGTACGACCCAGGCAAATTTGGAAAAGACGTCGATGACACAAAGCAAATATTTGTACCCGCGATTGTAGCTGGCCAAATGAGAGACATCGGCTAAATCGGCTTGCCATTGATGATCGATGCCTTCCACTTGGGTGCGACTTCTGGAAAACTTGCGCCGAATGGGTTTGTGTAAGCTGTAGGTAGCTTGTTCTTGTAACCATCGTTGCACTTGAGGTAAACGGAGACTTTTCAGTCGAGTTTTGGCAGCTGGATACACTTTTTGAACCCCTGCGTAACCTGCAGGATGGGAGGGATCGTAGTAAATGCTGGCTAACACTTTTTCCATTTTTTGTTTGTGTGTTAATAAGGCACCCACTCTTGGAAGATGCTACTCTTTTTCTCTTGGGGAACTTTCTTGGATTGCAATGCTTTGCGTGTGCGACCAGCAATAGGTGTCGCAGAGGAGGATGTCGGAACAGGGGATATCGGTTCTTGTTTCACTTCTGTCTTCACTTTCCTTTTTACTTGTAATGAAGAAGGGGTGGTCATCATCTTTTTAATTCATCCAATTCTGGAGGTAGGTGGTGTTGTTAACTTGCGTACTTTTTCTGGTGGAGTTTGAAACCCTTCTTCTTCTTCTCCTTGTTCTGTCTTGGTCACTGGTAGTGGTGGTGGTGGTACTGGTGATGGTGCTGGACGTTTCATCAAGGTCTTAAAATCTTTCAGAGTGGGAAGAGCTGTTTCGTCTGAGGCTTTCTGGTGAAAGAGTTGCAGTCGTTGCAAGAGTTGACCGTACTTTTGCGATTTTTCTGTTTCGGACAAATCTTGGCGATCCATCAAGGACTGCAATTCGTGTTGTAACTGGGACATTTCGCTCAAATGGGAATTAGGAGGTAAATGCGGGGTGCGTTGTTCTTGCCAACAATGGTATTCCATCCATCGTTTGCAAGGCACTAAAGCTAGTTTTCGTCCTTCCATGGGGTTGTCAAGGGTCGATTCTGAGATCTTGGGACTTCAGAGGGCCTTTTTATCATGCTCCCATCAGTCCTCCCAACATGGTTCCGAAGACTCCATTCAACAATGGGCCTAACAAGAGGGGTAAAATGCCTCCACGTTGGACCAACATCTTCTTCTTTTGACGAAGGGGGATTTTCTTTTGAACCATTTGGCGAAGAACGTGACGATGTTTGCCTAAGCATTGTTTCTGGTGTTTGGACAAAGGGATCGTGTCTTTCAAGACGTTCAAACAACATTCGCACACAGTATCAATGACCTCTTTGGAAGCTGATTAAATGAGTTTTTTCGTAGGGGTGGAGAAGCTTTGGACAGGATAGATAACATGTCCCCATGTTTGACTAAACGTGTAGGCAGTCCTTTCCTTTTCTTTCCGTGGGGTTGTTTAGAAGAGGAATGTTTTCTGGAGGGTGACATCTTCAGGAGCACCAAAACACTGAGACCCTACTTGGTCACATCTTTTTTTATACTGGAACGCGTCGCCACTGATTGTCTTTACGTCGTTATCAACTTCAGGACAGGCATGACACGTCGTGCAGGGGTACGTAACGGACTAAATCGAGCCATTTCCTGCTTGAACAAATCCAGTAAACTTTGTACCGTGCCCGATCTTTCTTGGACTTTGATTTTGGGAGAAGGTACTTTGTGAGCAGCAGCCACTGCCACTAAATTGGAGGGTCCTGCCACTGGAGAAGTTCTTGGGGTCATCAACGGAGAAGTTCTTGGAGTGATCAACGTTTCCATGTACTCTTCAGTTCTTGGTGACATCAACGGAGAAGTGAATGAACCTGAGGCTACCGGAGACGCGGTCACCGCCGTGGCAGGTCGTGGTTTGCGAGTGGAAGGTTGCGTCCTGGCCGAAGTGCCTCTCTTGCGAGTAGTTTTCTTCTGTGGACTTTTCTTTTTCTGGGGGCTTTTTCTCTGTTTCTTTTTCTGGGGGCTTCTTTTCTTTTTCCGGGATGGTGTCTGGTAAGAGGAGGGTCCCGCCACTGGAGAAGTTCTTGGAAACACGGGTCTCCTTGGGGACCTGGTCTTTTTCTTCTTCTTGGAGTTTCGTTTGCCTTTTTTCTTGGGGAGAACTTTGGGGGCATTAGGATCCCATCTTAAGAGAGAGCGAATGATGACCCCTCCTAGAGTACCGCTCCCTCCAGGTTTCAAAATTATTTGTTTTTTGGTTTGAGTGTCGATGCGAGGATCGGCCAGTTGTGTCAAAGCGACTTTGTTTCGATCAAAAAAGCGTTTGGTTTGATGAGGAATCTGAATGATTCCTTGTAGCAACTGACGTGCAGTCACCGTGAACCATCGTAAGACTTCTTTGAGACTAGCTTCTAAGACACGAGCTCGTGTTTGTGGATTTTTTCACGACTGATGCCATACAAGGCACGAATCAATTTGACGGGAAGATGCGACTGAAGGGACGTCATGTTGAAACTGTGTGAGACAGACGAAAAGTGTCTGAGGTTTTATAGATTTTTTTTGTGGAATGAAATTAAGTCGAGGACGGAGACGTGTACAGGACAGGCCCTCCGTCTTGGCCCCAGTGGTGAAACAAGTGGGTACGAAATCGCAAATCCTCGGGGGTCGTAGGTTTCCAATCGACGAGTAAATAGGCGTGTGGAGTTTGAATGGCATCGTCGTACGCCTGAGTCAGCCAAGGCGTCCCTAACTGTTTGGCTAAGACTTGCACTTGCGATTTATCTCGAGGGCTTTTAAACAAGACCACGTAATGTGCATTGAGACTGATGGTGCGATGGGCTTTACTTTGTTGAAACAAATTTTGGGTGATGTAAACGACACTTGCATTACGATGAAGCCCTTTGCGCGTGAACCACAGTTTAATTTCTTCTTCGTCTTCTCCTAACATGTCGTCAAAAATGACCAAATGGGTTTGACGGGAGTCAGAGACGATGCCGTAGTCTTCTTTAGGAATGCCTTCCACAAACACGATGGAATCGCCTTGACTTTCTCGCAAGAGGCTGTACGCCGATTGCCACTCTTTGTAACACCACACGATGCGCTGAGGTGGTCGATCGATCAAATGATGTTTATGTTCGATCAAACGTTTGACGAAATCGGATTTGCCTGAACCGCTAGGTCCAGCAATAAGCATGTTAAAGGAATGGCGAAGATACAAAACCTCCCAACTGGCACGATCTAAGTGTTCGTCGATGACTTTGACAGTAGAGGAAGAGGGAGCAGAGACAGCGGAAGTAGCCATAGTGTCAGGAAATCACTTGTGACACGAAAACAAACAAGACAAGACTTTATATACCTTTTTCTGGACACGTTTATTGAATGTTTTAAACATGAACACGAAAGACAAAAATACATAAAAGCCAAAGGCTTAAGTACAACGATAAAAGGCACATGATAACCATCAACGTGGAATAAACACAAGTGTCTGTACAACATGTTTTGGGTAATGTTCTGACCAGTTCTATAGGGGGTAAGGTCACACAAGTGTCCTCCCGAAAGGGTCTTTCAGGCATGTCCACGACAGTCCCGTCCTGGGTGACGGGTTCTTCTGGCACTGTCACTAACACAGGTTGAAAGTAACTTTTTTCCTTGAACAACTCTCGTGCATACTGGGCCACTTCTTGGGTCCAAGCCTCAAAACCCCTTTTTTTCCAGTCACGGACATCTGTCCAGTGGGGGTGTAAGTCACAAGCTACACACACATCGTCATACACGTCTTCGGTAGCTAAAAGTTGACGAATCTTTTTTTCCTGTTGAGGTCGAGAAGTATCCAGATGAAAACGCAAGGCTTTGAGCAAATGGAGTCTTTCGTGACCATTTAAGGCCATTGGGGTGGTAAGTACTGTTCGTAAAGAGTCCACAAGGAGTCGGCTGGTAAACGAAATCCCAGAAAACAAGTCACTAAGACACACACCACTTGTCGAAGAAAATTGAATGGATACAGTTCTTGTAATAATTGATGGTAATGATCCACGGTTTGAAAATGGTCATTGAGTTCCTTCCACGGAATCTGTTCAATCACTTGTGACATAAGCCGTGGCATGGATTCCTGATTTTATAGTCTCTTTATTTCGGAAGCAATAAAGGTACTTTCTAACTAGACATCTTCGTTCTCCAGTAGGGAATCTAAATCTTGCATACTGTAACCTACACTTCAGAGTTTGTCTAGATGTTTCGTCTTCCGCTAAGCAGATTCCACGTAAAATATGTTGGTAATCCTTTACCTCGTCTTCCTCAATACGTTGCTCTAGGTGAATCTCGAAGTAACCAAAATTACGAACATTTAGTTCATTCACTAACTGAAAGTGATGAACAAGGTCTGACCACTGAAACAATTTCTGACGAATCAGTCCTCTTATACCATTCAGGTACCAGTGGTTAAAGATCTGGTGACGTAACGGATGCAATTGTTCTTTACGTTTGACTTGTATTTTGACCAGCTCTCGGTAAATGCGTTCTCTCAACTCCACAGGCAAAGCACGAAAGTTCTCTTGTAAAGTATCCATGAATAGGTCAGTCCGTACAATTCACAATCTTCTCCTAGAGCAAAAGTAATCCACATAGTGAGTAATTTCTGGCCACTGCCATTCAGGGTAACGTCCAAGAATCTCATTGAACTCTTTTGATGTAAACGGTCTAGAGTAATAGAATAGGACGAATGCACACTTGACCCAGAGAAATCTAACACACTGGTTGACTTTTTTCACTTTCCTCTTGTGAATTTCTCGGCACAAAAGTTCTACAGTCACCCATTGAGATTTCACTCTGGCAAACCCCTGCCAAACTTCCTTGTAAATCTTCTCTTTCAGTTCTTTAGGTAATGATTCAATATCGTTTTTGAAATGAAGTTTAAATACTGGTCTCGGTGATGTCCAACATTTGACTCCTAACCAATCTGGTTTCTTCTTCTTCGTCAACGACATGGTAAGTTATTTCAATGTCTCGGTCCCACTAAGGTTAAGTAATGACAATTCGGTGACCATCGAGCATGTTCTACGTAGGCCGAATCTTGTGGTTCCCAGTGGTGAAGTGACACACCGCAACTGAAGCACTTGACTTTATCCCCTTCGCCCAAGTAGAAAAATCCGGCTCTGGCTAATTCTTCGGGGGTCGGTCCTCCCAGATACTTAGGCCATTTTCCTTTGAACGATTGAAGACGATTTTCAAAGTCGCAGTATTCCGACAAACGCACAGGGAACGAATATTCGTCTTTCACAGGTTCGTTTCGATGAGGGCTGGGTGACATGGACAAGAGTTTGCTCAGGTCTGGATGACATCCGTAGGGAGGTAAGCGTGAAGGTCGACATTCACCTTTAAAACGAAACCCAGTAAAGTGTCCAAGAGGACGAGCGGCATCGCTTTCGCATCCCTCAGGTTTGACACGCACAGCATCACTTTCCATGATAGGGGCAGTGAGAACAAAGTTCCCATGATGCTTTACGGCATCGGTAAGGTCACAGCATACAGCATCGTTCCCATCGCAAGGCTCACAATCGCATTCCACTTCAGAAGCCCCAAACTTAAAATGTGCCTGTCTGAACTTGTTTTGTGTTTCTCTGAAAGTATTCATCTTGTTCGCTTGGTCTTGGTAGTCACAATGAACTATCGATCTTGCCTAGGGTTCCTTTTTATATACAGACCAATACCGACGTGTCCATACGGTAAGGTAAAATGATTGGGAAGTCGCACTCGCTTCTGGTACACGATTTGATAGACTTTTTCTAAGGGTCGACTGACGATGTGGTGAGTGGGTAAACGTACAAACTTGTTGGGTTCATAGGTGGTCACTTTAAAGTCTTCATCTTCTCTAGACTGCAAAGCTTCTTTCAATACGCCAAAGTTCACCACTCGACTGGTACGATAATTCAGAGTCAATCCTTTCACTTTACACGTCGTGTGTACTTCTCCTTGTTTGTCCCGGTATTCGTAACCGTAATTTTTAGGACCACCACTGGCGAAACTTAGAATCTTGTCGTCAGGGTGCTCGTCTGTCCAGGCTCCTAAACGGTCTCCTTCGATGTCAGGGTGCTGTTGACTCGCGTGATGGTCGCTGACAAGTGGCCTGGTACAAGTCTTCCATGGTTCGTTATAAAAACTGATTTTTAGTGCCACGGTCAGGATAACAGACGGTACATCCGTGAAATAAGCAACCGTTAAACTCGTACACGATCTTGGGGTTTTCTAAGTCCCAGCCATCGACCGAATGCGTTCCGATGGTCTTTTCGCCCCCTCCGTTGCGGGCATGCTGAATCCACTTGTCTTCCTTGTCTTACAAGTAATGTAACCAGCGTAGGGCTTTGACCGAGTATTGACGTTTGACAAAGTTGGTCGTTTGAGGACTGATGACAGCCACGGTGTTTTCAGGAATGAATCGTTGGCGGTACACTAAGGAACACGCTTTGGCAATGGTGCAAGCTTCTTTCAAAGGATCGACCCCTCCGTGTTCCATGAACAGTTCTCGAAATTTTCCACAGCAACGTCGTAAAATGTCCACGTCGGAACGACAATACTTTAGCATTTCTTCCTGAAAGTCGAGAGGGTCTGAGGCGTGAGCCTGGTAACAAGCGTAGAAAGCTTCTCGTTGTTCGGTACGCATGTTGTCGGGGTCGTAATAGTGAGCCTCAGGCAAATGGGGTAGAACGGCGTGTTGATTGGCTTCCGTATTGAAAAAGTGTGGAAAGTACCCTTTAGCCATTTCTGTCATTCCAAACGTTTTAGGCATTCGACTCAAAGGCATGGCCAAGTAACTCATCGAATCTTTAAACTGTACTTGTCCCACTTGCATGAAAATAATTTTGGCTCCGTTCAAAGTGACTTTAGGACGTTCGGTGCCATGTTCCGTATAGTATCTCAAAAGAAACTGTCCATCGTATCCGGAGAAATTGTGAGCCATCACTGTGGCATGACGATGACAATTTCCGTAACGTTCGATGTCCTCTTGGCTCCACGTCTTGTCGATGGGGTCTAAGACCCATCGGGCGAAATCGGCTAACGTGTTCGGTCCCCGAAAGATTTTTTCACGCCCTCCAGGAATCTTGCTGCAGTAAGGGCAATGACTCACGATAGGTTCTTGAATGCACTTTTCGCACGCTCGATGAGCCACGCAGAAATTAGGAATGTGAATACCAGTCTCTTTCATGCATTCGAAATCGAAAAAGATGAAATTGTCTTTCTGCTTGTGTCCATCCTCTTTCTCTGGTTGGGTTTGGTATTTTTGCTCGTAGCATTGATGTTCCAAGTCCACGATGTGGTGACAAATGTGACATTTTTTCTTTCCTGAACATACGTGTGCCTTGGCACTATTGGCACGTATGCCTTGTCCACACGTAGGGCACAATCTCAGCAGTTGATAAGCGCATTTCTTCTGTGAACCTTGCGCCTTCAAATGTTGTTGGTAACAGGCAGGGCTGACAAACGAGCGCTGACAAGTTGAACAATGCACTGGTTCTTGCCCTTCGCTCAGACAGGGTGGAGAGGCCAAACATCCTGAGCATTTCGAGCCACAATGCTTGTGTTGAACTCGATTGTTATAGCCACAGTCACATTTCTCACAGTAATAACCGTATCCCAGGAATCCGGTAATACTGGTAATGGTATCGAAATGATCATCGTGACAATAGACATGAATGTATTTTCCGTCCTTAAAGTCTTTCCCTCGAAACAACAGAGGCCCACGCATTTCTTGAGGGTGCATTTTCAAGGTGTAGCGTGGAGCTAAAATATCTTGCAATGTTTGCATCTCAGGAATGCCACTGGGTGTGTCTGTGGACAGGCCGGCTTGTTGTAACAGGAGTTCTGCTTCACTTCGTTGTTTGGCTCGGTCGGATCGTTGAATAGTTTTCCAGGTTCTTTTCCATTCTACCGTGTCGTTCTTGTTGGCATAGGTTCGTCCCACCACGATGGCACGGGCTAAACACATCTGGTCTTGAGGGTTGTGAATTCGGACGATACTTGTTTTGGTGCTGCGAAGCTCGTCCACCAATAACATCTTTTTGCGTCCAGTCCCTTGAGGAGGAGAGACGTGGGTCATGTCCAGTGTGGCTTTTCCATCAGTGATGTCAAACTGGTCATTGAATTGTTGTACGTGTTGAATCTTGTCCATGACTTTGGAAGCAGTCAATTCTACAGGGGTGCTAAACTCGATCCAAACAGAGTATTTCAATCCGTCGTCTTGTATGGAAAGTCTCAAGCGATCGTCTTCTTTGGGTTGACATTGTCGCTTGAGTGTGGTGAGCAAAGAATCCCACACCCCGGTGATGAACCCTTCTGCTTTCTCTAACGGTACTTCAGCCTTGAAATCTTTAAACTTCACCGTGTATTTGTAAGCCGTGGTTCTAGATTTTCTAGAGGAGCGCTTTTCCGTCTCTCGAATGGAATAGTACTTTTCAGGGTTGACTAAGGGTGGTGAACTTTGTTTAGAGGGTTTGGATTCTGGTTCACTCATGTCCTCTTCAAAATCACTGGCATGAATTTGTGCCAAGACTTCAGCCCTGGTACGAGGTGATAGATCACGTTTCTGCTTCTTACTTTCTTCTTCTTTCTTCTCAAATGAATTGGATCGTTTCATCTTGAGTGCAAAACGTCAAATGACTAAAGTTTAAACACCATAGACTAATTTATAGTCATGACAGACCAGCGTATATAAAAGGGTGTGTGTCTTGTCCTTTCACTATTCATTTCACTCTCAAACCGAGCACAACGATGGAAGAGACTACACAAATCGAACATTTCATCAGAGCTTTGCGAGGGGTCATTAGAAAATTCTCTTCAGACCAGCCGACGGACTACTCTCCTTCCTTGCGAGATAAAAGTCAAGATACTTGCTATATCTGTCAGAAGAAAGGGCATTGGTCTTCAGAGTGTCCAGACCGTCAAAAGAAAAAAAAAAAGGGGGGGGGGGCTAGAAAAGACAAAAGTCAAGATACCTGTTATTATTGTCAAGAAAAAGGACATTGGTCTCCAGATTGCCCGAAAAAGAAACAAGAGGAGTCAGAAGTAGAGAGGGATTCTGAAGAGGAGTCAGAAGAAGAGAGGGATTCTTCAGAGGAAGAAAGCAGACAGGTGAAGAGAAAGACACAGGAAAAGAAAAGAAGAAGGGAAGAAGGTGAGGAGGAAGAGGAGGAAAAGACTGTGACGGTGAAGAAAGTTAAAAAACAGAGAGACTAAACAATGAGACAGAAGAAGTGTATGAACTTTTTAAAGTGTTATGTTGTAAATAGAATTGTAAAATTTGTACCAGAATAGAAAGTCTATAAAACGTAAGTGTCTTTGAGTTTTGATTTTGAAATAAGAACCTACACTCACGCACACTCATACACATGTAATATAGGGGTAAAATGGTTCTTTTTTAGTTATTGGCAATTGAAAGTCTATCTCTTTTCGAGAGACATGGGTGGACCTGAAAAGGGCCTTTTTTCTTGGTGCAGGGGTGAGTTTAAGCAATCAACTTTACTTGTCTTAAGCCTTTGCCTGGACTGCGTACTGTTGATGATGATGATTTGGTTGAAATCACTAAGGGTGGCACGGTAGGCTTAGTCACAGGGTTGGAGTGTTTAGCTCGGGAAGGTAGTATTCTCTTCGGTCGTGATAAAGAATTCTGATACATTTGTTTCAGACTTCTTAAGTCCGCTAAAATGTCTAACAGTACCGTGACCGTTTAATTTTCACACCCTTGTTTCTTTGCTGCTTCTTCTTGTTGTTGTTTTTTTTCTTACCTCTTCTTCTTGCTGCTGTTGCTGTAGGAGAAAAGCTTGTTCCGCTTCCTTTTGCTGTTGTATAAATTTCTCCAATTCTTCTTTCTGTCTCTGTCTAAAATTCTCCACGTGCGATAATGAAGGAGACGAAGGTTCCGGAACAAATTCTTGCGAGGTAAGAAAATCCACAAATCCCAATTCACCTCTTCTGACAGTAAGTCCGGGTTCCCTTGGGCGGTCTCCACTGCTGGTGCACCCCAATTTATCGTTTTCTGAGTTTCCGTCATGTTTAAATAACTGTCGCATAGATTGACTGCACACAGGCGCTAGCGAATCTATATAGACAACGTGACGTCACAGACTGCTCTCTTCGGATTGGATGCGGGCTGACTGAATTTTGTAACGCGTGTTTGAATTGGTCAACAAACTCAATCCGTTTCAATCCTTCCTCTACCTATAAATAAGCGCAGTTCACTGCATTGATTCACCTGTTCTCGGCGCCTCAACATGTGGACCGACGTTGAATCTTCCACCCTTGTATCTTCGATGATGTTCAGGACGGACATACCGATGTATGTCCGATCCAAGTGGACAGTTGTCCACAGGACAGACACCAGTCTGTGGATGCGAAGAGTATATGTGGAGCGTCAAGGATGCTCAAAAGAGTCCTGATTTACGGTCCTGCAGTGAGACGCAGCCTAAGGACAAGAAGAAGACCAATGCGGTGCCCTTTATGTTAATATATCTTAATATTAACATAAAACCCAAAGGCCCTTTTCAGGGCCACTCCAATCTCTCTAAAAGAGATAGACTTTCAATTGCCTACCCCATTTTTTTAAAAAAAAATAGAGACCCATCAGGTCGGGACCCTATTAAAATAGGGTCCCGACCCTGTTCCATTTTCCCTTGTCGTTCAACAGTCCCAAAATATATTCCCCATGTTAAATTCCCCTTGTCGCTCAACAGTCCCACGATTTATTCCCCATGTTAAATTCCCATTGTCGCCAGGGTACAAACTTTTTTCTCTAATGTTAAATTTTCCATTGTCGCCAGGGTACAACCCCCCATTTTAACATTAAAGTCCCATTGTCGCTAGGGTATCCCCATTCGCTACTGACGATTAGGCGAAAGTTGACATAACATGTAAGGGAACATAATACCCTTCCCCAGAAGATCGATATAGCGAAATCATCGACAATTGTATGATTATTTCAGTGTTAGACTTATTTTTAGCTTGTTTTCCTCATGGATGCATAATTAAAATCTGCATGACCATTTTAAAAGTAATTTGAAAGATATAGAATAATGTTTGATATGAAAACATGATTAAAATTAAACCAATGCAGCATTGTTATTGGTTGTTTAAAAACAAAATTTAGGCACTCGAAGTCCGTCTAACCCGTTGTTTAGTAAATGTAATCTTCAACAGTGATGGAACACAAATTAAAAACAAAATTGATCGGCGAATCAAAAATTAATAGCAAAGTTTTTATATATACCAAATTGAAATTAAAGTAAATATGATGCTTCAACAGATACAAGATGTTGTCGGATGCAATTAAAAACAATTTACAAAACAGAGTCAGTCAGCTTTTCTGAATGCACAGGACTATTTTTAATTTTAACAGATTCTTTTTATCAAATGATTATACACAGCTCTTAATAATTGCATGTGCAAGGCAATACGAAACAGGAACTAAGGATTGTATGACCATCGGAAATGGAAATAAGCAGCCGGAAGACAACGGGCCATATAAGGCTATATTATCCAACAATATGCACAAGTTATTGTATTACATTGGACACGATTCGTCATCGTCATTTTTATTTTGTTTTGTAGAAGATCGCATGATATAATATTTTGATGTATACTATACATCTTGATCATAATAGTATTTAGAAAAATAAAATCTCTCTGAAGATAAAGAGCAAAACAAAGACAAACATTATTTTATACAAATAACATACAGATATAAAAGTATATTCACGCGCTCTTGTATTATCAAATGTTAGCCTTTTATTACCCAATTATTATGGTCTTGTCTTGTATATACCATATGAGTCCACATAGACTGGAAGAGTTCAGTGAGTTCGTGTGCCACGTGCAATGCTTTCAGCTTTGTAAACATTTGCTGGACAAGCATTTGCTCCAGATGCCTTGCCATTTGACAGCAGGTCAGTTGCTGTAAGTTTCAGTGAGCTTTGGAGGGTCAGTAACTTTTATGTTGATTTCCATTTGGAGCAGTCGATCATTTGTCCCCTCGGTGGTAGACGTCTGTTGATTGAGGATGCTGTTGAAGTGTTCTGCACATCTCTGAAGTATCTTGTCATTATCAGTGATAAGTGTTTCGCTGTTAGTACTCGTTGTTGGAAATTTTCCTCGTGAATGTTTCCCATAGATTATCTTAAAGCGTCACAGACGTTCTTCCTGTCTACGTGGGACTGAATCTCCTCTACCTTATTGTTCAGCCATGTTACCTATATATTGTCTACAAAGCATTACAGACGTTCTTTCTGTCTACGTATGACTCAGTCTCATCTACCTTATTGCTCAGCCATGTTAGCCATATATTGTCTGCAAAGCATTACAGACGTTCTTTCTGTCTACGTAGGACTCGGTCTCATCTACCTTATTACTCATTCATGTTACCCATATATTGTCTACAAAGCATTACAGACGTTCTTTCTGTCTACGTAGGACTCGGTCTCATCTACCTTATTGCTCAGCCATGAGTTTCGCAACTCTGCGAGTTTGCATTGGACAGTCCTCTTGATGTTGATCTTTCGGCTGGCATACATACATACATACGTACTGTAGAAACTCCAGTGTTGTTGGGAGTGTCATCACACACAAGATAAGATACAATCTATTGATTGGACGAAAGAAAGACAGTTTAGGAAGATAATGTAATCTGTAATGTATCTGCTTTATGCGGTTGGTTTTGGTTCTTTTGAGGGCAAATATCTTTCTTCTCTGACAAAATGTACGATGTGGATAGATCTGATTCTATGATATATCTTTTAAAGTCCTGATAACACACACTTTGTGACCCGGTATTCTTGGTAGGACGGTTGGGATTATTTCTAAACTTCTAATACAAGCTGCTATAAAAAAAAGTTGCTAACTGAGTCAAATTATACAAAATTCCAACCTACTTACTTGGATCAAATAAAAACATATAATATTAATGTGCTTGATTCGATTCCACTCTTGGTAATTAATATAAAACCATGTTAGAAGAAAGATCCTTCTCATTTCTATAGCATTAAAATGTGGACATCCCAATGCTACTGACATCTAATGATCACATCTTTTCGAACACTTTATTTGCCTCGGCACTAACTTACTTTTGTCGCTGTGCGTAAAACAACAAACCAAATTTTTTGTTCTCATAGGTGTTCACTTGAAATCTCACTTGTATTATTAACGGGAATCAAAATTAATTGTAACGTTCTAAATCAAATCGAAATTTAAGTAAATACGATGCTTCAACAGATAAGATACGTTATTGCCTAATGAAATTAGAAATAATATACTCAACAGAATCAGTCAGCTTTTATGAATGCATATATTTTATTTACCATATTATTATTGCCAAAGTATTACATAAAGCTTTGAATAATGGTGTGTGCAGTATAAATCGAAACAGGAAGTAATGACTGTATGATCATCGGAAATGGAAAGTAGCAGCCGGCAGACAAATGGCCATATATGGCTATATTATTCAATATTATGCACGGATTATTGTGTTACACTGGAAACTCTTCATCATCATCATCTTTATCTTTTCTGTAACTTATGTGATATAATAATTTTAATGAATAACTTGATTCTAATAAAAGTTGAACAAGTAATAACTATCATAAGATAAAGAACATAACAAATACAAGCATTATTATATACAAATAAGATCCAAATTTAATAGTATATTCACACGCACTTGTACGATGGCCTTTGTGTGAAATGACGTATTATTAGTAGGTGGCCTTGTTTTACCCAATAAAACCTCGTCTTGTATTTTCTATACAAATAAGGAAAGATGCAGATCAGATATGATAGAAATAATACGAATAATTTAAAGATACAAATGTATACGAATTTTCTCCTTTCTTAATTATTAACCAAATTACATATACATATATAGGGATAATAGATAATGTGTCACACATGATGGTCATGCGATGAGCATAATTTAGTGCTGTATAGTGATCTACGTCCTGGACTTTCATGTATTGTTATAAAAGTGAAACAATATGTATGTGAAGCGTACTTAACGCAGTGCTGTGAATAGAAACTAGTCTTTTCCAGCAGCTTGTTTCCAGGATGCAAGATTATGGTTTTAGTTATCGTCATTTTTTATGAAAACAAAGCAATGTATTACAGAAAACCAAAGTCAAATAAAGATATTGCACCACGTAAACCTAGATACACGTTCTGCATAACATACGTACATTTACAGTTAGTTTTACTGACAGACAGATCAGTGTTATTGAGTTAACGTTTTCTGATTAGGAATAGTTTCTGTACTTCCGCAAAATCATGGGCATGACGTCATGGGCAGATAAGATCGTTACAAAGATGCATCTTTCTAAGTGCTTGTATTATATGATAGATGCTGAAATGAGATGTTTTGATAGCAATATTCTTTGAAATATATGTAAATTAACTGATATATCCAACATGAATAAATAAATTTCCGCAAAACAATATCTAATTAGATTTATCTGTTATAAGATATAACATATTTCTTGTAGTGTCCATTGGAAAGTACAACTACTTATCAAAGTCACATACAAAATATAAATATTTATGAAATGTATATCCTAGTCCCATAACAAAATTACATATATCTGTAATAATCCCGATAAAAATGAGCTCACATAATGACTGTTTTGATGGATTTTATAACGGTGCAAGAAATGTAGTATTTAAATTTGTAGTAATCATATGTTTGTATTATGACACAGTAATTATGTTAAAAATACACGATGTTCAACGATGATCTGAAAGGATTAAGTTACTGTTATGCATTAGCATTTAATGTTGTCTGTAAATCCGTGCATAATATATACTTTGACAATTTTAGCGAAGCCTTCATTACTGTTATCAATTATTACTCAGTCATTTGAATACAAGATTTACCTGGCCTGTTTTCCCCATGTTATGATGATAGTTTACTTTGATCTTTGGTTGGTCATTTTAGCGATGTTACCATTCTATCCCAAGTGTAACCGGGTCTTACCCTCAGTAACATGGCATGTCGTCGATGAGAAATTTACCCATTAGAAATGGGCACACCTAATAACAAATATTCCTACCTTATTGGCCGTGAAGCAGAACAAGTTTGTTATAAATACATCTGTGACAATGTTCTTCCAGTCTGGTTAAATCAATGCCACTTTCGGGCATAAACAGGAACATATTTTGGGTAATGAAATCTGGGGTAGAACATGCACGTTTGGTCAAACTGCTAAAACGCACCTTTTGTTTGAAATATGCAGTATGGTGCCATTAGTCGTATTCAAACATTGGACATGCATGTGCTGTTTGAGTACAGGTTTTTTTTTTTGGTTGTAAAACAAAGCACACACACACAGAGTGAAAGGGCTGCAATTGTAAACTTCGAGCAATATTTCCAGCTCTTGAGTAATATTCACTGCGCAAAATATTGACCAGATTATTATAAAGGAGATAGAGGACACCAGTTTCATTAAAGATCTCAAGTTTTCTTTTTAAAATTGATACATCTATTTCTCTCATTGCAATGTTTGCAATTTAATAATTCTTACTGAACAATCAGCTAGCATCAAATATCGAAGTACGGTACTAATAATGTGATTTCTTCAGATAAGTCTAAGGCAACTTTGGGCATTTTATTGAAGTACGGTACTAATAATGTGATTTCTTCAGATAAGTCTAAGGCAACTTTGGGCATTTTATTGAAGTACGGTACTAATAATGTGATTTCTTCAGATAAGTCTAAGGCAACTTTGGGCATTTTATTGAAGTACGGTACTAATAATGTGATTTCTTCAGATAAGTCTAAGGCAACTTTGGGCATTTCCTAAATAAATGAGCTGAATTTGACTTTTATTTTTCATAATAATAAATCAATGTGTCAATTTTTAAAGGAGAATTATTTACCATCAAATTAACAATATCAGTTTTTTTTAAACATCTTTACCTTTAATAGTTGATCTTGCCGTAAGACTACACGGTTACATAATTTCCGAAGTGTTTACTTTCCTTAACTGTTTTGTGCAATTATTAATTGAATAGCTTTAAACTTTACTTTTTACTAGGCATCATATAGTAATTACTGTGGCGTGAAGCATGCATGCATACATACATACATATATATACATACATACACACACATACATTACATACATACATACATACATACATGCATACACATACATACATACATACATAAATACATATATACATATATACATACATACATACACAAACATACATACATGCATACACAAACATACATACATACATGCATACACAAACATACATACATTCATGCATACACAAACATACATACATACATACATACATACATACATACATACATACATACATACATACATACATACACACATACGACAGAAACTCCAATGTTGTCAGGAGTGCCATAAGGAATATAAGATAAAAATAAGTAAAATTTAAATAGTTGAAGAAACATGGACTTTGACTATCTATATGGGCTTTACAGTTATTTTGGAATTGTGGTTTAAATTAATTTGATTTGGTTGTGGAGAAAATAAGATGGATTTGCACCTATCATACAGCTAAAAGTGCTAGTCAAAGGAGTGTTCCATTTTTCACAAATTACACTTCGTAAAAACCCGGAACATTTATAATCGACCAATCAGGTTTAATCTTCCACACAGCTATAAATACATTGTCGGAAGTTGTGTAGATATAAGTACTGACCCAACAGCTTTGAATTAAACGCGTCTGCACATTTACAGCTGGAGAAACTGAGAATCATTTTGAATCTGATTTTATTAGTGACACAAACAGTAAGTAAGTAAGTAAGTAAAGTAAATAATTAATTAAGTGATTAAGTTAGTTAGTAAATATGACATCATAACAATATTAATAATAATAGCTATTTCTTTTGAGAACCATCTTTGGAGAAATGTTGTCACGTGAATTATTGCGATCATTAACACTTGAATTATATTCCTATACTATGTCACTGATTGGTTATATATATATATATATATATATATATATATATATATATATATATATATATATATATATATATATATATATATATATAATAAATCTTGGGTATGCTTAAATTTGTATATACCATTCCATTTTAAGGATTTATTAGATTTGTGTGATTACTCGTTTGATTATGGGATATCGGTTGGGGAATGGAAAGTGATATATCTGGATTCTAGAAGAGAATGGTTGATAATACTTGGCATAATTATTATAAAATACAAGTAATACTATGGTACAAGTTAGAGAATTTTTAATTTTTACTCAACATATATTCGAATCCAAGTCCGCAGGTAAACTGGACCCATCGACTTGCCGGCATGAACCAGTTCCCTTTACCATCACGACTAAGCAAGCATTCACCACAAATGTACAAAGTCGGTGGTATCGTGCGTAGCAGAGATACTCGCATGTGTGCCTAGTAATTAATTCTCATATAACTACACATATATCCCGGATTCCTGCGAAACCAAGCTATTACAGGGAATTAATTATAGAGAATAACAAATATATACCAAAAAGAGCGGAAAGCGCTATCCCTAGATTCTACACAAGAATGCATGATAATACTCGGCAGAATTATTATAGTTATGCAAATAATACTATCATACATCTTAGAGAAGTTTAAATTCTTACTCTGCGTACATTCGAACCCAGGTCCGCGGGTAAACAGCACTCATCGCCTTTCCTGCTCACTCCAGTCCCTATACCATCACGACTAAGCACATATCACCCAAAAATTATATTTCAAAGTCGGTGGTATGGGCACTCATGCGTAGCAGACCCACTAGTATGTGTACCTAGTAATTAACTCTCATCTAACTACACGGCCATTCCGTATTCCTGCAACAGAAATCAAGGTATGTAGAATTATAGTGAAGTACACATATGAGTGGCTATTCTACCAACTCTGTAGAAAGAGAGAGAGAGAGAGAGAGAGAGAGAGAGAGTGTGTGTGTGTGTGTGTGTGTGTGTGTGTGTAATTTTGAAATATGAAAGTTAAATATTCTTTGCTTATCTCTGCAGAACAACAAAATGGCGAAGTGCCCGTTAGCAGCTACGGCAAGGCGCGTATATACTTTGTCCAGTGTCAGTCTCACGCCTGCTCGCCTTCCGCCCGGTCCTCGGGATATTCCGATTATCGGCCAGGCTATCAGCCTCAACCCAGATAAGGCACACTTGCAATTCACAGAATGGAGAAAACAGTATGGCGATCTATTCATATTCAGGCTGTTGGGTAAAAACTGTGTTGTGCTGAACCACCCAGAGATTGTGAGGAATTTGTTTTCAAGGCAAGAGTTTCTAGAAGTAACAAATGACAGACCGGGTGGGTTCATGGCAAAATATGTACTGAATGACTCCCAAGATGTTTTATTCCGTCAGTATGACGACAGACAGAAATGTCTGAAGGAGATTGCAGTAAATTTCATAGAGAATCACACAGCCAAAGATGAGCAGTTTTATGAACAAGTGTCAGTCGAAATCCAACAGTTTACTGCAGGACTGCGAACACGTATGCACAAAGATATAGATTTGATGGAATTTATTGATCCCTCCATATCCAGACAAGTTGCCCTAATGGTATGTGTAACTTCTGGATTTTGTACAGATTGATAATTGTTAATAATGCACCTTTACTTTGATTGTATAATGCTTGCAGATTGTTTCTTATCTAACTTTTTGTCAGGATATATAATGTGCGTCAGCAAAGATAAGAAATATTTGAAATTAGTAAAGAAACGAAACAGTTTAAATTTCTTGTTTCTAGTAATGATAACAATTATCATCTTTTCTACAATGTTCTTTGCCCCTGGGATTTCTCAGTTACGGTAACGCAATTTAAGACGTCTAATTTTGTAAATTTTAAGCAGCCTTAAATTTGAACCAATCTGATCATTGTTTTCATGACTTAGGGTCACTTTCATACTCAAGACTATGGTTTCATTTAATTTCTAAAAGATGTCTCCTCAGACAGAGGTTTTGCATAATCAAACTTATTATACTTTTTTACTTAGTGGGAATTTATAAAGAATGATAAAACAATATCAGTTGAGAATTTCCTTAATTGAAGGAATCCAAAAGTTTACATCTGAGATAAACCAAAACTTTATTCCAGAGAAAGGTCTGATAAATATTCGATTAAAAAGTGATGCTACTGACCAAGCAAAATGAAAGATAAAACGAATCTCCATTTGCGGAAGAAAATTTGAGAAGGATGATGAAACTGATCGTTTGTCTTTGGGTTAAGTGCAGCCATCTGTATACATCATTCTTTCATTCTTCTCCGTAAACAAGTCTACAATAGTACATGCATCGATAACTTAGTGCACATGACTTCTCTTGATATTACAGCTGTGTGGCAAGCTTCTATCTGATACAGATCCCGCAATGACAAGTTTTCTTGGGTTTGAGCACGCGGCCAACGAGCTGGGGAAAGTGAAAAACCAGATGGCGCTCTCAGCATGTCCTTTTTTAAGACACGCGCCCGGTAAACTTGGGGGAACCTTCCGGAAACTGGCCGAGGACAGAGAAAAACTACTAAAATTCTTCATAACTGATACCAGACAAGGGACAGACAAGGTAAGTTTATATATATATATATATATATATATATATATATATATATATATATATATATATATATATATATATATATATATAATGTGACCAATATATTAATACAGCGCAATCAGAACTGTAACGTTTCCCAGTGATAACGTAAAAAAAATATAACGGTATGTTTACTCTGGAATAGAGCCGAAGAGCAAATAATATCTGACAGCAGTGTATCGAAAGCACACATTGAAAAATGAAATAGTTTGTATACGAAGTTACAATTATTAAAACTTGCACTGCTTGTCAGTTGGTAACAAATATAGCTCATGGAAAAGAAATGTGCTAATTATTTAGGTGTGCTAATCCATGAATTCAGAAACTATATAGGCAGGGAGTTGTCACTTTGCATTACTTATGAACACATAAATAATTTAGCAGAAATAAAAACAGAATATTAGATGAACATACCTCTGTGTTTAAAATGTATCCAGAGATTTAAGATTTCCAAAATCTTCTGTGCTGTAAATACTGTTATTGCCAATTAGAGGGTCTCACATCTTACGGTTTCTTTCTACTTGCTTTTTGTCAGTTCCGATGCAAGGGTTTGGTAGATGCCCTGATGGAGCGAGCGCTAAAAGAAAAACAGACAAGTGAAGATTGGTTGAGTGAGACTTTCATTCACGGTGTTGTCATGGATATGACGCCTGCCGGTACTATATTTTCTTTCTTTGTTTACAATGGGTTTTCAGATGACCACTCTTAATGACCGTGTGATCATTGTTGTCCTTTTTAAGGCTAATTTGAATGAACTTAGGTAAAGATAACATTTTTTAGAATTTGACATTAATTGAATTCTAAAGCAAAACAGTGTTTATCAGCGAAATCCTTTGAAAACTAACAACCTTTGATTCGTTTTGCTATTAAAATTACTTCACTGGTTTTTACACACTGGGTTAATAATTTTAAAGAATTATGTGTTTGAAATAATGAATTTGAAGAGTCTGATTAGCATATGTTACTTTAAAAAATTTAAAAAAGCTTTATTGTTGCAAATGTAGTTTCCGTGTCAGCAGGACTTTCAATTGTAGTTTCCGTGTCAGCAGGACTTTCAGTTGTAGTTTTTATAAAAGCTGTCTTTGTTCAGGTATTTCACATGAGCACACGTATTTTCCATGAAAAAAGAATTAATCTTTTTGAATCCAAGTAATTTGAAATAACTCCAAAGGGCACAATATACAACTTCCAATGTAAGAGCCCAACTACTGAGAATATCTCTCCAAAACAAAGGTTATATTGTATTCTAAAACGGAAAAAGGGGTCACATGATCATGTTCCAGAACCTCGTCGAAATTATTTACTTGTTAAAGATCACGTACACCCAGTGTGGCCCTGACGAAAACCAATCAGTTTACTTTAAGAAATAAACAAAAAAATTTTGCATCTTAAATCAGTAGTCCCATCATGACCTCGACAACAAAAATAGAATTTATATACATGGTTGCTACTAATTTTGAATCAAGGTCAGGAGCTAGGTCAACACCTAGTGTTTACTAAAACGAACAGTCAAGGTCAAACTATTTTCTGGAAAAAGTATCATCTCTAGTGAATAAATTTACATTGCAATAGCATGTAATGAAAAATATATAAAAATATTAAAACTGACAAACAAACAATTAAATTGAAATAAATATATATTAGATCAGATATAATTAAATCAAATATACATAACAGCAGTACTTTCAATTGTAGTTACCGTGTCAGCAAGGCTTTCAATTGCCGTTTCGGTGTTAGCCGTTTCGGTGTTAGCAGGACTTTCAGTTGTAGTGTCCGTGTCAGCAGGTCTTCAGATGATAATGCTGATGTTAAAAAAGAGCAGGCACTTTCAACTTCGTTATGCTCGAAGACCAAACTTTAAAGAAAAAAACAAATACCTTCTTACTCTCCAAAACCCTCTTCTCGTATTACCGTCTTTACTCGCTTATAAGTCGAGTTAAGCAATGCTGCTGATTTATCCAAGTATAATGCGCCAACATATCAGGGTGTATGTTTTCTTTTTTAATTTCTTTAACAAACTGCAAATATCCGGATCTCCCGATGCATCATGGGACGGCAGATTTGGGTCTGTGCAATTTGCAGTTGGAGACGTCTTATAAGCGAGTATATACGTGATTTTACATCAATACTGTTACTAAATGTTGTTGACTTTCTTGACTTGTCACTTGTGAGAAGGATGTCACACTTAACCCAGCAAGATCGCGCTGATCAAATATTTGTTCCAGCTAGGATTTCCTGTTTTGCATCCATCTGGTGACGGAATACATTGTATACTATGTCTACAAATACTGCCATAGGAACAAAGATTTTAATATGCGTTGTCAATGAGTGGTTGCATTTCCTCTTTAACCATCGTATTTAACGAAGACAAGTGGAGTGACTTCAACTTCTGAGCGATTATTATAAATAGCAAGATATTTATCATTGATTATCAGTATGCAGCTTGATACTAATTTAGCTGCAATATCTTCCGCAATGGTTGCTTCATGATTTATTTTCAGAAATAATTTTATCTATAAAATAGTTTATACTTCGAAATTTATATTTAAGTAGAATGGGTGTTGTTACGACTTTATGGTATTAAACTAACTAGCAGAAAACGCCAATTTAGGACACATTTTTTTTTCCTTAGAATACAAAGTGAAAATTTAAACAGTTTTGTAAATGAAATCCAAACTAAATCTAATTGTTCCAGCACAAGTACAAAATTATAGAATATTCCAAATGAATTTCAAGTGTTGAATGTGCTAATATACTAATAGTCTTGAATTAGTTGGTGTACCAATATGTTTGATGTACGACAGTGATATAATCCAGATTATCTTTAAATAAGTCCTCAATAATTCCAAAGTAGCGCTGTAGTCCAAAACCACAATGTGACTTTGTAATTCCAATGAATTTAAATGAATGGTTCGTCTCAAATTATATCTGAACACAACTCAAAGTGATTCCACA
Source organism: Sinohyriopsis cumingii (assembly GCA_028554795.2). Lineage (NCBI taxonomy): Eukaryota > Metazoa > Mollusca > Bivalvia > Unionida > Unionidae > Sinohyriopsis > Sinohyriopsis cumingii. The sequence continues at coordinate 122,471,544 of CM068831.1, read as the reverse complement.
AACTGATTTTAAAATATGAATTAATAATTTTGTTTACCACAACTTTATATAAAAACTTATGGCAAATTAAAAATACCAGGATGTAAGTCACACATTCTTTTCCTGAATATTCTAAGTTTGTAAATAAGGCTTGATTTTGAACTCAAATTGAAGTAAGCATGTTGTTTACAGATGACCGTTTTTGGAATTATCTTAAATTACCATCTACAATGATGAACAAACATTAAGCACACAATATAAATTAAATGTACATAACAATGTATTCGGTGATAATTTATCTTTGAGTTTCTAAGGCACATCAAACTTCAAATGTGTTTTCTTCCATGACATAGTTATTATTAGCTGCATGGCGTTTTTGCAGGGAAGATGGGAATATTACATCTTGCTGTATTCCATCGGCTTAGTGCGAAACGGAGTCAAATAGGTAGGAATATTCCTATCTACTTGGCTAATGTACAATTTTGCACTGATATTCCAATTTGTTTGAAAATCCTCGACGTAAACAGCAAACATTGAGAGTTCGACTACGTTGAGCGATTGTAGACGCTGCCTGTTTTCTCCGATCCAAAACTTATTATCCTTGGATAATGTTGTTTTTGTCCATAGGTCGGCATTAAATGTATCGACACGTTCAAAAAACCTCTCGTATTTGAAAGCACTTGCAACTGCCTTGTTTGGCCATTGAGATGCAGATGTTCTTTTATGTTATTCTTGATTAAAGTTTTTAAAATTTTATTTCCATTTTTAAGTGCTATTGTATGTGTTTTTACGATGCAGTGTGTGCCATTTAAACCAAAAACTTGTTATCCACCGTTTCAAGTTATCTCATAGCTGGTCGTAGTGGAGTACAACATTACAGCAGCAAGTAATGCTGGACTGTTCCGACCAAAATATAAATTTTGGATTATAGAATGTTCTCAATAGCTATATTCAATCGTATCGACTGATATCGACTGATCTTTTCATCTCCACAACATATTTAATCAGTATTCTATCCATCAATTGCATCGAATGTTTCCAAACTCTCAGTGTTAAACAGCAGTTTTTATAAGACTCAGTTACCTATCTATCCAACGGTTATAATACACACAACCTGCAGATTCATGCTTTCAGATCGTCTAATGGGTATGTCTGATGCTTCATTCCTTAAATACTAAAGCACAAAATATAAAGTGTTTTGCTCCCATTTCTAGAGTATTCCCCGTTTGTTACACGTGCTTCAAACTCATGTTATTATTCACTTTCGATGTATGGTCACCAGCGTATTATTTATCTTATCCATCCGGCAAAAGTTTGCATTTGGGTCAGTTTTTCACGATATTTGCTTGGGAATTCGCATTCCATCTGCATATTTATTTTTCATATTTAAATTTGGTCCGTATTCTTTTTCAGCTGTGAAACCTATACAAGGATCCTTATCCGTCCTATTGCTGTTACTAGTGAACTACCCTCATATCCAGCAGAAAATCAGAGCGGAAGTGATATCAGTGGTGGGCAAAGAGAGACAACCCAAATTGGCCGACTTGCCAAATATGCCGTATACGCATGCGTGTTTACAGGAACTGATGCGATACCACACGCCGCTACCACTTTCAGCACGACATCATAATCGGATTGAGATAGAGTTCGATGGTTTTATCATACCGAAAGATACCGATGTAATTGACTTTTCCATATGTATTGAAATAATCGTTCAAAACTGCATGAAATTTGATTGTAATGCTTGTCGTTTTTAAGGGTGGTGTTGCCTCTCGCTTCATATCTGCTCAGGACAAGAAAAGAAAGCGAAATAAAACATATATGCAAAATAAAGAACCAGAAATGTTTTCTATTTTCAATGTCATGGAGAGATTGGCGCAATTTGGAATAAAACGCCTTCAATTAATGCTTGTAAATTCTATATTACATGTAAACATTTTAGTTGGAAATTGGATCCATAGTTACCTTTAGGCAGTTAATTATAACTTAAATGCTTAGTACGGGTTAGCATCTAACCATAAATGAAATTAAACGCTTTTGGTGTTGATAGCATAAATTTATTTTACTCATGAAATAATATTTTGACATTTATTTGTAGATTTACACCAATTTGTGGGGTATTCATCACGACCAACGGTTCTGGAAAGACCCAGAGAGCTTCAAACCCGAGCGGTTTTTGACGGAGAAGGGGAAGTTACTCCCAGACGACCATCCTCTGAGACGAAAGTAAGTACCGATACAAGTACTTGCTTTATTTTGAAGAAAAAATATTGTTGACTTCTTTGTCGCTTTAAACGGAGAGGGAGTGCTGTGACTCCTTAGTATTGTAGATAGATATGTACAAACTTTGGTTTGCGAAATGGTAACCAGTCATGTAAAACACTATAAACTGACATATACACACCTAATCCTGTAATGATAGAGGGTTAACAAGATACCAATATACATGTACATACCTTTGACCGTTTGGTGTTGTTCATATTTTTTATTAAAAAATACATCCCAGTTTATGAAAATATACGAAGCTTGTTCCGGAGGGTTTAATTGGAGTCGGTATGAAAATGGCAGTTAGTTTGTTTCAGTTATTTTATTTTGATGTTTATCTTTGTTTACGCGGTTATAGGTTAATTAAATAGAAATATCAATCAGGGGTGTAGTGCTGTGGGAACGCGTGGGAACGGCGTCCCCTTACTTTTTTGGCGCTTGCCATTGGCCCCGTCCCCCCGCATCTGAGTAACTTGCGTTCCCTCATTTCTTTATTGCGTTCTCTCACTTCTTTGTTTAGCACGTAACCACGGATCATCATGTATCATTTAAAATGTAGTAAATGAGATTTCTTTTTCAATATTGACATGAATATGACCAAACTTGTTATTTTTGTGCTTTCCTTCGAATAATGCATTTGATTTATTATTATCATTATTATTATTATTGCAGTTATCTTCCGTACGGAGTGGGCCCAAGGGCATGCGCAGGCAAAACATTTGGAAGAAACAGTCTGTTTTTATATTTGACAAATATTGTGCAGAATTTCCTTTTGTTGCCTAGCACGAGTGAAGAAGTACCAGTGTGTGATGTAAACTATTTTCAACCTGGGGTTGTGACACGTGCACCTTCTTTCAAAGTCAGACTAACGGATGCTGCTAGAAAGGAGTAAGGAAATAGTTCGCCGAGATTAATTAAAGGACACAAAGTTGAACATGGAGCCAGTATTCGTATCTGAATAAGCAGATGAGCGTATGAAAATGTTTAGTGTATTTAAAATGCCGGAAGAAAAATGCATAAACTACATGATACATGATACAATAATTTACATTGTCATAATTATCAACTGTAAATAGCGGCATGTTTTAGAAAGTTAAATTCTATGCTTGTGATCTTAATATAATTTAAAATGTGTGCATGTGAGAGAGAGAGAGAGAGAGAGGCATCCATAATAAGTTTATGGTATGTTATACTACTGAATGTTGTTAAGAATTTGGAAATAAATAATTAAATCCATCGACTTGGCATGTTCAGATTTCCTTTGTACTTGAAGATGATATGGGTAATCTGTTAACACAAGAGACACGGTTCCAGAAAACCTATCGGTTGAATGACGCCAAGCCAAACGCTTTCCTTCTTAGCAACCTGGTATTTGTAAATCAAGAAGAAGAATGCAAATTGGTACATTTGGCGTCGTACGAAATCCTGCACCCCCCCGTAAAACTTATTTTTGGGGCCTCTACTAGTAAAAAGAGGAGTTATTTGATGGGAATTTTAGACCCCCCCCCCCATGGGCCTGCCCCCTCCACCCCCTTTGCGTGGGTTTCTTGTGCTACGCCCAGAAAAGGGACCGATCATTTGATTTGGTCGGGGAGAGGGGGGGGGTATAGAAAACCAATGAAAATATGGGTCATGTAAGCGCTTGATTCACTTAAACAGAGAACATTGGTGATGGTTCCAGGGAGCACAGTGTTTATTAATTTACGTCTTTGTTGGTGGGAATGCAATTGCAATTCATAATGATGCACTAGATCGTCTTTAGAATGCGATTTACTATGAGGAATGAGCAGCAACGCATAGACGAATGCAATAATTTGGTGAGCCTCAGCATCTCAGTTGGCAGAGAGTCGGATTCTCAATCCAAGGGTCGCGGGTCAGAGCCGTTTTAAGGAGTTTGGGAGCCCTAGGCACAAACCCTAACCTTAAAGGTAACCCGATTTCCGCCTCAATCTCTCAGTCTCGGATATAGAGTATTGCATTGCATTTCCGTGTGTATGTGTGTCATTTTGTTAAATTTATTAATATAGTACTAAACTGCTAACACAGATAACACAGCAAACTGCGTAGGTCAACTATGAGTGTAAAACAAATAAAAGTTTAGTTAAACATATGCTAAAGTTTGTATTGTTAATTTAAATGAAAGCGAGATTGTATTATTGTACTGAGTAAATGTTTGCTTACTTTGCTATACATTGTCAGGACATTTTCTTACAAACATCGCTTTCGTGTTTTGCTCTCAGCAAAGTCTCTGATAATATCATCGAAATCAAAGACTCCAACACATCTGATTCTATGCCCATGACAGACAGGCAGTTTAGTCGTTCTTGCATCATACGGCTGCGAAGCTCGTTCTTGATTAATTTAAGTTTTGAGAAAGAACGTTCACTTTACAGTTTGTCACCATCATCGACAGAAAAATTCTTATTGCAATGTCAACATTTGGAAACGTTGATTCCAGATTGTCATTCTTTATCATGGAATAGATTACTGACATAGATGATACTGATGTTTTTGCACATGACACTGACATGTAGTGTTTCAGGTGAACATGTTCTGAAATTAGTTCGTGTTGGTCAAGATCTTGAGGAAAGAAGTTTGCAAGCTTTTCACTGTATTCTGTTATTTGTTCAACATTCAAATGGTCCAGTTTGATTAAGAATGCAAATCTGCTGCTGATTTCTTCATAAGCTTCTCCACGTTTGTTTAGTTAAATGATCAATGAGTCGATGATTGGCAAGTAGGTTTGAATTCTAAATTTTGTGCTCGCATCCATAACAGTGTCAATTGCAGGACCTTCCAGAAATGTAATTCACATATTTCTTTTAGTCAGTCGTCTTTGGCTGTCGTAGTACTCTGCGTTGTGAGTTTGTGTTTTGCCTCTGCGTTCATATTCTTCAAAATAATTATTGTCTCTAAGCGCATCAACATAAAGCTTCAGTGACTGAATCAGATTGACGGCGATTGATAAATCCATGTCTGTTTTTTGTGGAGTCTTGCTTGTTTTGTTGAAGCGTCCAAAGATATCATTCCAGAGAATGGTGAGGAATGCAATTTCCAACTTTTCCATCTTTTTGCTTAGAGCTGCTGCTTCATAGGAAGCGTCTCTAGGTTGGTCTTTGTCCTGTGCAATCCTATCAAGAGTTGCTTGAAGTTCTTTTGTACCCATGACACAGATCATTCACAGCATCAGCATGAGCGGACCATCGCGTATCTGATAAGCGTTTCACTACTTTGTGTTCATGTCCTAAAGATGTCTCCAGGACACGCCAACGATGCGTTGATGCTACGAAAAAGGCATATAGTTTTTGAAGAAAGTCGAAGTAGGCTATGACTTGCGTTCAACATTCAATAGCTTTCACGCAAACTAAATTCAGGGAATGGCCCGCACACGGAACGTATTCAGCTAATTCGTTTATTCCTTTTATTCTAGCTTGCACGCGTAAGTATTGATCGGACATGTTAGAGGCATTATCATAGGACTGTCCACGGCAATCTGCTATGCTGATGTTGTTTTCTTCCAAAACGTTCACGATGGTGTCCGCAAGATACTTTGCTCGATGACCGCGGATGCATACAAATCCTAAGAACAGTTCCACTGATGATAAATCTTTCACATATCTCACGGTCAATGTCAATTGATCGGCGTGACTCACATCCGGGGTTTAGTCCACACTAAGAGAGAAATATTTTGCTTATCTGTGTTTTGAAAAGATTGAGCAGACAACTTTGGTGCCCATCAATGCGATGAACTCTTCGCATATAGTTGCCGATAGATAGGAGGGGTTACCTTTTCCAGCACTGGCGTATCTCTTCAAATTTTCACTGAGAAATGGATCGAATTTGCTAATTAATTCCAAGCTTCCCAAATAATTTCCATTGTGCTATGAACCTAGAATTTGATTGTCACCTCTAAAAGACAAGCCCCTGGATGCCAAAAAACTTCACTACAGCCACAGCCCGCTGCAGGACATCACGCCAATATTGCTGTTCCACTTTTGATTGCTTCATTAATTGTGTATCAATGTGACCAGCTTCTCTAACACGCTCAGTATAAATAAGTATGCACTTTCAATGACCCTCGCCATTTTCATGTTTGCTGAGACGTGTCATTGCATTCTTCCAGTCGTTAAAGCCAGTTGTGCATAGAGCAGATTGATGACCCATCGTAGTTGTTGAAAACAAGCGAGACACAAAACAATACATGTACACGGACTTCTGTGATGGAGAATAGAGTAGCCACTCGCGACAAACTGATTCACCATTTCGCAGTTCACGGCGGAAACAGGAATCAGTTAAGCAACGTCTCTGCAACTTATCTCCAGTTCCATACACGTGTTGAGTCGTACTAAAATCAGACTCTTTATGCTGGCAACTAGCAGAACCTCTACAAATCCAATACGATCGTAATTCCTCTTTGATTGGACTCCAGAAGGCTGTGTCTGTTGGATAACCCGCCGAGCTGACACCATGTGGAATGTTTTCGACTGTTGGTGCTATGACAATATCTGAACTTTCAACGGGTAGACTATTATCTTGCACTTGCAGCGACACTAACTGTTCATCTTTATCACAGACAATGGCATCAGTAAACGAGCAAGACGATTTAAGAGTATCTTGCGTCTCAACAATGTCGGACTGCAATGATGATTGTGCTTTCTGACTTTGAAAAAAAGACGATACTTTTGGATGTCTGGCTAATCTTTCCAGTTCTGCTGCTTCCTTCTTTCTCTTTGAAGCACCACTCATATAATTTCTACTCATTCTTGGTGGGTTGTCTAATGGTTCGTTTAGTAGATCGTAGTTAGTGAAAACTGACAAAATGGCAAATCGGTGATAACTGACAATTACAATCTGAATCTGCATAAAAGTGTTGTGTCTACAGGTTACTGTCAGTCATTATATCCAGACATACATAGGAGTCTTGTGTCTACAGGTTACTGTCAGTCATTATATCCAGACATACATAGGAGTCTTGTGTCTACAGGTTACTGTCAGTCATTATATCCAGACATACATAGGAGTCTGCCGAAAGATGCAATTTAACTTTCGGCCGAAACCGAGACTACACCGAAAGCAACAATTTGGTCACTTTCTGCACAGATACCGAAACCGACACCGAAATTGTTTTTGGGCCTCCGCGGGCCCCCCTGCTGTGCATGGCCCTAGGCACGTGCCTCGAATGCCTATGCCTTAAAAGGGCTCTGCTGCGGGTGTGAGACCCACAAAGGCCATTCTGGTTCGTCTGCCTTGATGTGATACAACATGACATAACAGCTAATAATATGTTAAATGTACCGTTTTACCAAAAAAAACCCAAAAGAAACAAATAAACAAACAAATGTAATTACTAAAATCTTTAATGTAAGATTTTACCAAACAGTTTCAAAGGTCAGAAATAATTGCTATCGATGGCTAAAAGATTCCTGTTTGATGATTAGAATAGTTTCAATCCTTGATTAGAGTGTTGCCTTTTGGCAGTTTTCAGTCCAGAATATATGCTTTGATCCAAGGAAATCAACAAAGCTCGAATTTAGGTGCTTGGAGACGACAAAAATGAAAATTCCGCAAATCTCGTCATGAAATCAAACGTTTGTTGCGTTATGATATTAAAATAACTATGACCGGCATCTGTCTCATTGTTTTTCTTTGATCTAATTAGAAATAAATTACTAAAACTACGATATGTTTAGGTATTTTTCTTGTAAATGGTGAATGATTTTAGAGCTATCTACTGAAATACTGGAAGGTACTGCAGAGAAGGTCAGTGACAGATGTGCAATGCCCATGAATGGCCAATCAAATGTCACATTATGCTGCTGTTGGTGTGGTTTTAACTCCATTCCTCAGCGCAAGATTGGCTAAACATGTAGTCCAGTGTAATTATGGAGGAAGAGCCAGTAAGAACCACCGACCCACGGCATGGAACTGGTAGCTTTCTCACTCTCGGCCACCCCGGGCCCTGTAACAATATGTTAAATATACAGCATTGTTTTAAAATTTCAGCTTTGCGTTGCGATAGCTAGAATTTAGGTTGATTGTGTATTTCAGAGTCTGGATGTAACATAGAATACACATTTAAAATTAGTTATGCAATTGCCGAATAAAATAATAGAAACTAGCTAGGAAGTAGCAACATAAGGAGGGAACAGACCATTTTCTTGAAAGTCAATTTTTGAAAAACAAGGCTTCCTACGAAAACGAAAAAACATAAGGTCAGTAATGTCAAACCAAAGCCTCTAACTAACCGAGAGTTTCTCTAATTGGGTTCGAATTTTTTGTTACTTTATTGTTGTCGTTGGTAATTTTTTAAAAGTATGCGCGCGTATTTACCAACCGTGACGCTTCATTGAGGTCGTAACCCCCTCTGCTGATGTAAACGTATGAGTAATTAAATCATTATTATATCAATAATTTAATCTTACACAGCTAGATTAGCTCGATTAGAGGCAATAACAATATATCTCCCTGTTCGTGATGCTGTCAAGCAGCAACTAAAAGCGCGTCAGGAGTCTCAGGTGGAATTCGCAGAGGGTGCAGAACAATTATTTAAACCGGTTACAAAGGCTGCCGAAGGAATTACAGAGGCTACCGAAGGAGTTACAAAGGCTACCGAAGGAGTTACAGAGGCTACCAAAGGCATTCTTCCTACGTTGGAGCAAACCGCTAGAGCAACTGGAAAAATAGCAGAAAGAACTAAAAAAAAAAAAAAAAAGATTCTACGAGAACTTCTGGGTGAAATAGCTGCTGCTCAACCAGTGCGAGAAATTCTTGAGGGTATTGGCCAAGCTCGTGCTGAAATAGGTGCTATAAAATATCGTATACCTGAATCAGAACCAGAAACAGAATCAGAACAAGCAAGGGCCAAAGCTGATGCAAATGATAAATTTGCCGAAACTAGAATGGCCTACTAAAAAGTATTAATGAAGTGGATAAATTAGCTGAGTTTGCCGTGCAAAGTTTTGATCAGCGAGGAAACGTTTTGAAATCTGAGTATATCAATGATGCTGTAAGTCATCATAACTGGTACACATGGATATATCGTATACGCTAAGAAGCTGATCAGGCTGTAAATAGTGATACTAGATATATTGCATTTATTAATGCAATAGATAGATATCTTGCACTATTACAACAATCACAGCCAGTATTACAACAACTAAGCAAAATATCCGGAAAAGGTCTTGTCAATGGCAGTGTAAAAACCCTTCCGTTGCCTGATAAACTCTGTCCTAACAATGTTCTTTCTGACGCAGAACGACTAGACATTCTGTGAAGGGGAACGTGCTGGAAATAATTCTCCAGAAATTATTAATGAAGCAGCTGATATTTGTCATGGACATCGATGTTTATCGGTCTCTTATCGATGAAATCGTTGTTGATGAGCACTGTGATTAGATAAATAAATAATAAGTAATATGATCGTACATAATGCTCAACGTGGGCCTATAATTGTCAGAGTAGAAAACTCACGATTGCCAACGTACAAAGCGATTTACGGAGATGGACTTGGTGATGTTGTTTAAGGTTTATTTAAGAGAATAGCTCCAAAGGCAATACCGATTGCAAAACAACTAGGAATGAAAGCTATTGACTTTATTCGCGATAAAGGTATTGGTGCTGTTGATGATGTTACCGGTAAAGCGTTCTCGGCAATCAAGGATAGACTAGCTCGATTAGTACGATGAAAATCACAGCCACTAGTGAAACTGGCGAGTACTGAAGTTATGTCTGCAAAAATTAATAAAATAATAAATCAAGCTGCAAATAAAAAACTAGCAGAATTGGCTGCTAATGAAGTTGTTCCTATGAAGTTGACTAATGGAATTATGCCGACAAATACAAGTTTTATTTTAGGAAGTGGTCTTTGTGTTAGACAAAGGTAATTATAAAAAGGTAATTATAATAAGATGTTTAAGTGTATGTCCGATCCAACGTTCGATATGGCTGCACCAATTCTTAAAGATGAATCCTTACGCGATTATCAGTATTATTCTTATGACGCGCGTGTACCAAATCAGCGTGGACGAATTGAGATGCAAGTCCATGATACAAGTAGATATTTCTTACATGATTTCTACTAAGAACCTCTATAAACAGCATAGAACATCCCCCCTCCTTTTAGAACATTTTGAAGAAAAAAAAGAAAAACAAGAAACAATCGCAAGAAACACCAGGCAAATGCAACAAGAAACCAGCGATGTAAAGCAAGCAGGACCGTTCCCGAGCTCTCCTTCCCACTAATGACAGCCAACCATTCAACTGTAGGGACCTTTATGGACCCACAGATTGAGGCCAAACTATCAGGGTTCCTTGAATCCATAAAAGCCTGGGGGAGGTGGCACCATCCCTTTCCCCAGGAACAACTAGCAGACTGCGGTGCAGTCATAAAAAAGTGGCACATGCACAATTGTGCGCACGCCACTATAATTAAACTCAACAACAAAATTACCCGCTGAAGCGTTTATTGAAGTAGAGAGAGAGAGAGAGAGAGATAGAGAGAGCGAGCTTGTAACAGACGTTCCTCTTAATACAGCATATAGAGCTAATGATACAGTTGATTTTGTTTACAACGGTAGTATGGCGTTATTTGACAGCGCTACGTATATGACTGACGGAAGAAATATTGAAACAGTTCAAAAAGACGTTGATGACGCTACAACAATAATAAATTTAGCAAGATACTCTGATGATTATACAAGATCAGCTGGCCCAACAATAATGTTTGCCAGAGATAGCACTAATCATCCTGATCACAGACAATATCTTAAAGTACTAGTACTACGAAATACTGCGACTGATCCACAACTAGCTGGAGCATAAGTAAATCAATGTTGAAGGATAACCATATAATATTTTTATGCGCTGTTCCACTGTCACACATCTTTAGAGTCTGTAGAAATGTCAGAAAAGTAATATTTGGAGCGAATCATACAGTTGTACTTGTGAGAAAGGGCCATGATAATGATGTTATTTGGTGACCAGCTTGCATTGCTGCTGGTAAAGTGTTGAATAAAATTAATGTAGCATACTTTGAAACAGAGTATAGTAGATTCATTCAGTTTCTCAGTGTAGTCACATGATTGATGTCCGTTACTAGCCTATAATGGAATGTGTAGTATGTATATGATGACCTATTAAAGTTGTATTGCTCTGGGAACAACATCTGGTTTTATCTGCCACTTAAAAAGCTGCTGGCTGGTATGTTCCCTTCTAGTGAACAATATATCAACATAAAGTAATATTATTTAAACTTTCATTGTGGATGCCAGTAATGACTCCATCGTTTGCCGAAGAACAGCGATTGCTGTCTTTAATGGATTCAGGTGGAAAATCATTGCTATCATGGCTAACAATGACCACATATAGCACTCAAAGTAATATGGCTGGGTTATTTACATGGCAAATAGCATCACAGCAGGGGTTTCTGCGCGAAGACATATTTATCGCGCTACAAAATGCTGAACGATTAGATATTCAAGAACATAGTCATATGATATTTGATAATTGTAATGTTAGTGAGATTTCGCTACGGATAAATGGACATCAAGAACCATCTGAGGACATAACTTTAAATTTTGAAAATAATTACATAGGACGTGCATATCATCGTTAAATGACATTTATGGGACGTGGTTAAAACGTAGACACAGGTTTACAAATATCGCAGTTATATGTTAGAAATCTTTATCCGATTTATTAGTTTTCACAGGAACATCTTTATTTATTTAGAGAATCTGTTGTTGATATTCATTCTTGAGCTCATGTGAACCCAGGTGCTGGTGTTAACTACAGAGCAATTGCAGTTATACCTAGCGACAAAGCAATGTTACTCGAGGGTGTTGGTGGAAGAATGAGAGTGATTGACGCGCCTGTAGAAAACATGTAGCGTAATTAGATCAGTCACAGATATTATGGTGTCATATCATCATGTTAGTGTCAGTCTGACTCCAGGTCAGATTAAAAGGCTTCAATCAGAATCAGCAAAACGTACCGGAATAATCATATCATTAAAGCGAGATCAGATCACTGGTGGTCAGAATAAGTTATCGTTGACCGAACGTCAATTCAAGCATTTCAATGACGCCAAACAATCAAAAACCGGTGTTAAACTCAATCTTTCTGCGGGTGCCATTAAAGACTCCATTTAAACCGGTGGTATATTTCCACTTCTTGCAGCGATACCGGCATTAATAGCATTCGCATCTCCATCCGTTGAAAAAGCGGCCGCGTTATGTGCTGTTGGAACCACCGCTGGAACGGTATTAAAAAAGGCGACAAGACAAGGAATACAATGAGAGGGAAAGGCCTAAGATTACCAGGAACTCCCTATCGATGCGTAAAAGGTCTGAGACTTCTAGGAACTCCGCGTTAGTGTCACCGGTGACGGTGTCACCGATGGCAAATTTTGATTTATTTGATGCTGCTAAGAAATTAAATATCAACAATTTTAGAGGTGTTTTTAAGCGCGATCAGTTACCTTTCAAACCAAACAATACTGAAACATATATTATTAATCTCGATAAAGGTACCGGTGTTGGTACTCATTGGGGGGCATGCGCGATTCATCCACGTGGAATTATTTATTTTGATTCGTATGGGTTGGCTCTACCAAAAGAATTTATGAATTACGTAAACACAATGAAAACTCATGCGTTGAAAACGCTCATCTGATATTCAACATTACCAACACAGACAATTACCGATCTGCCAATATGCGGGTGTGAAGCTATTGCTATGTTAGACGCTATATCAAAATCAACATTACTACCTCACAAAATCGTGCACAATTGTATAAGTAGACGACTTAAATAGATCTTATAATGGTAGATATTTACGGAAGATCCTCTTCGCTCAAAGGTAAGAAAAAATTCGACGAAGTGGATTTGTCAAATTACGCGACTAAAGATGAACTCGCTGATATTATGCACCTCTCTGGAGTTGACCGAGATGAAGTTGTTATTTTTCAGGAAAAATACGGTGTTTTAAAGACGAGAAATATCAAATGGAATAACATAGTTCGTAGAGTTCACCGTACTACCACTGATAATATTCCAGTATTTACTGACGGTGGCAGAATCAGAGACTCAAACATATCAATCGGAACTATTAGAAATGAAATTTCAAAAAGTGTTGCTAATCCTTTGCGGACCACCGGCGATACAATGACAGGTGAACTAAGCATGAATGGAAATAAAATAGTTGTTTTAAGAGATCCAACATCTGATGAAGATGCAGCAATAACAAAATATATGTAGACACCGTAGATACTAAATTATCCACGCTACGAGCTGAATATAACGTTCTCGTAAATATGTTTACAAATGTCACAGGATGAAGCCGGGTTGGGACTGAATTAGGGAAGACACCAAAAGCAACTGCGTTTACGAGATGTTTATTTATAAACGCAATTTAAATATCAACAAATCTGACACCATTATAAGCAAAATGATAAGGAAAATCATAAAGTTCCTAACATGGAACTATCAACAACAATTAACTCAACGAGAAAAAACTCAAACATGAATTTAACAAATGGAATTTCAAACAAACGTGAATTAAGTCCTATCACCAATCAACAAAATAAAAGTGTTTGATCTACATCCCAATATAAACAAACTTGAATGTATCGTTCAGACAACGATATTGAAATGCATGTAAATTTGAATGTATCGATCATATGACGATATTGAATTGCATGTAAATTTGAATGTATCGTTCATATAACGATATTGAAATGCAGGTAAATTTGAATGTATCGTTCATATAACGATATTGAAAAGAATGTAAATTTGAATGTATTGTTCAAATAACGATTTTGAAATGCATGTAATTATGAACCTATCGATCGTAAACCGATATTGAAATAGGAATGAATGAAATTATGAACATTTCGATCGTAAACAGATATTGAAATAGGAATGAATGAAATTATGAACCTATCGATCGTTCATATAACGATAGGAATGAATGAAATTATGAACCTATCGATCGTAAACCAATATTGAAATAGGAATGAATCAAATTATGAACCTATCGATCGTTCGTATAACGATATTGCAATAGGAATGAAAATCTGCTGAGATAGCAATAGTGGAAATAACATGGAACACTATATATAACTATCGTGGCGCCCATTTGACGTCCAAGATGTAACGCCCGTTCCACTCGCTCTAGTCAATGGTCAGAGAAGCATCCACGCATGGTCCGCCCCTCTCAGTCTGCTGAAGGATCCATCGAGAGCCCTCACATTTAACACACACCCGATGGTCGCGAAGCCTTGATCCCTCGCATCGAGACAACCAGTACACTCTTCCGATCCAACGTCACCATAACACAGAGTATACGTCACACGAAACCACAGAGAGTTCTGTGACTCCACGTCAAACGATGTATAAGGCATGGCAGGCATGTATAAGGCATCCCTACAGCTGGTGACTCCACATCAAACCATGTACAAGGCATGGCATAAGGCAGCTCTGCAGCTGGAGATTTGCTCCCGTAAAGGGGTAAGCTTCCTGACAAGACTCGTAGTAATGTAATTTGGTTATAGAGAATTTGCTCTATATGTACACTAGCTGTGACAGATATGCCCAGCTAGGTACTTAGGTTTTTCCGCTGCAGGCAATTCGTACGTGCAACATGGTCTGAGTTTCGCTCAGTATTTCGAAATAACTAGAACCGAAACATTTTTGACAACATATACATATTGATATAACTCATACACAATTCCGTGACAACAAATCTCCGTAGAAACTTTCGAAAACTTAATGAAATCGCAGATGCTTTCTTTGGCACTCCGTTGACAGTTGACGTTAAACTCTCTGATATTAACACAAAACTCGGTGATATTAGAACAGCTATATCATATATTGAAACGATTAAAAAAAACTCGAAGATGTCAAAAGTGGAATTCCTGATATCGTTAAAAAAATAATCTGATTAAAATTCCTCACAAGCAGATTACCAACAACTCATAGACGGTGTCGTCAAGATTCTCAACATGGTCACAGCAAAATAACACTATCTAACATACCGCGGAAGTCACTGGTGTGTACAGGCTGCCTGAGTTTAGCGGTGAAAAATTTAGTATATACACTACGTATCATTCAACCGATATGTTTTCTGGAACCGTGTCTGTTGTGTTAAATAGCGGAGACGAGGAACTATTTATACAGGAATCATCTGATAAAAGATTAACCGCAGCGTCTTACTGGTGATGTCTGGAAATTGTCGCTGAAACACCTCAATTGATCACTAAATAAAGTATAATGAGCCTTCCAAACGTGCAGAATTTTAGGTATAATCAAGTGCGTGAATGGCAAACAGGGCTTAAAGACATCGTTGACGAGTATACAATTAAGGTAAAAAAATATCGTAGACGCGCAGTTGTTATCGACATTGAGGTTAATTCAGCGTCTGCTGTTATTTTGTTGGCGTTAACATCAATGGCGCTGGCGTTACCAGCGGCAGTTGTGACAATTTGTGTTTCAGCGTCAACAACGATTGCTTGTCTTTTTAATATCATCGCGAAAAAAGTATCCACCTGCACGAATACAAAATTTCGCAATTATGTAGTAAAATTACATATAGCGACGTAAGCGTATTCTAAATTATCCTTGCTGATAGCGTCAAGCCTCAACGACAGCGCAATATCAGATTATGAATTTGACGCGACGGTTAAAACCTACAACGAAGTGAATTTAAATAATCCGATTTTAACAATCGAGATTTAAATAGCAATGACAGAACTACTTCGACAGATCGCAACGAATACAGCATCGTTGAAAACCACAGCTGGCTCAATATTAGATCAAAATCATTTGTCGGGTTACCAGTAAATAATTCTCTTGTATTTGCAAATAGAAATCTTGACGATGGAACTCCTGACTAGCAAGTTGTAGGCATTCCAACGGAAAATTAATAAATCGACCAAATAAACGACTAATTTCCGCGCAGAATAAAATCTATAACAAGAAGAGAATAAAAAATAGCTATAGCAGTTTATGAACCATCCTTGTCGGCCGCGATAGAGATAACTTCACCAGATTACGACGTTGATATTTATTCTTCGTCGATTAGAAGCGTTTTAGGATGGCCCGAAATAGCACCGCCAGCACCTACAGCAATAATTGAGCCTGTGCGATCTGATTTTACCTCGGATAAACGCTCGTATCATGACTTTATTCCAAAGTATTAAAGATGTTGGTTTCTTATAGCAGCAAAAAAGTATCCACGTGGTATGCTGATACACACAATGATACTATAGGATGGTTTTTATAAAGGGATACCTGATTTTCGTGGCTGGGCCGGATTCCTTGTCAAGGATGAATTGCGTGAAGTCAATCTAAATGATGTTCTTGGACTTATCAATCACTTATGAAAAGCATCGACTAAAATTATTTCATTTGCTTTTTGAGTATTTGCTTTCGTTGCAATCTGAAGAATAAATTAACTTACCAGACATTAAGAAAAATATATATAATCAAACAAGTAGAAATATTAAATCAAATTGAATCTGATGGTGAACTTGTTCACGAAACTGCTAAACTATCACTGTCAAATACGCCGGAGGACCATTTAAGGCAGCTTTTTAATGATAGGTATTCAATAACGGAAACAGATCCACTAAATTGTGAATTTCCTGGATTTGACATTGATAGACACCAAACACACTATCAATAGTATGTTTGTTCAAATACTTGAAGAGTGGAGAAAAAAATAACAGCACAGCAAGATAATATTCTTCGATATAACAACAATTGATACGGCGAAGGTCGTCATATTTTGCCGGGAATTGTAAATATATCTCGAACGATCTCGGTCAATCTCGTATGTGATGCAATATATGGTAGTTATCAAACAGATCTTGAAAAAAATCAAATCAATCTTAGCATGGATATATTCTTTATACCTTTACGCCTCAAGTCCCTCCCGGATATTTGATCGTACAAGAAATGGTCAATCCGGTCTATCTACGATGTCATAATCCACTATTATCAAGGATACATTTCAAACTAACTCACCAGACCGGCCACTTGCTTGATTTAAGGATTGAAATTCTGAGTATAAATTTATATGTAAGATCATAACGATTTTTAATCGTGCAGAGTGTTTTACAAATTAAATCAAAAAGTATTATATAATGTTCCAACATGTGAGAGTTTTTATACATGACAAACACGTACTTGAAAATGCCATCATGATAATAATGATACAGCCCCCAGCCAATACAGAATAATTTAGTGTTAATATAATTATTGATGAATACATCAGTGAAACATTTTGTTGACGCAGGAACAATAATTGAACTGCAGCGAGAACATATTACTACGATTACGTGTGACAGAGATCAGATTCAAAATTATGCACAGACTTGTACTGAATTTGATCGGCTTATAAAACATTGTCTAATCCTTGACAGTATCAAATCAGGTAGGTATATTATTTTTTTAATACTGATTTTGATGAGTTTCCCCACCGAGATAGACATGCGCCACGACTGGGAAAACTATACAAAATTAATATTATACAGATAATTATGGTGTTTCCCCACCAACAATAGGGACCTCAGAATAAATGATGATGATATTTCACCCGACACAAAATACCACACAGAGGCGTCACGACAAGGTCCTAACTTTTATTTTCATTACTATAGTCACTAACAGCGCTTTCGCTTTCATTTTCTGACATAATCCTTCTTAATTGTCTATACGTGTGTTCATAAAAAAAATTTGTTTCGTATTCGTGAGACAATTCTGATCTAATTTGTACGATCGCGCGAGAAAGTAAGACGAATTTATCCATTTCTGATTCCTTGATCGCAATCAAGGATTGGAACGTAGCTTGCTGAAATTGCTTAATGAATTTGTCCTCGGCTGGTATTGTATATCCACCTTCGTATTTGCGCTCTTGTAATGATTCAAAATCACAAATAATATTTTCAGGAATTAGTTAATTATCTTGATGCCGTCATCTTTTAATATTTTAATTGCAGAAATAATATCATTAATATTTTCATAGTTCATTATACAATAAATATGTATTTAAATTATATTCTTCAACCATGATGATATAATACCATTGTGTAAAACGCAACCTCTACATTACTAAATAAAATATTCACTTACCTTGTCCACTTCAGAATGCAAACTTCCAGACTGACTGAGAGGTTTCGAATCTCCGTCTTTTATAGTTATGCATACGCTACACAGAAGTTTCCAGTGAATTACGTAATGAGTCATTCTGGAAATCCCATTTCTGGAATATTCTATGGTTTTTATAGTCGTAAATACACTTCAAGTTAATCACGTAATTAGTCATTCTGGAAATTCACATGATTCACTGGAAACTTCTCTGTATGCGTATGCATGAATATACAAGACGGAGAATTTTTCTGTCCCTGTCAGACTGAAGTGCAGAACAGCAGAGATAAGTGAAACATTTTCTTCAATGTGTTATGTTAATTATCACATAGACACCTAAACTGTATAATCACAGTAGCTATAATGACACAAAAAAATAACTACGCAGTAACAAACCAGTGTGTGTGTGTGATTTGGATTGTTAACGTAGCTTTAACAATTTTTCAGTCATATCGCTACGATGGCTGCAGTATGACAGTTTGTAATGATGTCCAGCACTGGGGCATCATGCCGCAGACATGTAGCATGATGTCCCACCCAGTCACATTATCCTGACACCAGGCCGACCAGTCCTAACACTAACCTCTTAATGCTGAGCGCCAAGCCAGGCAGCTGTTAGTACCATTTTTATAAGTCTTTAGTATGACTCGACCGGGAATCGAACCCACGACCTCCCGCATCCGAGGCGGACGCTCTAACCACTAGGCCACCGGAGAGGTCAGTACCAAACGAGATAACTACTTAACTGATCTACCAGAGAGAACTTAGCTTGACACAGTTATCTCCCTTCAGCATCGGGGCGATGAAATAACTGTTCTATCATGACATTTCGCCCGGCAAAAATATCTCCATACGCTCTACGACTGAAGAAACTCACAAAATTTATAATAATATATGATTATGCGACTTCCCTCACCGATACAGACAAATGCGATATACTCATCATCGACAATAGAGACCTCAGAATAACTAAATAACCGTTGCATGATGATTTCACCCGACCTACACGTCTTACGAGTGGGAAAACTCGCAAAATCTATAATAATATATGATAATGCGATTTTCTCCAACTCCAGACAAATAGAGTCCTCTGATCGATAAAATAAATGTTATATGATGGCGCCGTAAACAAACCATGATTATGATGAGACAAATTGTTTTAAATAAATAGTAGCATAATCGAGATAACTCTTTAACCGCCCTTCGCATCCTTGACAGACTTATCTGACACAATCGGGAGATACTGAAATAATACTTTTTGTTTAAAAATGTTTGACTACGCTGATTTAGTAATATTATTTGCGACTGATGGTACTGAAGGTATGCAAATATCAAAAATACTTGCCAGTAGCATTCTTTGTTTGAAATATTATTTCTTCACCACTCCCTGTATTTACGGATTTAACGACCCTAGGGAGTTTTATTTATACCTTCCAATATTTCCAAATTTGCAATTTTTGCTGAGTGTGACAGCTCTCTAGTTATCCAAAGAGATATTTTTCTTACCTGAATCAATATGATCGATCACAAGACCGTCTTCGAGTACTCCCCAGAAACATTCGTATAAATATATGACAAAGATAAAAAAATCCGTATTAATACCATACGTGAGATAACTACGATTATTAACAGTACCAACTGAGTTTTTTAGTCGACAATGTCTAATGATAATATCACGGAATGCTTCATAATTCTTGATGATAGGGTGTCTCACAAATTAATTATGCTCCATTTATATGTAATATTATTTGTCTAAATTATTATTTTGGAAATCCAGCTCGATAGTCTTTGGCGTTTCTTACAACTTTATAGTCGATGTTATTTTTTTCTATCATAATATCATTTGAGCTCTCTGTATTTTTTACCATCACATTGTACACACAACTGCGTTTCTCCTCTAACTCCAACACCTCACCGTAAGCGAGGTTTATTCCATAGGCTTCCACGACGCACGCTTTGTAAAAGAATTCGACAGAATTCGTTACGCAAGCTTTGTTACAAGGAGTTGTAGAGCCTATCATTAGCCACCTGCATTTCTTCTTTGTTTGAATCATTATATATAGATTAAACCTTCAGAATAGAGATTCGATCTTGACAGAAGAACCCCTGGCTTACCGATGCGTGCTTTGGTTGATCTGACGAAAACTCTGATCAATAGTGTTGAAAATGCTAAAAATGAATTTCGCAACGATGGTGCGTCTTACGTGTGGTCGACATTCAAAATCATGCGCAATGACAAAGTCATCGCCGCTGCTATGACCGATGCTACAATGAACGACAAATGAGCGGCAGAGATTATTAATTATCTTAACAGTCTTAACAGCAACATATCATTGTACGAGCTGTAATACAGTAATGTTGTGGAGCAATATTCTTAATAATCCAAAACAATTTACCGTAGACAGAATTAATAGTAGTCTTGGTCATACACGAGAAATACAATGTTGACCTGTCTTGAGTGTAATCGACGTAGCGGTGCCTGCTTACAAACGTGATCGCGGTGGTAATTGTGTATCATCGGGAATTATTTGTAATTGCTCGCGTACAAATCCACGTTGAGGAGCAGTTGAATCTAATCTGTATATTGCAGTTCTACCCGTGAATCTTATGTGTGGTAATACTTCAAATAGGATCAGTCGCTCTTTTTATCGCCTTCAAGTTCACCGGGTTCATATCTGACAGTCACATTACCTAATACTGGTTGTTTTGAAAATTCATGTCGTTTTAGTGGTATATGATTTTTTTGGTGATTGCGCTAACGGGTTTCATGGCATTTGTTCGGGTGATTTCATTATTTTACGCAACTATCACACTTGGTATTCTTGCAACCCATTCACGAGATCTCATATCTTTCTGCGTTATTTCAGTCGCGTATTGATTCCAAATGATCGCCCAGTAAGCGTTCGATTAAATCGTTCAACAATTGCCTGATCACGATGAATTGCGGTATGCTCTCGTCTAATTGTGACGTTATGTTGCTTCATCAAGGACGATACTGCACTCTGAAATTCTTTACCATGATCAGCCTGTAATCGTTTTGGCCATTGTAAGGGTCCTCGTTGAAAAAGTTGTTCAAGCGCAGATGAAACTTCAGTTGCTGTTTTAGTTTATAAAGGTTCCGCTTCCTTATATCTACTTGCAACGTCAACGACAGTCAACGCGTATTTGTATGTTAATTGACGTCTTACAATTTTACTAGTATCATGTGGTAAAAATAATATATCCGCCTGATGAAGTTCATTTAGAACGCTGACATCAAAATGTGCATGCTGAATTTGTTTAGGCGGTGATAGATAAATTTGCCATATTGCCAGTCGTGCTACCCAATTTTCAGCAGCAACACGTGTAACATTTGCTGCATCAGTGAGTTTACTAATGGCTGCTCTACCCTTCCAATATCCTCTTGGGCTATAAAATATCGATTCTATTATTTCAATAATCGCTTGATTAATTACCGGCTCCGAATAATAATTTACCTTTCATTGCAGATCTTACCAAAAACAAAAATAGCTATTGATTCTCTGAAAAAGTTATTTTTTATGGAATTTAATGCATGAATTAATTTCACATCTGCAATATGTCGTTACTGAAGATGTTTACTTTTATAAGCTACATCATGAACGTGACATGCTTGACCAATAGCATTTATTGGATATTCACCAAGTCTTGGTTGATCTTGTTTATCAAGTCGGATATCAAGTCGGGTATTAAGACCACAGTAATTATATCCAGGAAGATGTTTTTTCCTGGGTATTAAGCCCATGATGTTCCTGGTAATTTTTCTAGAAAATTGGCAATATCACCACTAGACACTTTGTGTCCTGACTGTGTCCCTAACTCAGTTAGGGAAATAAATTTATATTTTTTGTACCACATCGTATACACTTGCCTGTAACCGCACGCTTGCTATTTTTGGTTGTCGTAGTTGTTAATCCACTTGTGTGAGGTGGATGTTCTGTATCGACAACAATATAGATTCATATTATAAGTATATGGATGTAATTGATTTCTCAGCGACACGAAAGCAAGAACCAGTCAAACATCATCCAGCGTTACCAAATTCTATCAGAGTAATTATCATAGGTCCATCTGGGTCTGGTAAAACAAATTGCTACTTAATTTGATAATGAGATGGATCGAATGGGATAAGTTGTATTTAGTAGCTCCGTGAGTTGATGATCAGCGATGATAAGAAGTGTTTAAAGATTTCAATGAAAATGCAAAATTATTAAATGAAGATGGCAATGATATAATTGAATTTATTACTGATATTGATGAAGCACCATCGGCAGATGACATTGATGGATTGATTAATAATTTAGTAGTTTATGATGATGTGATGCAGGACAAACAATCAAATCCAGCAAGAATATTTTATCGAGGCAGGCACAAAAACACATAAGTGATTTATGTTACTCAACGATATACACAAATACCAAAAGTGACCCGATACAACTGTAATATTTTAGTTGTATTTAACGGAGTTGATACACATACTCTGAGAAATATTCACCAGACTTGGTGTAGCGTGGACATGGATATAATTAAATTTAAAAATTTCTTTTCGCGAGCACAGTCAACCTCGCACGGATTTATAACAATAAATGTATATGATCCCGGATCACGATATCGTATTGGCCTTGATAAAAGTTTTGGATGACAGACTGACTTAATTACAGCAGCAGAGTGGGTACGGCCTCAATGAAACGTCACGGTGTGTAAATAAGCGTGCATACTTCTTAAAAAAACACTAACGACAAAAATAAAGTAAGCAAAAAAACCAAACAAACCCAATTAGAGAAACTCTCGGTTAGTTAGAGGCTTGGTTTGACGTTACTGACCTTATTTTGTTTCGTTTTCGTAGGAAGACTTATTTTTCAAAAATGGAATTTCAAGGAACTGGTCTGTTCCCTCCTCCGGCTGCTGAAGTGGACTGTTATGAACTTCGGTGTATACATCCATCTATTCGTATACAACATCTAGAACAAAGGTACAAATTTTACCGAAATGTAAATACAAATACTGTCAATTTATTCACTACTCTAAAATTCCGCCAGGAGACTCTTCTTTGAAGAGTTGTAAATTTCAGACGCATATCCAAATCTATCTAGTTCCTAGAACACACTGTACTTTAGATGCTGAGGTCAGAGGAGATTAATCCTAGTGCATAGGTTATGTTATTTCAGGTTACTTCAATGTTAATAGTATTTGTCTGTCAGGTCTGATGCAAAGTCACTCTGATTTTTAAAAGAGTTTTCAAAACATTAAAAATGAATTAGACAATTAAATAAAGTAGCAAAAATAAAGAATCTCAGAAAGGGCTTATATTATTTAAAGATAGCTGATGAAATCAATATGTAATTAAAGGAACCACGTAAATTGAGAAAGTTGGTGGTGACACTAATTAAGATTACAGTAAATCTGGGTTGTATTATTCACTAACATGTTTTAGTACTATTCTAGCTTTTGCTTTGCAGGATGACCTAGAATAACTTGCTCCGATTTTCCATTTGTTAAAATATTTGTAAATATCGATACCTTCCAGAGAGCATGTTAACGGTTCTTATATACTTATCTAATGAGCAAGCAACACGTTGTTTTACCTCTAATCGAATGAGAAGTGGAATTTGTTCATCAGGATAACGTCGTATATAAATGAAACTCAAGTTCATAATTTCGAATAATCACGATTTTTTTAAAACAAAATAAAATGAAAGAACATTGTTTCAAAGAATATATTATGTGTAATTTGTAATGAACAAAAGGTAATGGAACATTATTAAGTTTGTTTCCACTAACTAATGTCTCTGGTGCAATTTCAGCTTAATAAATATCAACAATCCTCTTATTTCTTGAAAATTATCATCTCCTTAAATGATTACAGTAATACTGAAAGTAGCTGTTAGAAATGCGAATAATTGATGCCATTCAGACGAAAAAATCTTGCCATTCAGACTCGAGGCAACGCCAAAGACGTTAAGCAGCATACATCCTTGCACTAGTGTTGAGTCTCTTAAAACTCCTTTATTTATTTATTTATTTATCTTAATTTATTTTTCCAGTGTTCTAATTCAGTAAAAGAAACGCAAAAGCATTTATGCCGCTTACACAGTTCAAATTCCGTGTTGAACATGTATGAGCTTTTGTTGTTTGTTTTAACTCTATCAACGCTAGATAATTTTACAAACCTCATTTTTATGCCTCTTTATCCGTTGCGAAGATGTGTTTCAAACACGAGTGCAGAAAAGAAGGTATTACAAGTACAGCTAAAACAATAATACAACAAAATAGTTTAATGAATATAAGAGGCACATATATCACGATAATTACATATTAATTCACCCTACAGGAAGTGGAATTCTGAAAAAAACTAATGCAAAACATTAAATCAAACGTTTAGAAATTCCAAATATTCGATACACTTGAGTTTGGCTAAATTCCAATAAACATGAAGGCATCATAAAAAAATGATTTAAACATTGACCATGTAATGTCACGTACCTCTTTTGATCGATCTAATCGTAAACAGTAGAGAAAAAAGGTTTCCAATAGAGAAATACGAGCCATAATATCCAGTATATACGGGTCTAACAATGCTAAAATGCCATCAAGTAATGAGGTAGAAGGTCAGGTCAGAATAAACAAGTTGAATCATTAAAGATGGCCAACTCCATAACAGAAAAGAACTCTAGCGGTATTGTCTGGTCTGTTATATGTGTTAAGCTGAATAAAGTATAGCACCTCCTGAAATAATAAATGCTTCAGCAAGTATTGTTAAAGATATAAATGCATCAATTAAAAGCAATTAGAAAACATTTAATTTGTCAAGCATTTTCCCCAGTATTGTCAGGTTATCTATTTTCAGTTGGCGTTTTGAACAGTAATTGTTTGAAAGTTATTATATGAGCACTCCGCTGAAACAGTGACAGGTCTAGTTTAAATGACAAAACGTTGTGAAGCATCTAATTCCGTTTAAAGTCAAGTAAGACACCTTTCAGTTCAATTTGTAGAAGCCCAAAAATTGTCGAATGGAATAATTTTACTAATTATTAATACCACAATGCAAATTACAACTTCTGATAACGATTTTGGATATTGAAGCAGCTCTACCATTTACAAATATGTTGTCCAACTTCTTGATTTGTTCTCGCTTTTACCAGTTATCTCTTTGCAGTCTCCATTTTCAATAGCTATGTTCAGTTCCTGTTTGTACTCTTCCAGTTCCTTTGGTGATAATACGTCATTGCTTTTTGTCTTATATAAATCCGAATTCAAATTCACGTTGTCACTTATCCATTTCTTTGCTATTTATATAGCCGAAATATGGCTGAGGGTGGTGGAGAATTTTAAATTAAGTAATGCGAAAATCCTGTTTATGAAGATGATGAAGAAGAAGAGAGCTAACACCTTGAAGACGTTGATGGCAGTGTATGTTTTGCAAGCGGTTTTGCAGATGAAGGTAAAGGACGTTTGAAGATGTGGCTGAAAGCAAATTTATAAAGTATTTTAACCAAATGTCTTAATCTGTACGATGAAGACCCAAACAAAGGTCTTATTACGAATGACTTATAATGAAACTGCGAAATAAAGAACCTTAGATTACAAAACAAGGTACTCTAATATGAATAACTTGAAGGAAAGTTTGTTCAGATTTTGAAGTAAGAAAACACTGAGTCTAAGCTAGCTCACACATTATAGGAAGTAAAGCTACTAGGAGCTTGTGAATTGCACAAGGCTGGACAAAACAAGGTGATAGAGGGTATTTTTATTCATATTGCGCATCAAGATTCCAAGGTCGAGAATATGCAAATTTCAATTGCGTAGGATCGTGAAAGAGAAAAGAGGATATTTGCTTAAGCTTGTTGTTATATAAAGGCAGGAAAAAGAAAAACAGAACTGCAGAGTCTATAATTGACGTTTTGCTATCCAAGAATTAAAGGCGGAGAACATCCACTTGCGCTGAAATGATTGTTAATTCCAAAAAAGGAATGAAAATTATGGGGCTACGTAATTCCTATAGAAACTGTCACATCAAAACTAGAATATATGAAATCTGTTATTGAAACATATCAAAACGGGTAAAAGCGTTACAAGAAAACATTAGCAACGAAACATAGCCACACAAAGAAAACGCTGTTTTGGAATAATTGGAAAGTTTTGAACTAAATAAGCGCAATTATTTCAACATAAAATACTGTTGGAGGGCAAAGTTTAGAGAAAAAAGATGATGCACTCAAACATTATGGGGAAGAGAGGCTCAAGCAGCTTTTTAAGCTACAGCGATTTCTCACCCAAATAAAT
Organism: Sinohyriopsis cumingii; assembly: GCA_028554795.2. Classification (NCBI taxonomy): domain Eukaryota; kingdom Metazoa; phylum Mollusca; class Bivalvia; order Unionida; family Unionidae; genus Sinohyriopsis; species Sinohyriopsis cumingii. The sequence continues at coordinate 122,444,854 of CM068831.1, read as the reverse complement.
CGAGCTGTTTTGCTAACCTAACATTTCTTATCTCAGTCTCGTAATCTCAGACCAGTCGTCTCAATCAAGGTGTCCACACGCTCAGAACTACTTTCAGAAAAAGAGAAAACCTTGTTGTCTTCTGCTGTGCCTGACCACAGGAGTCTGACTTTTATCAATAAAGTACGAGGAAATCTCTGACAACATGAAATCACCTTATTGATAAAACGTCAGACTCCTGTGGCCTGACGTAGTTGTTTTGAAAACAAACAACAATAACAATAACAAATTTATAACACAAAGCATAAATAACTTAAGGTCAATCCATCTTTGAGAACACACCATACGAAACATTTATCGAGAGAGACACACACACGCACACGATGTCTAGCTATCTGGTATTTTGTTAGTTTGACACAGCATGTCCAATTTTATCCTATATGCAGGCGTAACTCATAACATTTTCAGGTCAGCGTCATTCAATGTAGCTAAAGCTACTTAACTAGGTTTAAATACTTCGTGTGAAACAAATTATATACTGTTAGCACCATTTAATGACGATGACCTAAAATTGACTGTGCTACAGATAGGATAAACGTCTCAATGATGTGTGGAATGAACTATGACAGAAAAAACTGATATATACACTTCAAAGCCTCGTGGAGAGACAAATAATATAACCCAGGGGTCTCAAACTCAAACCACCCTGAGGGCCGCATGAGGGCATTTTCGATGGCCCAGGGGCCGCACTACATTTGTTATCTCTCATAACACCTTGTTACGCCAATCATTATGCGGGCCACAGGATACTGCTTGGAGGGACGCATGCGGACTGCGGGCCGCGTGTTTGAGACCCCTGATATAACCCCTTGACTGAAATTTCCTTGTCTTGGTCCAAAATACCAAAAAAGATTCTTTTAATCAAGGGACACTCAGGCTATACACATTACCGGCCACAAAAGTCCCAACTCTCTCAACAACTATAGAAAACTTAGTAACTCATAAATGTGTTATGTCAAACAGGCTTTCTTCTAATTTTGTTAAGCGTATCCATGGTGCTCCAGCTGTATCCAAAATATATCTACAATCTTTAATGACAAATAATACACTTATCAGCCAGAAAGAATCATTTATCCTTCCACACATTAATCCAAACGCAAATTTCACTGTAGCACTTGCCATATTTCCAAGACAGAACAATAAATTTTCAAAGAATCAGTGATAGTTCAGCACATGGTTATCCTCTAGGGTCCGTATTTGGAGGGTCTTTCATACACGGGGGTGATTTTACAATCAATATTAATTACAACACAAGTATGTCACAAACAGTTTCACCTCCTCCAAGGAAAAGGAGAAGTATAAAAGATAGTGACACAGATCTCTAATTACCCATGGATAATCTAATGCAACATGTTACTCTTACAGTTTGTACTAAGTATATCTACAGCAGAGATGTGTACCATGTATCGTTTAATTATTTACAATATAACTTTTCAAAATTGGAACTGATGAAAATTAAACATTTTCTTGTAATAAATATAAATTTTTATTGTTAATTTCATATAACATCCATATATTGAATGTGATAGTACCTCATTACCATGAGACGTTTTATGTTGTTATTTTTCTTTGCTCACGCATATAAACTGTGTACTTCGGATGCATTGTTCACACACAGCCCTCATTAACATATTTGTATTAATGAGCCGAATGTAAACATTTGGATTAATATAAAAATAAATGATCGTTTATTTCATGGCCAGACTTTGCATACTGAGGTTTATATTGCTTTTGGCATTTTTGAAATTCAACATTTTCCACACTTCGTGGTTGTTATCTATCCGTTTAACATCCAATAATCGGATAGGATTTTTGGACCGGACAGTCATCAAACTCCTTCTTGTTTACAGGTATTTTACCCAATCGTTTAACTCAATTTTAATAATAATAATAATAATAATAATAATAATAATGACTTTGAATAGCGCCTGATCTTTAGAAGCTCTAAGCGCTTTACAACATTAGACAACACCTATAAGATAAAAAACATATATAATGACATGATTACAAACACAAACACCATGAAATTAGAAAACATAGAAGAAGAAAAAACATGCTGAGAATATTTAAGGTAGGAAACATTATTAGGTCTTTAAGTTTGTTCTTGCAGTCGAAATAAGTGAGTTTTGAGAGCACTCTTGAATGTGATCACTGTGTCTTTGTGTCTAAGTTCAGTGGGTAATTCATTCCACGTTGCTGGGCCCTGGTATGCAAAAGAACGCTGTCCATATGACTTTGTTTTCATAGTGGGAATGATGAGTATACGATTATTAGAAGAGGAGCGTAAGTATCTTGCTGGTGTGTACACATGGGTGAGGTCGGATATGTATGTTGGACTAGAGTCCGTCAGTAAAACGTAGCACAGAGAACAAATTTTGTGTTTGATTCTGGATCGAATGGATAGCCAGTGTAGGTTACAGTGCAGCGGGGAGGTGTGCTCTGATCGTGGTACTCTAAGTATGATCCGAGCAGCTGTGTTTTGAACTTTTTGAAGGTTTTAGAGTAGATATTGAGATGAACCAGACATAATTGAGTTACAATAGTCCAGTCTTGAAAGTATTAATGAACACACAAGTGTTTTAGTGGCATCAGCTGAAAGATATTTGCGAATGGATCTGATGCGTCTCAGCTCAAGATATGCAGCCTTGCATATGTTCATGACATGTTGGTGCAATGTGAGAGTACTGTCCAAAGTAACACCTAGGTTTCGTTCTGATTGTGTGAATTTAATGTTGGTGTTGCTGATATTTATTGTTTGATGTAAAGGATGTGAATGAGAAAGTCTTTGTGTTGCAATCAGAATGACCTCAGTTTTATCATCATTCATCTCCAGCTTGTTACTTGTCATCCATGATTTCACACCAGAAATGCACCTCTCTACACATTGGATGGTAGCATCAACTTCAGTTGGGTGGCTAGATTTGTATATTTGGGTGTCATCAGCGTACAATTGGTGAGACACTGGATGATGATCTATGACACTTAAGAGCGGCTGAGTATATAGAATGAAGAGAACAGGTCCAAGAACAGACCCCTGTGCAACACCACAACATAGATCAACTGGGCTAGAGTGTATTCCATTTGCAGACACAATTTGTGTCCTGTTGACCAAGTCGGACTTGAACCACAGTAAGGCTGTATCATGAATGCCAAATACATGCTGGAGACGGTGAAGAGTGATTGGAGTTTTGTAAATTGCTGCTGTATCCGAAAATACCGTCTCAACAAGTAAACAATGGTGGCTCCTTCAGTTAGTCTCAGTATAAACGATTCTTTATTTATTTCATATCTTCCAATTAGACCTTCTTTAATGAAGGTACGAGTATGCGCTCTTTACTCGCCGGACTCACAATTACATTAGCAGAAGTGCTGCGTAACATGCTCAGCAATTCTTACAGTGGGACTATCATTATCATATTCATTCTTATCCTCATAATTGTTACTCACTTCGTCTGTGTTGTCCTGTACAGTTTCTCGTCGTACTGTCACAGAGTGTGAATTAACTTTCAGAAGAATATTCTACAAGACGTTGGTATTGGTAGTATAGTTTAAACTGAGTTTAACTGAATTTATTAACTGTCAGAACTAACAACGTTCATGTAATGATGAAATCCTATTATAATTTTTCATACCAGTCTTAACTTTGCTCATTGAGTGTTGTTCTTTAAATAATATTTTATTCAAATGTGTATTGGACTGTTTATTAGATGTCCTATTTTCAAAATTGCTTTGATTAAATCTACATTTTTCCTAACATGTCAGACCGATGCTTTTCAAAATAGTGGTTGGTTTTGACGGGTTCAACGCCATTTTCAGCTCACGATAGGCTAGTTATACATGGCATCCAGTATATTTGGTGGAGGAAAACTCTAGTAGGCCCCGGAAAGAACCACAGTCCCAGAAGTAGCTACTGGCAAACTTTCTGTCATACCCTTGCTGACGGGTCAAAGACTGGAACTAACGCTGACAAAAATGAGACGTGAGTGACCTGTAAAGGTGAGCGCCTTAGACCACTCGGTCACTCAGCGCCTTAGACCACTCGGTCACTCAGTGCCTTAGACCACTCGGTCACTCAGTGCCTTAGACCACTAGGTCACTCAGTGCCTTAGACCACTCGGTCACTCCGTGCCTTAGACCACTCGGCCACCCGAGGCCCCTCTTTCAATAGGAAATTTTTCTCTTTGCTTTCATTAGAATAGAACAACCAAAAACAAAAACGACGCGGATTCAAAGAAAAACCATTTTTGTTACCCTGTAATGACTTCTCTAAAACAATTCATGTCCATATTTTTACTACTGTAATTAAAACTATAGTCGGTAATTCTTAAATATTTGAACAAAGTTTTGCAAATACCTGCTGTCAGTGATAAAAAAAATTCTCCTTGCGATATATCTAATAGTGATTTAATGGAATTTTAACATTGCAGATCAAATTAAATTTCTTCCTCTTCTTATCCATGGTATTGTTGATTAAATTTATTTATAATTGTATTTTATAGCAACACAGAAATTATCGCATCATGATATAAACGTGAAATTTGTTACACAATTACATAATTTTATTGTGTAGTTAAATTTCAAAGAGAATGTTCTATGAAAATTGTATATTCAAAATCAGTATATCCAGTGAAACTACTGAACACATCAAACAGTCTTCATGTATATCTTGTAAGAGCTCTTCTTACGGCGATTTCAGTTTGTGATAATTGTTGCAGACAGGTTTTATGAATTAATAAATGGTATAAATGTTCCAGGAAAATTACAGTTTATGATGTTGGCACAGTTGCTTGGACATTCTTGGAACGAAATTCGAGAAGTTCAATTGTCGCAATGATTGCACTAAATTTAAAAGATTTTCATGACCAGTTATTTTCTTTCATGTCTCATAGACAAGCTGTGGTCTCTCATGTCTCATAGACAAGCATAGACAAGCTGTGGTCTCTCCTGTCTCATAGACAAGCTGTGGTCTTGTACATTTGATTTAATTTTAGCCTTTAAAAGACGTTGTTGGAATTAATTTCGTATCTTGAACGTTATCTCATTCAATTTCTAGTGACATCATTTTTTATTCTGCACGGACATTGTGTGCTTGCTGCATTTATTTAAATTGCAAACTATCTTCAGCTGGTTTCTATCTCTTAAATGATCCATCACATCATTTCCGTTCAACAAGTGATGTATGTATGTATGTATGTATGTATGTATGTATGTATGTATGTATGTATGTACATATATATATTCTTATGTTATGCTCAAATAAACAGTAACACAAGAAAGGGTGAAAACAACAAGCTTATAAAAAAAATAATAATTTATTTTCCTGGAAAAATACTGTAAAAATGAAACAAATATGAACTTATGGTTTTAAGAATCAAATCCAAAAATAATCCAAGAATAATCCACGAATAAAATGTTAGAAGTCCAAATAATGATTTCAAGTTCGAGTCCCGACGAAGAATCCAAGATGGAAGGCGATGACGTATGCTGTAACTTGTACTGTGTTGGAGTCAACAGTTCCTTGTAGAAACGCCAATAATTAATCCTCCGATCTAGGAAATCCAAATAAAATTTTCAAGAAATGTCCTTGTTCAAGAATTCTGTATGAATACAATACTATTTCCAGAGAAACGAATTAATCTTTTAGAGTCCAAAAAAATCTGATGAAAACTTAACAAATAACTAAAAAACAAAAATAATTCAATACTGGTCACAACAGAAGAAAACAACTTGACATCAAGTGTTTAAAAGCTTGGACTCTGAGATCTCTCTCTCTCTCTAAACATCACTATTAATACTAAATACAAAGTATTTTGCAAGTTTGGAAATGCCTAATTGCAAAATAGAGGATCACATGATCATGTTTACATATTAAAAAAATTATGTAGCCCCTGTATGTCCTTGATAAGAACCAAACATTTTACTCCATGAATAAAAGTTGTTTACTTGACCCTCAATCAAGGCCAGGAACTAAGCCAAAAATATAAACTTTTTCTATTATTAGTTATCTAAGGAAAAATTCAGGTTAAACTGAATTTTCTGGAGAATATAAAATTCCTAGTAAACGAAATTACATTACATTGACATGTAAAGAAAATAAAAAGACTCCAAAACCCACAAACAATCAAATCAAATCAAATATAAATTAAATCAAATATGCGTAACAACATATATATATATATATATATATATATATATATATATATATATATATATATATATATATATATATATATATATATATAGATTGGTCTTCAGTTAGTCATAATATGCAGATGTCACCTTGTTTGTCATATCGCAATAAAGCTAGCCTAGATAAGAATAAATCCCTATGAAAAGTGTGCATTCCGTGTTGAACACCAGTGCCAGACACAGCTAGATAGGAATAAATCCCTATGAAAAGTATGCAGTCCCTGTTGAACACCAGTGCCAGACAGCAGCTAAAAGGCAAGCATATGATATAGAAGCAATGGATACAATGCCATTTTGACTGTCTTTTCTAAATGTGCTTAAATTATATAAGTGAAGAGAAGATTACCACAATTTGTGGTCTTCAATTTTGTGGATCACGTTAAAAAATCGCCTGACTTTTAGTTTTTCCTCGATAAAGTGAGGAAAGTAGCCCTTTTCAAAAATTGTTTGTAATTATACATTTTGTTTCACTACTTTTAATTTAGGCATTCCAAATGTATTATTTCTCAGGTTATTAGTCCATACTTTGATCCGTTTCCTTCCATGTATGCTTCAACCAGCAACGTATCTACTGATGTACGATGAGCTTTGCTGTGTGAAACAAATTGGTAAAATGCCAGATAATTGTCTGATTTCAGTTTGTGTGAAAATCGTCCACTTTGCAGTATTTAGAGTTACACCTTTCCAGAACAAATGTCTTTTATCACAGTATGTTGAGAAATATTACATGCTTGTTATGACAATTTTCTCTTGCAAGTTCTTAACTTTTGGTTGTAAAACTTTTCATCAAACTATTCTTTACAAGTTTTTGTTCCTTTCCATAACCACAATGTGTATGTCATCTTCCCTTCACTTGTAGAGCCTAAGTACATTTAAAAAAGACAGTCAGTATTGGCATCGTATCCATTGCAACTGTTTGGCACTGGTGTTCAACACGAGTTGCACACTTTTCATAGGTATTTATTCCTTGCATGCTTATGTAATTTTTAAGTAAACTTATCCCTTGATGATTCTTTCAATCATGTTTAAGTTGTTGCCCCATTTAATTGATATATGTGTAAGCAACTTGGCTTTCTGGATCGTAGTAAAGAAGTCTTAAATGTTTGTCAGTCATTTAAAACAAAATGAAATGATCTGGAGAATACATTACATCAACTGGCTTAACATGTTATCAAAAGCCAACATGATGAATAAATGGGTACTTTTCTCAGCTTTTGCAATAGTCTTTTGAGTTATGTCAAACACATTATTACTTCATATTTTGCCATTCATCTGGTTGAATCTAAATTAGCTTCTTCACATTCAGGCCCCATGTACTGTTTTAAATACTTGTTACCTATAAAGTCATTCATGAGTAATTGTAGACTGGCCTTCTTCACATTCAGGCCCCATGTACTGTTTTAAATACTTGTTATCTATAAAGTCATTCATGAATAATTGTAGACTGACCTTCACATTCAGGCCCCATGTACTGTTTTAAATACTTGTTATCTATAAAGTCATTCATGAGTAATTGTAGACTGGCCTTCTTCACATTCAGGCCCCATGTACTGTTTTAAATACTTGTTATCTATAAAGTCATTCATGAATAATTGTAGACTGGCCTTCTTCACATTCAGGCCCTATATACTGTTTAAATACTTGTCATCTATAAAGTCATTCATGAGTAATTGTAGACTGGCCTTCTTCACATTCAGGCCCCATGTACTGTTTTAAATACTCGTTATCTATAAAGTCATTCATGAGTAATTGTAGACTGGCCTTCTTCACATTCAGGCCCCATGTACTGTTTTAAATGTTATCTATAAAGTCATTCATGAATAATTGTAGACTGGCCTTGTAATATTTCAAGATCTTAATGTTGTTGTTCTGTAAATTTAGCTAAATACATATTTGCATATATACCCACATTAATTACGTAATATTTCTTCTTTTAATTGTTTTGCTATCTGGTCACATGCAGTTTATTACAATGTTGTCATCACTGAAGTAATTTTTATATCTGCATCTTTTTTGAAATTTGGAGTTGATCTTTTTCATGCTTGTAATTTAATAATTAAGTTTTATTTTTATTTAATGTTATTCTCCAACATTTAGTAGCTTTGACCATTTTTATCCTGTCCAAACTTGTAAAGAAACTGGCTTTCATGTTAACCTTATGAAATAATTATATCACCTTCTCTGAAAACAATTTAATTAAATACAATGTAGCAACATTATATGTACATGAATGACATAAATTAAAAATTATGTTCATTCTCCTGTGTTCATGATTTTGCTGCACTAGAGTTTGCACCTCACTTTAGACTAAGCAGTTGTGCTAGTATCATGCAGTTTATTCAGTATGTTTAGGATTTTTCTGTGCTACAACTGTAGTATGTCATCTCATAGACAGTAGGCCTGAACTAGTGAATCTCAGTTTTTGTGTTGGTGCTCAAATGTTGTATTTTTTATGTTAGTTTTGTCATATCTGTGTTCAAAAGTATACAGCTCTATTGCTGGCAATATCTATACTACTGACATAACATACTTGTCAAGTTTGATATTTACTGTGATATTTCTTATGGAGTGCATTATTGTGATTTGGTGCCATTTTCAGAACACGACAAGAACATAAAGAAATGCAGCTTTATGTAAGAGACAGAAAATTTAACACACAAAGAACAAGCTCTATTATCTTCTTTATTAATGGTATCATTCATTTAGATAAAAGCTATATTTTTTTATGTACAGATTTAACAGTTATTCAACACAATATATTCCAATTTTATTCAGTAACACACTGAGGTCCAAGTCTTCAACTGTATCATATACAACTTTTGTTATGTTTTCTCTAAAACCTCCAGACAAATAGAAAATGTTACATTGCTGGATACATTCACAAACTGTTAACTACAATATTTTTTATACTATGCACTGTAAGATAACATGAATCAGCAAATGTTACATCTGAGGTGACAATAAAAAACGTCTGTACATCAAGGGGAAGTAGAATGCCAAGAATAATTTGAAGATCTGTATATAATACAGATATCACATAAAAACTTATCTTACCGAATAACTCTCTAAAATACTTTATGTGTGCAGAATCAGGCTCAGAGTGAAAGGCCACATGTATAAAATGTTCCTTCATGTCTTTACGTGTGCCAAATCAGGCTCAGAGTGAAAGGCCACGTGTATAAACTGTTCCTTCATGTCTTTACATGTGCCAAATCAGGCTCAGAGTGAAAGGCCACATGTATAAAATGTTCCTTCATGTCTTTACGTGTGCCAAATCAGGCTCAGAGTGAAAGGCCACGTGTATAAAATGTTCCTTCATGTCTTTACGTGTGCCAAATCAGGCTCAGAGTGAAAGGCCACATGTATAAAATGTTCCTTCATGTCTTTACATGTGCCAAATCAGGCTCAGAGTGAAAGGCCATGTGTATAAAATGTTCCTTCCATGTCTCAACATTTAAATGACTCTTCACTAATGAACTGCCTATGGATAAATTGTTTTAAGATGCCTCGTGAACTAAGCTCAAACTTCTATGTTTGCTGACATTTTTTCAAATACTTTCCCCCACATTTAGTATGTATATTATCATTCAGATCCTTAATTATAAAGTATATATGCCTGAATCCATTTTGAAACTCAAAATACACAAGATATGAAATTATATCACATTCATTTCTTGTGTGTATGTGTGTGAGAGAAAGAGAGAGAGAGAATACATCCTGATATAGCCTCAATGAAAGCATGAAACTTTGCTTTTATGGACAGAAATGACTTTCTGTCTGACATTTATTTAAAACAGACATCAGGGTATATTACCCTAAAGTAAAAATTTATATTCCACTTTAGTAAAAATTTGGTTGTTTGCATGCACTGTACATGATGGATACACATGAGCTTATTCTTCCACACCAAGTAAGCAACATGCATGTAACCCAATGCCTTATTCTTCCACACCAAGCAAGCATCATGCATGTAACCCAATGTCTTATTCTTCCACACCAAGCAAGCAACATGCATGTAACCCAACGCGTTATTCTTCCACACCAAGCAAGCATCATGCATGTAACCCAATGTCTTATTCTTCCACACCAAGCAAGCATCATGCATGTAACCCAATGCCTTATTCTTCCACACCAAGCATGCATCATGCATGTAACCCAATGCCTTATTCTTCCACACCAAGCAAGCATCATGCATGTAACCCAATGCCTTATTCTTCCACACCAAGCAAGCATCGTGCATGTAACCCAATGCCTTATTCTTCCACACCAAGCAAGCATCATGCATGTAACCCAATGCCTTATTCTTCCACACCAAGCAAGCATCGTGCATGTAACCCAATGCCTTATTCTTGCACACCAAGCAAGCATCATGTATGTAACCCAATGCCTATTTTGTGAGTGGATCAGGTTCTCATAAGTATTCCACCAAAAGCTCAACTGGACAAGTCATTCTTGTCAGGCATGCATGGAATGTAGTAGTCAAGATTAAAGGATTAAATGTTGCACAGCTTAAATGTGCATGTGAGAAAAGTAGCCATTGTGATGGAACCTCCTATAGTATAAATAATGTATGAAAGGTTAATATCAAGTTTATCAAGGACATGATCATACTGAGATACATATCTGCAAAGGAAACAAAGCTTTAAGCTGGTCCTAATACTTTAGTCATTTAAGCAAAATTATCATGTCCCTATTTTCCTGCTAGAGGTGTAAATTACAGAGCATTTAGCTTCAACTGAAACCTGGGCTGGGTTGAAAAAACAAACATAAGGCCCATGTCAGCCTCAATGACTACTCACCTTTTTGAAATTGATCTATTAACCAAATGTATTAGCAGTTAGCAAAGTAATTTTAGTAATGAATGCAATATATATGCAACCATATCATCTGTACAAAACTGAAAGGACTTTATTCTAAAATGCCCCCCCATCAAGTTTTTGAAAGAAAAAATTATTTAAATTTGTGTGTATTTGTAGAAAAGTGCCAATATATGGCAGGAGACTCGCACTGTTATACATGTGCAAACTTTAAAAACCTTGATGCAAAATCCTCTCTTAAATTATGACAAATTTTATAATTTAGAAGTTGTTTCAAGGTCTTTATGTTTTTAGAAACTGAGACCATACTTCATGGAAAACTGGCAGTATTTGTGATATTAGATCTTGAATCCTAAATACCTCCTGTAAACTAAGGTTGCAACTGGTTAAATGACCTTTCAGAAGTGGCTGAAAATAACAGCAACTGTTGATGGATGATTGACTAATGCTAAATAACTGGATGAATGCAGAGCCACATCATAAGCCCATTAGGCCTTAATGGCCAGGTAAGCTAAAAAAAATAATTATATAAAAGTAAAAATATAAAAAAGATCGTACTGCTGGCATTCTAGTGTAAAAATGGTTTCAGAAAAACAGGTAATGTGACTCTTTCCAGAAGACATTTGTGACTTATGCAAGAATATTTTTAAAATAACGAAAATGTGACAGCTACAACTATAGATATGCTCAAGAAGATATTGTAAAATGGGACACAAACCCAGCTCCTAGTTTCCAATATAATGCTGGATAACTGAGAAGTCACAAAGCAAAATCTTAACGAGACAGAAGAATCATGTACAAGTTTACATAAAAGTTATTATGTAACTGCAAATAAATTTTTATATCAGGGGAACCAATTTTCAAGGATTTTGTAGCTACAACCACAAATCTGATGACCGTATGAAAAATCAGGACCGTGGTCAATAAATTACATGTTGTGAATTAGACTATGGTATCAGTGATAATGCCTTTTTCAGATAAAATCACAATATCAGCAACAAAAGTAAATTAATTCAATGTTTAATAGAAAGCAAAACAATATATAGAAAAAACATTTTCCTATGCTAATAGTTGAACCCACAAGTTAAAATATATCACTGATGCACCACAATATGCACTAGTTATAGAGGAAATACAATTATCTTTTTATTATATAATAAACTTGTTCCCAACTCAAAGCTTAATAGATTCGAATCTCTCTCCAGCACCTGCCTTTTTTTAAAAAGTTCATCTTACCAGTAATTTGAATTAAATTCAGCGGCTAACTAAAACAGTGATTTAAAAGAGCAATAGGTATACAATAACCTAAATCTGCTCCAATAAATTAAATTTTTTGGGACATTCTACAAACTGTCTTATCCTCTCTAACTACAAAGTGAGTCAAATTAATTGCTGCAGCATACCATGTGTTTCAGTCTTAATGCTTCTGACATGGTAGTACAGAGGACGTAATTTCAAAGATGAGAATGGTGGCAAGTCAGTTATCTTTGGCAACAATAATTTCCATGTCTGGATGGCAAAGCTGTTTCTATTTACTGCTCTTTATCTTGATGCAAGACCTTCTGGAGGCACATTGCATGAAATTATGGAAAATCTAATAATGAAAAAAGGTAACAAAAATATTCCTAGAATAAATCTCTATAACACACAACTAAGTGTATAATAAAAAAACAATTATTCAAAAGCCAAGTCAATTAAAATATCTTGGAAAAACTATAATATTTTGTAACAATCAACTAAAATCAAATATGGGGATGAATTCATTCTTTATTAAGGGTATACAGTCTGGTGGTTTTCCAGAATAACCATTTCCATCAGTATTTAAATTCAAAACAAGGATCATTCTTTGTTGTGTCTTTAAATTGTGGTTTTGAGTAACTGTGAAATCTACAAAAATTTGTAACCCACTAAGAATAGGTGCTGCAATATGACAGCAAGGCAAAACAATTTGCTCCATTATGTGGGCAGTACTATCACAGAGATTAAAAATTAAACCATGAAGCTAGAGATAAATAGGGCTGCTCCAGTGAAATATACTTGGGACTCAGGAAAGGAACATTTTATGTGAAGTAGTCACCCAAAGATGCAATTCAAAATTTTGTATCCTTTAAATATAAACTGATTCTTTAATCATAGTAACCTGGCATACATTTTTTTTTAAAAGTGCCATCACTGGGTATTATGTATGTTGAATAGACTTTTGAATTTTTAAATGGAAAAATGCAAGCTAAATTTTCAATACATACAACAGATCATAAATATCTTATTACACACAAAATAATTCATTCATCATCCACTGCCCAAAATAATATTAATCAACAGAGTCAGTAATGATGACTACTATACAATTAAAGATGTAAAAGTTAAATCTAAAATAAATGTTTATATAAATAGTGTGCATATAAAAATTTTCAATTAGATATAAATGATCGGTTCAAGAATCTTGATACAAAATTAGACAAGATTTCAATATTATGAAAAGGCATCCATCAGTAGTAAAGGTTTGATGTGTGTCATAATGACAACAAATAAATTAATTTTATACATGATAGAGATGTGCATGTCTGTAGAAGTATCTCTTTTTGCGACCAATAATTATTTCCCTTCCTTAGTCTTTCCATCTACATGTTGTGAAAATGAAGGAATAAAACTAATTCCAGAAAAGGTAGAGAGAAAAAATAGGGGTATTTGATCAAGACAAATTGTGTGAAATTTATGTAAATTACTGAAATATAAAATCTTTTACTCAGCTTGTAACTTAAACAAAAGCATGCTCTTATAAGCAGACCTGTTAACCCTAACAAGACCTTTTTAGTAAGACAGTGAATATGTTCAGCAAGGTGTACCAAAATATCTACTGCTATTGTCAACTTGGAAAGAATACATTTTTAAAGTTCATAAAGGTAATCAGAGACTACTATGGCAAAGACAAACATTATGTTCTGCTAAAACTTTGGGAAGTACAGTGTATACTCATCACCTACAGTTGTTTGAGAAACTGGAGTTCTAAACCCATGGAGCTTCAAGGATTCCTGCTCAATCTCTCAACCTGACACAATCTTTGAGGTGTTTTTCAATTTCATCTGGTGATGGAAATCATTCCTTCAGCCAAGACATACTCAAATCAAAATGATATGTCCAATAAATGTATTTGTTGCCTTCCTTTATTTTTCTCTAATAATCTAAAAATTGTTTATACTTCTGTGCTGACAGTTGAAAAATTTTATGAGGCTTATCGTCTAGTTCACCTTCAATATTTTTGTTTGTTGGATGCCACTTCTAGAAAATGTTATAAACAACAGCCTGATTATGCAGTTATTTAGCATGAAAAATATAGTTTCTGTAAATATTGTTTGGTTGAGTAAAACTGAAGCTCCATTGAATCTAATATGAAACCTGAATCCAGATCAAACACAGACAAGCCGGCCTGGATTTGACTCCACAAGCCTGTAATTTAAGGGACATTTAGGTAAATTCAATTGTATGGATTGGCAGGTATGTATTAGCTATCACTTCAATCCAGGTTTCCAATATCTTCCTCAGGGCCTGAAAATAGCAGTGGTCCAAGGTCAAGATCCTGCAATTTTTACCATCTGACCTCCTAGCTCAATGAAAAGTCATTTGAACCTCCCCCTCCTTAAGAAAATGAAGATTCAAAGTATTCATATATATAGTCTCAAAGTTGTTACTTCAATAAGTGTAAAATGTTGACACAGATGTCTGCAAAGGTCCAATCCAATCAATGTTAGCTCAGTGAAAAGTCATTTGAACCTCCCCCTCCTTAAGAAAATGAAGATTCAAAGTATTCATATATATAGTCTCAAAGTTGTTACTTCAATAAGTGTAAAATGTTGACACAGATGTCTGCAAAGGTCCAATCCAATCAATGTTACTCAAAGTGTACCAATGTTTTGCTGTGTACAGTACATTGTGTACGAACATAGAATAAGTATTTGCTATTCTTTCCTCTAGATTTTAGTACCAATTCATTAGCATATCAAAACTGCAAGACATACAGTTTAATTCTCATTCAAAGAGATTATGTCCTGTTACTTGGAAAGAGAACATTCTAATGTTTCACATGAAGGCTTATTCAGCAACACTTGTAATACCTGATGGATAAGATTGTGAATATTGTGTGACTGATATGTAAATGATATGGCTGAATTAGCCACTAACAAGAACATTGAAGCAAGAACCAACTTTTGCACATGATTCTGTTCCAAAATACATGACTAGCAATAATGATGAGTCATGAATTTATGCAACTTTTGCATCCACTGGCAAATCCCAAAAGCATTGCCCCCCCCCCGAGAGGAAAATGGCCCTCCAACAAATGGAACAAGTCAAGCAAGGATGTAAAGTATGGCAAACATTAAAAAAAAATGTGTGGGTTAATATGATGGGATGACAGAAAATCTATTGTGTTTGACCTGTTTGAAGTTTCCTGATTTGATGATGGATCAAGTGACCTTAATTTTGGTACATAGAACTTAAAGGCTGACCTAATTCATGCTTTTGCATGTAATAAAGAACACAGGGAATTGTGCTTTTGTAGGAGTCTGACATTTCTTGGGTCCAACTTGTACCTGTCACCCACAAAGGCACCTAATACTCACAGATACTACTTTCAAACTCATTTCGTAATCATCCATCTTTCCTTTACGAAAAAGTAATGAGAGAGAATTATTTTGACAAAATATAGGCCTCACAACATGAGCAATTTTTATATGTGAATATTTTTATAAGAAAGTTGTGACAGTAAGGTCATTTTCAGAAAATGTATGAAAAAATAAGGAGTCTGAAAAAGAGTTAGAAAAGTATGACAAACATGCACTGCTGGAAAGACTGCTTCTGGTGCACAAATTCTAGTGCATTAGATACACCAATAGTCACCATTTACCATACATGTTAAAACCACACACATGCACATAACCACTGCATGTTTAAATCACACACACACACACACAACTGAGATAAAGGCAAGCCATTATTTTGAGGCTGTCTAGAGAAGAAATAATTAAATTAACAAAATAGTAAACCTGATTTAAGAGAAAAGGGGTTATCTGAAAAGGGTCCCACACTACTGGGAAAATGAGAGAGCATGTACATAAGCCAGGGTAATTCCCAGTATGTGGCTTCTCATTCATGCATAATCAAACCAGCAAAAAGGGCATAACACATAATCAACTTGCAAGTAGGCCAAGCAAAGTGTGCAAGCACATACCCTTAATGTCCATGTGTCAGGAGATTTGTGCCCCATCTAAATCCTGCAACTACCTCACCTAAACAAAAAACAAAATAAATTTTGTACTACCTCAACCAATCAGAAACCAAAACAATCATCTGAGCACAGTGCATGCTTACAATCTGGGAAAAGTTACTATTATTTTCAAAATCTTCATTTCTCTAATACCATTTTGGTCTGCAACATAAGGGTAAACAAAATATTAAATATATCAAACTGGATGATTTAGGTGGATTTTGGTTGTTGCTAGGGTTACCCAGATACAAAATGTAGCAAATCTGAACAATCTAGGTGGAGTTTAGTGGTCGCATAATTTTTCTAACTAGTCATCAGCTACAATGAAAACAATTACCTAATTAGTCCTGATTTTGTCAATTAATGCAACTTTAAGAGAAAGGCTTATTATCTTGATATAGATATTTTAAAAAAAACCTTACTATCAGGCTGAGGTATTGAATGAAACGTACATGCTTTTTTTCGGTACTGCTAAATTCTGTAAAAACAAGCTGATAAGAAACTGCTTTTATAGCACACAAATGAAACAGTAGGTAAAATGAAAATGCAGTTCTATGTGCATTTTTAAGGTTTCAATTCTCACAGCTTTTAAGCTTAAAATGTGACATGTATCAAAGGTCTCACTGCTTTTCAGGCTAGACATTTGATTTCATGTATCCCAGTTTTCATTCCTTTTAGGCTTAAAATGTGATATCAAGGGCCAAAATTCGCACTGCTTTATGGCTTAAGGTTCTCACAGCTTTTCAGGCTTGAAGCTTGATATCATGTATCCAAGTTCTCATTCCTTTTAAGCTCAAAATGTGATATCAATTGTCAGCGTTCTCACAGCTTTTCAGGCTTAAAATGTGATATCAAGTGTCAGCGTTCTCACAGCTTTTCAGGCTCAAAATGTGATATCAAGTGTCAGCATTCTCACAGCTTTTCAGGCTTAAAATGTGATATCAAGTGTCAGCGTTCTCACAGCTTTTCAGGCTTGAAGTGTGATATCATGTATCCAAGTTCTCATTCCTTTTAGACTCAAAATATGATATCAATT
The DNA here is from genome assembly GCA_028554795.2 of Sinohyriopsis cumingii. Lineage (NCBI taxonomy): Eukaryota > Metazoa > Mollusca > Bivalvia > Unionida > Unionidae > Sinohyriopsis > Sinohyriopsis cumingii. The sequence goes on along the minus strand of CM068831.1, from coordinate 122,427,510 downwards.
GTCAGCGTTCTTACAGCTTTTCAGGCTTAAAATGTGATATCAAGTGTCAGTGTTCTCACAGCTTTTCAGGCTTAAAATGTAAAAGCATTTATCCAAGTTCTCAATGCTTCAATAAAAATTTGGTTCCAAAACATGCTGCATTTAAGAGATCTTTGGAAATGATATTTATATATATATATGTATATAAAATATTTATAAAACAACATATACATCATTCATGAAAAATATGCACATTTACACGTACAAAAAGGCATGTTTTACCAATTAACTGTAATTATCATACAACATTAATTACAATGATACTTGTAATTGATATCTGAACTCTTATATGCATGTAAATCAACATCTAAACTGTACAGATATGGACTTTTACTACTTGTTCTTGAAAATTAATATGCCTAAAAATTAAACCACTAAAAATGTGAAAAATATACTAGCACAAACTGTATACACACATGACATAATATCAGGAAATAATCAATTCCTTGACAACATTTGTTTTTTATCACTGCTGAATAAAATCATAGATGGTTACATGACATACATGTACAACATGATTTCAGACTACCCTCCCTCAACAGAGCTTATGGCTGTCTCATTTTTGTTACAAAAAAAGGTGCTAGATTTATCCAATCAAGGTGTTTTGTTTTCTCTTTGTTTAAAATTTTAAATTATAACAGATCATCTTTTATGATACTGAAATAAAGCTGGTACTGTACATAAAACAACCTGGATTACGTATTCTTTAAAGCCATCTACAATTTTAGCTTTGTGGAACTGAAACAACAACAGAGCCCATTTTTTCTATCCATTTATATATAGTTTTAAAAAACTACATCCAACAATCTGAATCTAGAACAGGTTAAAGCCGATTACCAAAATTATACAATTTCTTGTCAATTTTGAGAATATATAATACTCTTGAAACATTAGAATTTTAATGAGATATAAATCTACTTAAAAATCATGGCTATAAAGTAATACAAGCAAAGTAGAAAATTAAAACTTTCTTGCTAGTGATATTTTGTATTCAAATAAGAAATATGCTGGTGGATACTGAAAAGAGCCTGATTTGTGCTAGCTGAAAATACTAAATTCATTTGCTGGTACTGAATAAAAGTTAATTTAGAGTCCTGAAAAAATGATCAAACTTGTACATCATTTATTTACACTCCAAGATGTTCTAGTTCTTTGGGAAAAAAAAGTTGCAGCAATCCTCAAATCTGATTAAATCCTTAAGTGAATACAGTAGGGCTCTTTTCTGAGGAATGTAAGAAAGGAGCTTTTGTTCTTTTACAGGACGGTTACAAAATATTCTGGACAAAAGTATCACGACAAATGAAAAAGCAATAACAGAAAAATCGATAATTTTCACTCACAATTCTACCTACAAGGAAAGAATTTTCATGAATGGAGAAAATAATATAGTAACTTTTGTAGAATAAAAAGCAAATTATATTAATCTTACAAGTATAGGAATTAAAGTAGTTTCCACTCTGTGTAAATGATAAATGCTGCATACTTGTCCACCGCCTACAAATGATAAATTACACAGATAATGTAATGAAAACAGTGACATTAAAGATGGCAGAGAAGACCAATTACTCCTCATACCAATTTATCACTCGAATATTTTTAATATATCTATAAAAGAAATCAATCTTTAGCGCAACACAAAAGCTCTTTCTTTGCACAGATGAAGAATGCATGCATGCCCCTATGCAAAATAGTTCAATGATTCTAGGCTCAATACTAGTAGTACTGTATTTTCCAGCCTAAAGGTTGATACTTTCTGACTTGGAAGTCTGGACTTTGTCTTATGCTCTGAATCAATTTTGTATTTGGATTCTATCAATGAAATTGCTTCAAGTAACAGTAATAATTTCATTATGATATATATAATCTCTCTTTCTTTGAAACTTTTTCAATTTCTCGTTAATTTTCTTTACAGTTTTCATTTCCTCATTTCCCTATTGGTAACCTCAATAATTTGATCTCATCTGCTGAATCTTGACCTCAAAAAGGTGTCAATTGGAATAACCTGGCCAAAAGCTCTAGACATAGTAAATAACACTGAACAGCGATGTACTTCTACTGAGAGTGAATATCATTGTTTAAATTAACTGTTTATTTTGAGGTGTCAATTGATAATGGAATATATTAGTATCCTTGTATATGAGGAAGATTACAACTGTCACATAACTTAACATTACAGATAACAATGGTCTCACAACACCCTCCAAAATGAAACGAGACAAAATGCATGTTAGCATTAGTGACTGCAGTTCCCAAATATTCTGGAACAGCATACAGTGATGCCATTAACATTCATGAAACTAGAAGTTACTAGCAAAAATGATGAAGCCAAGGTTTTGATATGGCTTCATTTTATACACCAAAAGTGACTTAAATATGGATGAGGGATGAATAATTTACAAAATTATCAAATTCAATCTATCCTACACATCAACATACAGGCTGGAAAATATGGTAGTCCCTTAGCTTGAGGCAAGTAAATTTCCTGTTGTATTACAAACTTTCATAATGTCAGCTGTATGATGGCTGGTAAAGTTTCAGCTACTGCCAATCTGCAATTTGTAGGAAGGACTAGTGATGACTGAGTAGGACTATCAAATTTTTGAATCTACTAGTCCTTTTGGCAGCAAATAAAGATGATATCACCCAATAGAATTTATGTTAAATTGCTGGCCTGATGATATCACCCAAAAGAACTGCTGTTTTTGTCTAGGTGCATTTAATTACTGAATGGAGAAGTTCCAAGTAAGTACAAAAACTATTTCAATAAGTAAAAAATATTAGTGAACCTGTACTTAGATTTCCAAGACATTGCCTATTTCACACTGAAGAATTTTTCATGTAAAGATTATCAATGCCACTCCCCACTCTCACACCCCTTCAACACAGCCACAAATCTCACATTCAGCTGACGTGAAGTGGTTTCTTTTCTTCTATATCTTGTTTTACACATATAATGTACCATCCGTAAGCAATCACCTCTCTCAACTATACTGTTCCTGCCTTTGGTGTTTGGTAAAGAATTCTAAAATGGTGTATCTCAGTTTGACATTTTATGATGTACAACTCATCAGAAAGTTGCCTATTTGCAGCAGTTTCCTCATATTATGATAGGATTTCTACACCAGAATCTCAGTCATTTTTAGTTGTCTCTTTGAGGTACTTAGGATCTTTACTGGTCTGTTTCAACTCAGACGGCATAGTGACTGTGTGACTAGAGTCTGGCATTGACAATATCAAGTTCAGGTGACACAACATAATACTGACCCTTTTTCACTGACGCCTACATAGTATCGACTCAGATACAACCAAATACACAGTGAAATCTTCAGTATTTACAGGTGGAGTCTGGGCTGAACTACACTGTACTTCTGGGTAACTGACAACTAATTTATGATCCATGATGTTTCTACCTTCAGCAAGTCTTTGAAGAACACCGAAGTAATCAATAAATAGGCCAGGTAAAATGTGCTCTGCAAGGAGAGTTGAGTAAAAGTTACAACTGAAGGGAGAAGTACAGTTCACTGAACTACACTCTACTGCACCATCCACCAGCATGAGTGAAATATGGTCAATACACTTTGTGCATACTGTAAGAACATAGTTTTGTTCATCTAGTAAAAGAGGTTAATTTAAAGACATGTCTGCTGCCAATCAGCATTTAAATTACATATCTTAAAATCTGAATTAAAAATGAATGGAGGCTTTTCCACTTTGTCCCGTTTTGTTAGTCATCAACTTCAGTACAGTTTAGTGGTAAATATTTGCTACCTTTGTACTCAAGATAACTCTGTTTACAGAAGAAAACAAAACCCAAGTCAGAAGTGTTGAATTTTTAGGACTAATGCATAAAGCTTCTTATATAATACACAAAACTTATGATTTCATCTATCTGACTGCTGAATTTGGTCCCAAGAACCACTTTCACCAAGCACACAGACTTGTATTCCAGATGTTATAAACAAAAAGAAAAATGCTGAACTAATTTGAGGCATGTGATGATCCATCAAGCATTGCCCTTTAGTCTGTATCTTCATCCTCATCTTCATCTTCTTCCTCACTCTCTTCTTCAGAGTTTGATTCCTCCTCTTCCTCCTCCATACTATCCTCCTCATCACTATCATTTTCCAGCGTTTCCTCATCGTTATCTGAATAACTGTTCTCAGTCTTGATATGGAATTCCTCCTTTTGTTTATTTTCCACCTCAATTCGTTTTCTTCTCTCTTTATTTTGTTCCTCTGTGTCCTCATCTACTTCATTTGGCTGTTCTTCCTCTTGGTTTTGTATCTCCTCCCTATCCTCTTCTTCATGGTTGTTATTTTCTTGATCATTTGTTTCCTCAGTCAAAGAATGATTTTCTTCATTCTGTGTCTGCACACTGTTTTCTCCTGGCTCCTCAACAGGATCTTCAACCAATGGAATGTGTTCCATGGGTGGCATTCTTGCAGATCGACGCATGAAAGACCGTTTTGCTGTCCGCCTCAAAAACTGCTGTTCATCTAATGCATCTTCCAATGCCAAAATCCTTTGTTTGAGAGACTCTATCATCTTTCCCTGATCTCTCTTATCCTTCTCCAGGGCTTTAATTCGGGATTTAGCATTACTGGTATCTCTTTTGGCTTGTGTAACCTCCATTCCCATTTTCTGTATTTTAGATTTATTGGTTCTTAAAAGTTTATTTTTGGATTTCACCTGTTCCTTTAGAGCAAGTATTTCCTTCTTAAAAGTTTTGTTACAAGTGTCACATTGGTATGACCTTGCCCTCTTTTTACCAGAGTGTACATTTTTATGCTTCCTAAGAGAACAAGCCAATGTGAATGCTTTTCCACAATCTTCACATTTGTACGGTTTTTCTCCACTGTGAATACGGAGATGTCCCTTTAAAGTGGAGGACTCCGTGAATGTTTTGTCACAAATTTCACATTTATATGGTCTCTCTCCTGTGTGTTTTCTCTTATGTTTCTTTAAATGATCCGACTTTGTGAATGTTTTCTCACACTCATCACACTTAAAAGGTCGTTCTCCTCGGTGTAGCCTGATGTGCGCTTTCAGATTTCCCATCTCTGCAAACGGTCGGCCGCACTCCTCACATTTAAATGGCTTTTCTCCACTGTGAGTTCTTTCATGTTTCTTGAGATCTCCCGCCTGTATGAAATTTTTATTACAGACTTTACAGAGGTATGGTCGCTCACCAGTATGAATGCGGAGATGGACTTTCAATGCATCAGTTTTTATAAATGCCTTACCACAGATCTCACATCTATAAGGCCGCTCTCCAGTGTGGGACCTCTTGTGCCGCTTTAGATGGCTGCTCTGAAGAAAAGCTTTTCCACACTCGTCACATTTATACCGCCGGTCTCCTGTAGTACCAGGTTCTCGCTTTCGGGGGGTAACCTTCACAGGTGGAGGAGGTGGTGGGTTGTATGAAGGAGCTGAGGTTGTTGGGATAGTCCTACTCAGTTCTTCATTCTGATTTTGGTACATCAATCTTTGGCTTGGAGCTGGCAGGAAATCCTCAGGTGAAAGAAAAAATCCAAGCTGAAAAAAAGTAATCAAGTGTACTGTACTTGTTTTTATAAACAAGAGTCTCTGAAAAAAAACTGCCACTCTACTGGGGGAAAACAATATCCAGGAATTCAAGATCCATTAGACTGCCAAGTGTTGAAACAATCTGATATTCTTCAGTGATAACAAGAGTTTTAAATTATCTGCCGTGCTGCATTTACTGGATGTCAGAGTGGCACCATTGAAAACCCCATGTCATAATGATCATGCCACCAAGAGGGTTAGTCATTTTCATTAAGGCTCAATCTGCACCAAAAAAAATCTCTTCTCATAAAAACCCATGTCAAATTGACTTTCCATTTATAAGGAGTAGCAAGATTTTCATGATGGCCACATATCTGATGTTGGATCATTGCCATTTCAATTTAGGATCAACAAAACAATGTACCAACCCTTTAGTGAAGACCCCATTCTGATATGACCATTCTTTCAGGTGAAGTAGTGATAACAAGATTTTCAAGCTGGCTACCGTGGCAGCTATATTTCACATCAGATCAGCACCAATGACATTTGGGACTAACTAGACAACATAAAAAATCTTTTGTCGATGTGTTTATACGAATTTCCAATCAGAAACAGTAGTGATAACAAAATGTCCAAGACGGCCATGGTGGCAACCATATTGGACCTTTAATCAGTGCCATATCATTATGACCAACTCAACATAATAGGAAGTCTTTTTCTGAAAAGTACATGTCAATATAATGTTCTGTTCATCAGGAGTAGCCACAACACAATTTTCAAAAATGGCTGCTGTTGTGGCCATATTGGCCATTTGATTGGTGCCATTTTCATTCAAGACCAAGCAGACATAAGAAGTCTTTTAGCAAAACATCATGCTGATATGACCATCAATGTAGGTGGAGTAGTGATACAAGTACTTTCAAGGTGCTGCATTGGACATCAGATTGGCACCATTTTCATTTAGGACAAAATAGACATATGAAATCTTTACGTCAAAACTCCATGGTGATGTGATGATCCATTCGGAAGGAGTAGCAATGACAAGATTTTCAAGATGTTCAATCAGCACCATTGTCACTCAAGACCAACTAGACCATGGGATGAAAATATGTGTCAAGTTTCATGGCAATCCTTCTAGTAGTTTTGGAGTAGTAGTGAGAAGAAAAAAAACACTTGTGGAAATGGTTGGATAGACAACAAATGGTTAACAGATGACAGAAAATGGATGACAGACAAAAGAGCATCCCATATACTGTACTGATCAATGACCAGTATAGGTAAAAATGGTTAACAGTTGGAGTCAAGACTCAAACATTAACAGTGTTATTCAGAGATGTATCAGAATGTTCAGTCCAAAACATGTCCCATGATGATATAAATGATGCATTAATTCAAACATTAACAACGTTACGCAGAAATGTGTCAGATTGTTCAGTCCAAAATATGTCCCATAATGATGTAACTGCTATGTCAGATTCATACATTAACAGGATTATGCAGAAATATATCAAAATGTTCAGTCCAAAACATGCCCCATGATGATGAAACTGATGCATTATAAATTAGGAAGAAAACAAAGTCCTCCCTTTGATTTTCACTTTTAGTGTCATAAAGCAGTCTCTAAAATGTAATTTTATGCCTTTGCAGCACTAACAAGTGGACAAGAAATGATGTTAATCTCACAATGTAAATCTGGAATTGCACTGTCAGGGGAATTCTCTAACCAAGTTAAAATACCTGTGAAGACGATGACTGATGAGGTCCCTGATGAGCAGCCTGTGGTACATGATGATGGTGACTGACAGAGGGCTGGCTCATGGGAGGTCCTGGATGGGGACATGATGGGGGATGTAGGGAAGGCAGGTGTGGGTGATTTGGTTGTCCATGGGAGTGGCTGTCTCTGAAAAAGACATGAACATAAATTAAATAATTCACTGATAGCAAAAGCCAAAAATGCATTCTTGAACCTTGACTTTAATTTCCAGCGGAATATAAAGGATGTACAGCTATACTTGAGACCAGACCACAGCTTTTTTTATGAAATACAGGAAATGAGATTGTGAGAATATCTTTTTCATAGATTCAATAATAAGACTTAAAGATTTCTTATAACACCAGTTTTGCAGCAATATCACATTGCCATATGGATTAAAATCTTCAACAGCTCACACTTTTTTTGGTACTTTTCTCCCCAAATTTGCATTTAATTGGATACTTTTTGTTCATTGTCAATATCAAATGGGATAATTACAGTCTACGTCTGGCACTTGCACACACATAAGTGTGGGAGGGGGTGGGAATGGAGAGAAGTAGACAGATTTTCGTACATTTCGGGTTGGTTATGGTTGGGGAGGGTAAAATATCTTCTTTAATATACAGGTTTTGCAAGTGTATCAGTCAGATTCTACCCTAGTATATACATTAAAATATGGATAAAACAATGCTACAGTAAGCAAGAGGTCAATTCGATGAGTAATTAAGAATATATTTTACAGCTGTGAACAAATCTGTAAACTTCTGTCTGATATTCATTTTGTTCCAACAATTATCTTACCTCAGAAAGGATAACAACAGTTTATTTCCACATTGTCTTTAATTCAAGTACTGAAGTCATTACAAAAACTACCAATGTCCTTAAAATCTGATGCAATCCTTTTCTTTATTTTCTTAAAGGTCAGCAATGCAGACTCAGCGGTACATCAGCCAGTCTACGTTGTAAGCAAAGACTACATTATTATAGTTGGACATTGTCCTTAGAATAGAACCATTTAAGTCAAGGAGTTTGCTGTTACAATAGAAATTTATTCCATTTTTTTCTGTTCATTTGTGGAAAGCAATAGTCATCAGCCAACATTTTAATTTATGTGGGCATTATTGCACTTTACCTTTCCTATGTCTTTTTGAAAATGACTTAACTGTTGTTGGGAATTCCTCTTTACCCATGTAACTGTATTGTCTTCTCCCAAGCTTGGCTGAGGCAGGGAACTAGTTCCTTGGTACCTGGCAGTGGTAGAGGTTACTTTATACTGTTTACACATGGCCATTTAGCAGTTATTGCAATGTACATCATACATATAAAAGAGGTCAATACCCATTTATTAGTATCAATTAAACATTTATTAAGTCTGAATAGGAGATTCTTAAAGCATAGCAGAAACTCCCATGTCCAATTAGTTGGTTAAAGTGTCAGTCTCCACATATATAATAAAATTCCAGACATTCTTGCACAAGATATTTCTACAAAAATTAATATTGCAGCCAGATATTTGTGAAAGTAAATATACAAACATTTAAAAGAGAAATAATGAGTTACAAGAAAAAAAGAAAACATGTATATACTTCATAAATGTACCAGAAAACTTGTCAATTTTAGTTACAGATTTCTGTTGCTTCAGGTTTTGTGTTATGTTTCACTTGTTTTCTTTTATTTATAACAATGATTTTTTCTTTCAGAAAACAGAGTTTTACTAGACAACAGTATTTTATAGCACAGTACCCTTTTTTCAAAATTAATTAATAAATGACAATCAGGAGATTTACAACCTTGAAGATACATAACAATTATGGGGCATTTTCTAGTCAAGTCTATGGTTGAGTTTTATTTGACCAGGTCTTCAATCGAGTCTTAGATAATTCAATCTAACTTTTTTGTTGCTAGCATCTTTTTATCTTTAATTATTGTTAAGGCTGCATATACTATGTTATGAAGGTTTTATAAGTGCTTTAACACACGGTCATGGAATAGAGTTTGAATGATGGAATGTTTGTGGACAAGACCTGGGGCCATTGTTAAGTTTTAGGATTTTCGTAAGTGTTAAAACTTTAAGGTTTTACAATAAGTAACAGAAAGAAGCAAAACAAACAAGTTTAGTACAAAAAAAAAACAAAAACATTTTCTCTATGTTACAGTGAAAATTTAAGAGGACCTAACAGTATTGTGAATTAAATCACAAATAATCCTAAATATTCTCTCACAAGTCAAGCATAAAGAATGTTCCAAATGAAATCCAATATTGAATGTGCCAATGTACCAATAGTCTTGAATAAGCTGATGTACCAATAGTCTTGAAAGGTTGAAATACCAACAGTCTTGATGTATCACAATGATATAATCCAGAATGTCTTTGAATGAATTCACAATAATCCCAAAGTAGTGTTTGTATTCAAAATGACAATGAGCACTTTTTAATTCCAATAAGTAATTTTTAAATAATGATTCCTTTCAAATTATATCTGAACACAACAGTAAATTATTCCACAGACCGAACTATGATGTATAATTAATTTTGTTCATTTCAGCCTGATATAAGACATAACTACATGACCAGGATGTGGGCCAAAAGTTCACTTCCAGAACAGTCTAAGTAAGTAAACAAGGCCAGACCTTAAATTTTAATATTAGCAAACAACTTGTAAAATATGATAAAAGTCTGGATGATATTCTCAAATCATGAACAAAGGTCAAGCACAGAATACAAATTAAATAAATAGAGAACTATTTTCTGGATATAAGCTTTCACACCTCTCTTTTCTGTGCTTTGTTGCTATATAAGTGTTTAAATAATTCAGAAATAACACTATTGGATGGGATTAATTATGGGCATCTTATATCCAGTGTCCAAGACATTAAGTTAGCACCTGTTATCCTGTTATTGGAACTCATTTGTCAGTCGTAACAGGTAAATATATATATATATATCTGTGTGTGTGTGTGTGATTTGGATTTTTAACATAGCTTTAAAAAAAATCAGTCATATTGCTAAGATTTATGCAGTGTGGTAGTTTATAGTGATGTCTAGCACTGGGGCATCATGCCGCAGACATGTAGCATGATGTCCCACCCAGTCACATTATCCTGACATCAGGCCAGCCAGTCCTAACACTAGCCTCTTAATGCTGAGCACCAAGCAAGGCAGCTATAAGTACCATTTTTGTAAGTCTTTGGTATGAATTGGCCGGGGATCAAACCCATGACCTCCTGCATCCGAGGCAGACGCTCTTACCACTAGGCCACTGGAGCGGTATGTTGAAAGAACCTAGCTGGGAGCTTGGATATACTAGCATATATATTTTACTGAAGTTTCAAATGTGGGTCTAAACTTGATATAATCACAGGAAGATTTCTGAACACCTTCATATAACAGTAAATATTGCAAGATCTTTACAATAACCATTTAACACATGAGGTATTGAGTCTGGTATTGCCCACTGGGCTTGCTAATATAATCTGATGGCAAATTCACACATGTATTGAAACCGTAAAGACATGCTTGAAGCACACAGTAGCTACCATGTCTGTTATGGGTGGCACCATTTACCTTCTTTCTTAGACTTTATATATCCAGGAACACTTCCTAGCTTAAAAAGGGCAAGTCATCTGTACAACCAGCATTGTCTCTTGAATCTCTTCATGATCCTGAGCACTAGGCTCTAATTTAAAACTTAGAAACTGTTCATAGCCTCACGTGTACAGTATATAAAATGACTTCATGTTGCAAGGAAGATAATCTGTGTCAACAGCCTTAGACGGGGTCTGTCCTTACTCACTTGTAGCCCTGCCCCTGTATCTGCAACTTGGGAACCATAGATTCCCACTCAAGAGCAATGCAGTGGCTCTAAGGTTTAGCACTGGATTCATAACCAGAAGGTTGCCACTTTGATTCTCACCATTCGATCAGTCTGGTTCAATAATGAAGTTCTCCTGATTTTCCTAAATTTAAGGTCGTGAATCTCTTTGCTATTTGCAATTCAATTTGGAAGTATTTTTGAATTAAAGCCTTTCTGAACTCATTTAAAGCAAAAAAATACAATATATAAAGTTGTGACTAAAGATAATGAGTATATTAAATGCTTAAAAAAATGCCCAAATGATAACAGATAAACAAATGTTTTGGGCACTTTAATATGGTGATAGAAGCAAACAGGACACTCTATTTAGCCAAATAAACTAGCATGAAACTACTACAAAATTTCAAAAGTTGTCAAGATTTTAGCAAAACTTCTCTGCAAATACATTTATAAACTTTTACATGTTTTTGCAAGAAATATACCCTTAGAGCCCCAAACAAAATTCTTACACATAATATGTAAATAAATTCTGATATTTACCTTTATTGGTATGCCAAGAAAATCAATACATGTATGTACTTTAGTTGGGCTAAACCCACTTAGTTGTTTTGCCCAGAGGTTACAATGCATCTTACTTGTCAATTCCTCCATAGCTTTAATTCTAAGTAAACTCACTGGTATTCATCAAAGACATGTAACATTTCTGGTTTGGTTTTATGGTGTTTTACCTAATGGTTTTAGTTAGTATTTTTTCTATAATGTGGTTATTGGTGTGCATTAGAAATACACAAATAACAACTACTTTGTTTGGTCAAGTTAACTTTTAAATATTTTTCCTAAAAGGTACAAAACAATAAATTTATTCCCAAAAGATTAACATAGCAGAAATCTTTTCATCCATGTGACTATGATACTTAATTGGTATTTTCCAAATTCGTGTTATTAAATTATTATCAATCTAGATAACAAGTGGCATTTATCACTGGCCGAGCTTGAAAAAAGCATGGATACAATGCGAATAACACTGAAAAAATTAATAAAGATTTCTTGGATATCCCCTCACTGTTGCCTTATGACAGTGCATACATCAGAAAATAACCCCCATTTATCGATTACATGCTAGCATATGCATAAGCAGAAGTCTCTATTTTGTTCTGCATCAAAAAGTACTTCCAATGCTCTTTTTCAAAAATGATATTTCATACAAGTACCTGTTGTACAGATTCTTAATTTTTCAGTTTCCCTTTAATTTCTTTACAGTTTTCAAGACTCAAATTTAGCACATTAATGAATGAGCATAAACAGTTGTAAAAAAAAAACTGTCTACATGTACACAAGACATTCATGCAGTCATAAGAAAGCTGTGATTTTGATGCTTTCATTCTTTAGTAAAGACTTACAACAAGCTTTATAATGTACACAGCGTATTTAAGTAAATACTAAAGAAATTTCAGAACCCTTAGAAATTATTATTTTGTAAAGCTTCAGCATCAGAAAAATCTGCAATAATGTCAGGTTTTCCAGTACAATAAAATAACATGTCAAATCCAATTACTGCATTAATACGGACTTCTTTGTCATTGTTATTATAATTGCATAGTTACGGTTTTCATTTTGAAAGCCATATACAACATTTTGATAAGAAGATGTAAGTTAAAACTGATAATTATGACAAACTGAAATTACATGTCATACCATTTATAGCATACATTTATGATCAAGTACACGGTACATAAAGAAATACACAGGGCTCCTACACAAATATGATTTTTATTTCTGTCACTAAATTCTTGAATGTTTACAGCAAAAAGTTCCAAAAGCAGGATTTTGTACACAGGAAATAATTTTAATATTATTCAACACAACAGGAAAGATAACCACATACTCCGCATTTTTTTAAAAGATAACCATACAGCCGTTTGAATACAAGTACTTCAACACTATTGACTGACAAGTAAAGGGAGATAACTGCACTTAAATCAAGATTTAGAGAAATCAGTAAACTGGAAGACTGCCATGGCCATGATTCTGAAAATCCATCAACTTGAAATTGCTGCTCATTTTGAAAATCCATGACATTTCAATTTGTTGCCATTTCCCATGACTTTGCCATTACTTTCATTAACAAATATTTTCCCAAGATGGAAACATTGCATATAGACATGCATGTCATAATTCTTTACAATGATAACAAGGCAGCCTGCATTAAAACAAGAGGCATACGTGGGTTTGATATTGCTCACCTCAAAGATATATATATATATATATATATATATATATATATATATATATATATATATATATATATATATATATGTATATATATAAGCTTGTGAAAGCAGATTGATATATGTAGTGAAACCAAGGATTGGAAAGAAAAGTCTGGAGTACTCAGTTACCACACTGTCGATTAGGCGCAAAAGAATAAGTGTTTCCAGTCCCATTCTAAGAAACATTTGAGGCAGGCTCGTCAAAATAAGATTTTTTTTAAAAAAATTTAACATTCCCTGTCTATTTGCTAAAAGTGAACCATAGCTGCATGACCTAATTTTATTCCTTGAAGAAAATATATTGTCAGTATTAGTCAACAATATGATGTTTAAAGATACATTTGTACCCTCTATATAATTATTTAATTAACATCAGTCAGTGATAAATTTCTGTTATTCTGAACTTACCATAATTAGCAAACAGCATGCGAATGCAACAATTACTGAATCATGTTTTATATTACTGAATCATGTTTTTTAGTTTATGTCCCAGAGGTACGGAATATATTAAAAAAACAGTAAGCATGCAAAAAAGACTGATGTCTGACACTGTTAGTTACAAATGAAATCAAATCCAGTCACAACATTAAGATAATCTGGAATTATTTGTTAGTCAGTATGCAAATTCTCCTTATTATTTTCATGATATTTCCCCAAAATCAAAGAATCCTGTAATCCCATAGTCACACTTTTCATAATGGAGAATGAGAAAAACCTGCCCATAATTTTTTCCTAGTGCATGGCTGTTCATATCTTTGTTGGTGCTAGCAATGACCAAAGTCACCCAATGGTGATAAAATTAGGACTGCAATTAATTTCCATTTTATACAACATAATTGGCAATCAAAATATTCAAGGTTTGCTTGCATTAGCAGGCAAATTGCTTTTCTTCCTTTTCCTTTTAATGGCAGACATATTTGATAGAGGATCAATAACACTAGTAAAAAGTTGCAAGCCCTCAATATAAAGAGGTTTTATATCAAATTCTGTTGACTTGTTTTTTGAGACAAAGTGGTTTAAACTTTTGTTTTATTTTAACAACATTAGCTACATTTGCTGGCAGATCACCATTATTTGCATAAATCCAACCAGTCTTCATTACCAGGATGCTTTCTGTCAAGTTTGGTTAAACTCTATTCAGCAGGTTTTGAAAAGAAGTAATTTTTAAAGTTTTTCTAGTTTTGTTCACAATGGCAGCTCTTCTAAATTTAGTAAATGCGGTCAGATCAGGCAGCTGACTGGAATCAATTTGTACACATGTGCAAGGTCTTCCTGCCAGAATGCTTTATGTCAAATTTTATCAAATTCTGTTCAACAGTTTCTGAGAAGATATTTAAATAAGAAATTGTTGGTATACATACAGAACACTATGCATAATTAAAACAGTTCCATGTCATACAATGAGTTGGCCATTAGCTAGGAAGCTAATAATTAAAAAGATACTCGAACAGTGATAGAAGGTGAATTCTGTAGCATTATCTACAAGCACTCAGATGTAAAACATTAATTATTACAGTGTATTTCTAAATGTGCTTGAATTATCTCAATTACAGAACATGTCTATTGACAAAATTGTAAAAATGTGATACCTCTCTTTATGCTGAATAAATAAATAAATAAATAAATAAATAAATTGCTTCTTAAAATGATTATTGTATTAATAAACAAATTTATGAAAATAGCAAGTTTACTAACATGCTATTACCGTGTTTCTCTGTGTAGAAAATAAATTGTTATGATGACCCCTCCAGATATTATATGAAGTTAAATTCAAGCATGTCCCTAGAATTATTATGAAAATCAGCAGCACTTATGTCTTATGAAGTCACTAAAACATTTATAACATAGTTAATGAATGAACTCAGACCTGAATGAATAATATAATATATATTATGACAATAATTGCAAGAACCCTAGAATTAATCCTAAAGGTACACAAGAAACAAGAAAGAATTTCGATATACAATCACTGAAGTAATTAAAAAGTCCAACCAGGGGTACCTGTTTTAAGCCATTAAAAAATATGAAACTGCAGACCAAGAGCAACTGATGCAAGTGCAATAATAGATTTTATAGCCATGGCAAACAGGTGGCTGTGTAAAAATAAAGTCATTATTGATCAAATGCAGTAATAAATTTTATAAACTTGGCAAACAGGTGGCTTTATAATCCAGGGCAATATATAAGGCATTTTGGAAGCAAGTGCAGTAATAGATTTGATAGACATGGCAAATATGTGGCTTTGTAATCTGGGAAAATATGCAAGGCACTGCTGATAGAAAAAATGTGTTCAGCTTATTTATAAAACATTACAAGTTAAATAAGAAGCAAATCCCTAGAGACTCCTTAATTTACAGTTACTACAGCAATATTGGTTTCTGCATAAAAGTCATTTCACAACTAAATCATTATAATGGTAGGCATTTCAGTCTGATTTCAAAATATGATGACCTTTTCAAATTATGCAAACCAGTAAAAAGTTTCAATGGGACTACATCAATTGGTGATATGATCAATATGATTGCAAAACCAGAGCATGTGTTCAAAATGTTGGGAGTTCAGTGCGATTTTCAACACAGTGATGCTTCATGTGTTCAAAATGTTGCCAGTGCAGTTTTCAATATTGTGTTCTTTCATATGTTCAAAATGTTGGGAGTTCAGTGCAATTTTCAATGGTGCTGTTTCACGTGTTCAAACTGTTGGGAGTTCAGTGCAATTTTCAATACAGTGCTGTTTCAATTTGGGATTTTCGCTGCTAAGAAACTAGGTACAACTTTGAAAATTGTATTGGCTTCTAACTGAATGATACATACTGTCGTATGTGTTGTACCACTACCCAAGCATTGTGATATACATTTACCATGATCAAACTGGTAATGAACAGATACAGATGATAAACTCCATCTATCCAAATAAATGATTTGCAAGAAACTGTCACACACAAAAATATTATTTCATACAAGAATCCTGTCTCATACTTCCAATACTACTATTATTTAGAGTTTTGCTCTGGTTACTGAATACTGACAATTACAAAATTCTCTGTTGCAAGACTGTAAAGCCTAATGCATCACTGATTAACTGTAACTTCTGGATGACCCATTGGAAAATTAGTACATATGTTGGAAGGTGAACCAAATTTTGCTTGCATGTTACTGTAGCTCTACACTTGAGATAACAGACAAGTTAATCAACAGTATACATAGTATTAACTGCAAAATCAGTTTGAAATCATTGTTCTGGACATACAAGAACAAAAACACACATCATTCCATTCCGGTAATTCTTCTTTTGTCCCCCACTTACACTAACCTGCATCTGCATCAGCTTAAAACAAGTAACTGAAAATATTTAAATGATTCAGCTCAGTGTTGATCATGGGATCTCATGGGCAGGGGACAGTGTCTTACACCCTCCAAATTTTCGGGGACAACATTTTTGTGGGGCAAATGAAAAAATAGCACATAATGCACTAATCGAGCTAAAAAATTTCATAATCTTGTTTGCTTCAACAGGTTTTGGTACTTTTACTTGTGATCTACATTGTAATATATTTTCATTGAACACTTACATTATTGCAATAAACGTTTTATCATGTGCTCAAATAATTCATTTTTGGATATTGGTATATGTATTTCATTGTGTGGGGAATGTCTTAAATGCTATAGAGGCTGGGATAAAGGATCTACACTGGATAATGGTATGTGTATTTCAATATGTGGGGAATGTCTTAAATGCTACAAAGGCTGGATTAAAGGATCTACACTGGATATTGGTATATTTGTTTCAATGTGTGGGGAATGTCTTATATGCTATAGAGGCTGGGATAAAGGATCTACACTGGATACTGGTATGTGTATTTCAATGGGTGGGGAATGTCTTAAGTGCTACAAAGGCTGGATTAAAGGATCTACACTGGATATTGGTACATTTATTTCAATGTGTGGGGAATGTCTTAAGTGCTACAGAGGCTGGATTAAAGGATCTACACTGGATATTGGTATGTGTATTTCAATGGGTGGGAATATGTTAAGCAAATGATCATAAAGTGGCTGGCAGAGTAATAGAATGATCACAATGTTTCCCATATTCTTTAATTATTTGAACAGTCCTTGCAATAATGTTCCATACTGATTCTCCTTGTATCAAGCTACTAATGCTGATGCATATTTTATAATTTTAAAAAGAAGATTAACTCCCCTGAGATTTCTACAGAGCCACACAAAGAAAGTCATTATATCACAACACTTTTTATCTTTTAGGAGATCTCTAACTATTTTCATAGGATTCTTTGCTTGAAATTATTTGTACTTCACTGCTAATAATATAAGCATGTTGGTGTTTTTAGCAAGAGAGTCTGTAAATATTCTAATAATAATGGTATCCCCCGGATTAATCTTCAACTTAAATTGATTTCATGTTAACATAATTTATAATGATACAAGCAAATCAATGTATTTTAGCAAGCAAGTCTTTGAGTATTCTAATAATACAAGCAAGTTGATGTGTTTTAGCAAGCAAGTCTTTGAATGTTCTATAATACAAGCATATCATTGTATTTTAGCAAGAACTCATAAAAAACTGCTCTTGGTGCAACATATGATCATAAAATAAACCAAACTAATCATTTGAAAAACTAATAAACTTACCAAAAATGTTCAAATTTACTTCAATAATTTCACAATATTTATTGTCACATAATTTGTTCTCCAATACTATTGATGCTTAAGTTATTTCATGTGCATGTCATCGTAATTAAGTCACATTAATTTGTCAATTTTTGCAGCAAATATACTATACTTCTCTCTTTTCATAACAAATCTGTAAAATAAACACCCAAGTACATCAACTATATACAAATAATCCCATACATTCAGATGTCCTTTTCTCCAATGGACACAACCTGCTGATATGCCAGTCGAGCTCTTTTTGCGGCTTTGGAAAAATTTCTTTAGCCTTCCTTTTAGTCACCACTGACTTTTTTGGCTCAATGTACAATCATTTCTTGGGGTCCGGAGTGGCCGAGTGGTCTAAAGCGCTGTCCGTTAAGGATCACAGCCATCTCACCTCTGTCTGCATGGGTTCGAGTCTCAGATTCAGCCAATGTGGGTATGTGAGAAAGCTTGCCAGTAGCTTCTCGTGGGTCGGTGGTTCTCTCCGGGGTTTTCCTGGGTTCTTCCTCCACCATTAATACTGGCTGCCATGTATAGCCTATCGTGTGCTGAAAAATGGCGTTAAACCCTACAACAACAACAACAACAATCATTTCTTTTCCTTCTCAATGACAGCCTTTAAACTTTCAAGCTGGTGCTTGTATTGGCAACATGCAGTGCACATATTCTGACAGAGGGCTACATCTGTTCTCTCATGCAAGAAATCTTTCTTCTTAAAGTAATTAACTGCACTTTTTTCCAGATGCCTTCTGTGCTTCTATTTTTCTGTATGCAGCTTCTTTTGTAGGTGCTGTTCCAAACTCTTCCAACCGTGATTACCGTAATTCAGATCTTTCTTGCAAAGGTCACAAAATGCCTGACCTCTAGCATTCAGTTTTCTTATAAACTGACCAACTAAATTTCCGTCAACTTTTTGCTCCAGCCATTCCCATTTCCATATGTTTTTTAAACTTTTATCTAAACTATTCATGTCATGGTCTCTCTCTCAACAATCTGGAACACCATGTTTTGCAAGCATGTTTCTTCTTTCCATTGCCATCAGTTTCCATTACATGAATATTCATTGGATGAATTTAAACCTTTGACAAATCAGAATACTCTTTACGAGAGTAATATGCTAACTAATATAAGGAACGAATAATTTACAAGGGTTGTTGCAGAATGGGACCGAACAGACCGCTTTTAAAAAACCAGATCAAAGATAATATAAAAAACGGACTATATCAAGAAAAAACTGATTCAAGTCAGAAGAAAAGCAGAATTCTGCTTTAAAACGGAGAAATATCAAGTCTGGTTTTAGCAAGTAAGCCTTTGAATATTCTAATAATACAAAAGTCCATGTGTTTTAGCAAGCAAATCGCTGAATATTCATAATAATACAAGCATATCACTGTGTTTTTGCAAGCAAGCCTATGAATATTCTAATAATACAAAAAAGTCCATGTGTTCTAGCAAGCAAGCCTTTGAATATTCTAATAATACAAGAAAGTCCATGTGTTTAACTCATTCGGCCCCAGAGGTTTTTGTCGTTTTTGCCTGAAATGTGAGTAGGAAAGACATTTTGGGGGCCATTTCTGAATACATCGTCTTGCAACAGATTTTCCATGAGACTAATGCCTAGTTGTATTAGAAACATAGTTTTCCAATGGTTATTTTGCTTGCGCATGAACAGAAGGGTAAAAGTTGGAATTCCTTTTTTTGTTTTTGTTTAATGAACCCATCATTTTCATATGGAGACCACTCTTTATTCCAAATGCCCACCGTATCCTAGTTTTTGCAAAGGTTCACCTGTCTATGTGCAGTTCAGACCGGTCTGCCTTCGATCTGAGGCCAAAAGGTCTAAAATCAAGATACAAAATCGCATTCCGACCACGAGCGAATTTTAGGTGAAGAAAAAAAAAACATCCAAAAAATTAGGTTTTTCCCTCTGTATTTTGTAGTGCAACTAGAACTTCCAGAATATTTGGTATCATTGTAGAGCTATATCTGTCTGCTTTTTTGTAATACCACCCACTCTGATGTATCTTAAATGACCTTGATCCTGCAGAGCTCGGAAATAAGGTACAGCCTCATCACGCCTACAGGTGGGATTGGGGCTGAATAAGTTAAGCAAGAAAGTCGTTGAATATTCTAATGATACAAGCATATCACTATGTTTTAGCAAGCAAGCCTTTGAATATTATAATAATATGAAAAAGTCAATGTGTTATAGCAAGCAAGTCTTTAAATATTCTAATGATGCATGCATATCAATATGTGTTAGCAAATCAGTATCTGAATATTCTAATACATTTAATACCAGTCAATGTCTTTTAGCAAGCAAGTCTCTCAAAATTAAAAAGCATACTGAAAAGTTTAAATGAGCATTCTGCACTGGCTACTGCTGACAGGTAAGTTTCACATTACATAATGGACAACCACCATTAAATAAAAATATAATGTTGTGACTTTCTGGTAAAGCCCAATAAAACTTAATCCATTCACTATGTGCCCTGGCATGGACATTCATAATGACCACTATTCCAAATCTGTAGTTAACACAATGTGGACAGATAAAATGACCATCATGATGGCATAGTTCTTCTAAATCCACAATGTGTGTACTGTACCTACTGGTAGTTTGGAATAGTCATTTGTCCTCCAGTCTGCTGCCCATGAGAGTGTCCATGGGAATGTCCATGGGGGTGTCCGTGTGAGGGATCCTGTTCTGCATAACCCTGTCCAGCTATAAAGGGTCCAATCAACCTTGAGAAGGGAATCCCAGGGGTTCCCACCCTCTGGTGCTGAAAAAAAGGGGTATGACTCAGAAAACTGATGTCTTAGACACAGGGATTCTCCTTAAAAATCAAAGAGAAACCATGTGATATCAAAGCTTATAAAAGCACAAACTCATCCCTTCACAACAAAATGAAATGACTTTTGTTTAAGTCTTCATCAGAAATTAAGGCATCAGTATTGTCCATTTAGAATTGTGTAAAATTATATAGCATTTAGATTATCTGAGTATCAAATTGTAAATTAGATCACTTATTATGCTCTTAAAATGTAAGGTTTTAAATTCTGTTAAAAAGAATTAAAATAAAAACAGTACCACAAATAGCACATTATATGTTTGCCCCATCCTTAATAGCCCTGTAGTGAGGCACTATATGGGTATGGCTGACTATTAATACCCAACAAATTCAGTGACCTCAACTTATGGTATGCAGCACTTGAATTAAATTTAATGCGCAGAAACCATTATTTTCTTAATGAACATGCTATGACCATAACCTCTGACCTTTAAAACCAAGAATCTATACGTCTCTCTACAACTATATGTACCTGACGTCTACATAGTTTGGTCATGGAACTGACTGTAACAAAAATTATTCTGCAAAAACCATTTTTCTTTGAGACACAATGATACTTATCTTTGACCCCAAAACCAATAGGCATCTTCCTTACCCTAAGTTCAAGCCATGCACAAAGTTAAATCAAGGTCTGTGAATGTACTTTAAATGTATGGAAATCTGTTTCAACTTTAAGCCAGTGACCAAGACCATTGATCTTTTGACTCCAACATCAACAGGCTTCTTCTTTACCCCATGTACATGCCATCCAAAATATTTAGTAACAACAGATGGTGGACACCTTGAGTAATTTTGCAGAAACCATTTTTCATCTTTCAGTCATAGTGACTTTTGACCACTCAAATTTTTATTCTAAAACAGATGGGCTTCTTCCTTAGCCAAAGTACCAGCTATTCACAAGTTTGTAACTGTCGATGGTGAAGAACTTTAAAAGCTGTGCAGAACCATATTTCATCTTTCAGTTGCAGTGATAGGGTTCTTCTTTATCCCATGCACAACGCAAACATAAAATTTGGCAACTGTTGATAGTAAAAAAACTATAGTTGACGTGTCGAAAATATTTTATCTTTTCTCAGGTGATCTTGGCCTTTGAACTTGAAATAAAAAAATTCTTACTTTCCCACAAGTGCAAGCGATCCACAGAGTTTAGTAAGTAGGTGGTGGAATACTGGAGTTATGATGAAGAAATTAAATTTGCATGCAAATGGACAGATGGACAACATATACAAATATAAAGATAAGAAAGCATCAAATGTTTGTCAATATAGGTACATGTCAGATTAATATGCTTTTAACACTGAGGTATTTTACATGATCAATTCAAGATATTACAGCTGTGAAGAAATATTTAAAAATATTCCTGATATTAAACATGATATCTTTGCAAATTAATCAATCAACTGTAATGGCCTTTACCATGGTGGACATATCCATGCGACTTGATACTGTAGATTGTAGCTGGATCTTAAAAGTGGAGAAAGAAGACTAGATCATATTATGGAAATGCATATGGTGATAAGTAACATTATTTCAACCAGCTCATCTTTCACAAAAACTTTCATGATGATTGATCAAGCACCTGTCAGCCAACATGGAAAAGGATCTGATTAAATAACAAATATTGTTAAACATCAATTTTTCCAGATGTTATTTACTTTGATTTAGGTCCTCTGAAAAGATGTAGACAGTGCTTCAAATAAACAGTATATATGTATATAAATTCACTAAATTCACATAAAGAATTTTTAAATATGCTCAACAGAAAATATTTAATTAAAACAAATTGACCTATATAATCTATGTGATTTGGATAAATTATGTGTACTGTACATGTGTCAAATAAAAATATTCAATTGCAGCAAGAACTGCCTACAATAAAAATACTCAATTACAGTGAGAACATTCATCTAACAGATCTATACAGTCAAGCATATCTTAGTTAATCTTGGTGACTAAAGTGTTTGATTCATCTAACAAACCTATACAGTAGAGTATATTTTAGTTAGTATTGTTTTTAATTTGGCTACTACAGTCAGAGCACTACTATCAGGAGTTCATCATGTTTGGACCCATTTAACCTATTATTCCATAAAAAATGTGTATATCCATTTCCAGATTTTCTAGGTCCATGGGAACATGCAAATTTGTAATTTTGGGGTTTTGCTTCAGCAGGCTCTGACATATTGCATTCAGCATCACAAGCTGATGGTCCTAGTTCAAATGAGACAATAAGTCATCTCCCCAAACATTACCATCAATACTGTACATCATTTGATGTGCTAGCCCATTTAAGAGAACTAAAATCAAGTTTTCCTTCCTATCCTCGAAAATGTTTGCTTGTAATGTACAATGTATCTTATTCTTTACAACAGCTTATTTACACTACAAACAAATGAAGAGCAGCACACTGTACTGATGTACTGCAGAGCTTACATCAGTATTCATTATTACTAATGCTTGGCTCTAGAAATCTGACTACTTTTCACTTTTCTTCACAAACTCTCTAAAAAGGGAATGCATTCAGCAGTGAACCAACCTGACTGCCAGCAAAGATTTGGTTCAATTTGGGTCTATATAAAACGTATGTTGAGGAAGTTATAATAGCATGATGGCATGAAATCGGGCATCCAATCTGACTGGAAACTGGCCAATATGGATGCATTTTATTAATTTGTTGAACAAAATAATGCATCTTGGCGAGTGAAAGAGAACCTGAAATGCAGATGTGCAGAATAGCATTCTCCCCATCAATTCCTGTACCTGTGAAAATAATGTTTTCTCCCTAATTAAATAAAAAAATCAGAAAGCATTTAAAGAACACATTCAACTTTACATCTCACTTTGCTGTTCTGAATTTGGAATTTTCATTTCAAAATGATAAAATAAACATCATTTTAGGTTTGACAAAAGTGTCTACACTCCATCCCTAAATAACCTTATGAAATCACAGGGTACCAAGTCCAAAGCCTCTTGGTTGAATGGCTTTCTCCACCTAACAAGCAATCTTACTCTAATATATATTACTCTAATACCCCAAGAACTCATGCAACTAAGTCGCAACAAAGCAGTGCATACTCATTTACATATGCCAGAGAAAACTGGCATACATGGTTTAACAACAATGCTGACTAAGTACAGAAAATTTCACACAAACTTTGGCACAACAAGAAAACACACAGCTACAGAAAGATATTTCCTTGCGTCAGAATTTAATCAGAAAGAATTCAAACAAACAAGTAGCAGGGAGGGACATACTTGTGTAAGAAGTGTCACCTGGCCCTGTCTAATTTATCAGTATTCCATTGGGATCAATGATAAACAGTGTTTTCAGCTGTCAATAGGTCAATTCTGACTTAGAAACTAACACTCAACTCAAAGTTCTGATATTTTGATAGGTCAATGATTTGGTGTCATCCAAGCAAATGTCAGATATTCCAGTTCAGTCTGAGTGTGAGAACAATATCAAGGTTTTATCAGATGTGAATATTACTCAACAGATCAAAAGAATACATCTTAAGATGAATGTAAAATGAATCATGTCAATTTAAAACATGTTCTCAAGGCGAAATGTTTGATTATATGAAGAGCTGATAAATCTAAATAAAATGTATATCTCCCACCGAGTCTGGATAATTTACAAATTGCCAAACTGATTACTTTAATAATTAAAAGTAAGATCTCCACTGATCTCACGATTCTGAAAATCAACACAGCTCATTGACATGCTTTGCCATATTGCATTACGGCTCAAGGACAATGACTGAAGAAGCCTATTGCTGTCTACCAAGTCGCTAATGTTTTCATATACTATGGATGGCATCAGAATATTAACCCTGAGGTGCCTATCATACCTCAACATACTGTAGGTCTGTGGAGATTGGATTTATTAATTTAAAATTATGTACAGTGCTCTAGTAGATAGAAACCAAGGGACATGCCACTTTCTGTCCCAAATGCCCACCCGATTCTGCTCCAAATGCTTTCAGTTTTGCCATCAGTGCCTTTCCCTCCACCTTTTATCTCCTCTTCTCAGTCCTTATACAAATCAGTGAACATCAACAGAAATAAGTTATCTCCTGTCTGTCTCATTTTCTTATGCTGCATTATTTAATGCAGTAATAAATATTTTAATATGATTTTATACTTAAAATTTTGAATACATCAATTTTCAACACATCGGCAGCAGCAGATAAATTCTTAGATTGCAAATACATGTGATCTTTAAGACTAACAAAATGTCCTTTCCTTGAAAAAAGGGACAAACTATATTGTTCCAATTTTTTGGATTTGCAACATAAGATCTTAATGTATAATTGTAACTTTAAAGCTAGTATAATACTGACTTGCCATTATACAGTCCCTATACAAACTATATATACACACACACACACACACACACACATATATATATATATATATATATATATGTGTGTGTGTGTGTGTGTGTGTCAAAGCAAAGTGGCTCTATTGTTTAAGGTGTCTCTATAGCCCTCCCTACTAAAAAAATTTCTACTTAAAGCAATATTACGTAACTATGATAATGGTCTGAGCATGTTATCAAAAGATCTATAAGACTTCTACAAAAAAGAAAAAAGAAAATCATAATATAAAAAAACAAAAAGAACAATGAATTAAACCAAAAAGACAAAACGAAGGACAAGAATAATGGCTTACATCATTGGGTGCATCTGGCCACATCATATTGAGGCAGTATCATTGATGACTAAAAATATGAATTTATTTTCTTTTCCTTCCAGGAACGATAGCTACCCTGAAAAAGAATATATTTAAAAGATCATTAATTTAAATTCTGATGAGAAGGTTGTTAATTTTTAATCAATGGAACTCTAATAAAAATTGTAAATTCTTGTGCCGTTCAAGTTGATTTTCTACAATAAATGTGAATAATAAAAGTTGTTTATCAATGATAGCATACATTCAGATTTACTTTTATGAAAATTTTCAACAACAAGTAAGCAAATATTTTTTTACTGTTACAACCAAGGCACAAAGAGGGAACTTTGAGAACTTTACTAGTATTAGCTGGCCCAGTGCTATATAAATCTGACAGCCAAACGCCCTGGGCTCCTCAATTTCAGATCTTGCCCCATCTGTATTCTAAGCAAAGTGCTCACCTGGTTTGTTGGAAAAAAACCTTAAATAATTTGCCTAAGAAAACTTCTATCATGCTGATAAAAGCTATTTTCAACTTTGTTGAATAATTAGTAAATTATTCGTATTTATCCCTGTAAATTACACTTACCTATAGAAAACAATAAACGTTGTGTACAAAGCAAAGGTTGTGACCTATGAATGGGCAACAGACTGACTGATTGCCTATAATTATTGCTCACTTCGTTTTAACATACATGTGATGCTACTGTTGGTAGGACAAAAATACAGCTTTTAAAGCCCCATACCATTTTAAAGTTCAAATCTTCTGCTTTTGAAAATTATATTTTTTTCGTTCTACAAAACTGAATAAAATGCAAAGGAAAGGTAAACAACAGTATTTCTATGCATTCAAGGCATCAGGGGAACCAGTCTACTATTCCATCAGTCCTTGCAACTGGTGTAATGATGCCTGGCTGAGTAATCAAATTTTTCAAATCCCTATTTATACACACTTTCACTTGACCTATAACACAAGAGAATGTGATGCAATCCAACAGAAAAAAACAGCCTAATTGTAAATATGACTGGCCTTGAACTCAACTGTTATGTAAACTTTCTGCTTACAAGTGACCATCATCTAAAGTACAATTTACAATCATGGATAAAAGTTAACATAAGTACTATTATTGAAGTTTGACCCAAAAATTCATGTATGAATGCTGACAATCAAACTGCTCATTAAAATGCAACTAGATAAAAGTTGGATCAAAATTAACCTGTATATGTACAAGTCACTCTGTTCATAAGCTCAGTGAGGTATAAAAATGCAATGACATTCGACTTGACCCCTAGGTCAAATAGATCTGGCAGTTAAAATTCCATTAACTCCTTTGCTGTTAGCAGTCAAATATACACCAATTTAATTTAGAACCAGTTAAATACTGCAAGAAGTGTTTTAGTAAAAAACCTATGTCAGTGACATCATTCAAGTAAAAGTAGCGATAACAATATGATTATGGTGCCATGTTAGAGGCCAGATGAGCACCATTTTCATTCAGAACTTGATTACTGCTGTTCTAGTATTATAATGAATACCCTTTGTGGTTATAACCATCAATTCAGAGGAAGCAGTCATATAATATTTTTAGTACAGCCATCATGATATCCATTTTGTAAGCTGCTTAATTTTAATATAGGAACAAATATCTATTGCAAACAATATGCAGCTTTAAAAATAGTGGTGTTAAGGACATTCATTCTAGATAAGTAACCATTACAAGAACTAGAAAAGTAACCATTACAAGAACTAGAAAAGTAACCATTACAAGATCTAGATAAATAACATTAAGAACTAGATAAGTAACTGTTACAAAATCCAGATAAATAACCATTACAGGATCTAAATAAATAAATGTTAGAAGATCTAGATAAATAACTGTTAGAATATCTAAATAAATAACTGTTAGAAGATCTAGATAAATAACTGTTAGAAGATCTAGATAAATAACTATTAATAGATCTAGATAAGTAATCATTACAAGATCTAGTTAAGTAAACATGACAAGATCTACATAAATAACCATTACAAAATCTAGATAATCATTGCAAGATTTTGATAAATAACCATTACAAGATCTAGGTAAATAATCATTACAAGATCTGTCACATGTTGGGAAATCAAACTGGAATCATTGTATTAGGACCCACTACATATACATGATGAGATATGAGGTATATTGTAAACCATATGTCTATATGGTCATTCCTTAATATGGAACAGGGATAAAAAAAAAATAATTCAAAATTGCCACAAAATGATCCATTCCCCCAAGGGAAATCCAGTGGATCTAATTTCTGAATGGCTACCTGCTAATGTACTCGACCTTGTTTGCAAGATAGACTGAACATGTGCCTCTCATTCTGCTTTCTGTATTACATCTCAGTTTTGATACAAGGGATGATTTACTGGAAATTAGTTATTCCTAGCATTACCATCAGTCATAGAGGAAACAAACAGTTGTGATCATTTAAATGAATTTATCTAAATTATTCATTGGAATTACAAAGTGCTCATACTTTTTGGTTTAAGTAGCTACAGTCACATCATTTAAAGACATTTTGGATTATAACTGATATATCAAGACTAATGGCATATCAGCACAATACAGTAAACTTAATTTGGATCACCAGATATTTTTGGATTTGTGACAGAACTTTTTGACTATTTAGAATTTCATTCACCAACTGTATATTATTATTTACTTTTCACTTTCTATTTTAGGGAAATAAATTATATTTTGAATTTTCAAAACTTTTTGGGTTTCTCTCCTTGTTGTTATTTTGTTTAGGACCATTGAGTCATAACAATTTGTGAAATTTAGGCAGTTTTAGTAAAAAGTTTATTATCATGATCCTGTGGGTTATGATAAAGTTCATGAATTCAAGCCATGGACTGTAATTGAAAATGGTCAAGAAAATTCTGGTCTCAGCTTGACAAGATTGGCATGCTTCAATTTTGTCCTGTCAAGAATAAAGCACTAAAAGTAAAATTGCAGCAGAATTTTTTCAATTTGAGTTTGGCTCTGATTTAATACAATAAACTATATGTCATTAAATTATTAACTGAAAACTACCAAGACCTCTTCAACACAATTTAAGAACACTCTTTCTGAAAGGCTATCCTATAATTGTACATTTAATTATTGTAACTTCTTGGATAAGTGGAAATAATCAGCACATTATTTAGAATACACAAAACTGATTATATCTAAATAATCCCTTTATTTATATCTATTTAATTGTGTGTCAAAACATTATCCAGTAGGATGCATACTGCCAGGAACAGTTCAGTTACAATAAACTAAAGCTTTCTTGATGCATCACTGGGTGCTATCAGCAGTGATCACCTATGCAATGGACAGCCTAAGCTTCACCTATAAGTATACTGCCTCTTATGGGCACCAACAATATTGAAATTAAACTGAGTACATTAGTAACTGTTCACCTGTCTGTGAAACAAAAAGGGGCATTTTGCAACTGATAAAAAGGTCAAGCTCTATGTAAAGAATGACATGGAATGAGAAAAAGAAACTACCATATGAGGGGTGAGAATAGCATGGCCATTCTAAATTAAATGCAAATTTTGTAGAACACAAACTGAATTCCTATTTTGTTTAAAAATAGATTACAATTCATCCTTTTCCAGATATCCCCAAGTTCTGACAATGGTGGAAAACACATATCTTGCCTTAGACATAAAAAATTAATTTTGTTAAGTCTGCTTCACAACTGTATATGGTGGCAATGGCGCTTTTACTTTTTACCTCTGACAAACATCACACGCATTGATATCAGTTTCTAAAAATAGTTAGCAGCCCATTTTCAGACAAGGCAAACCGGCGTAATGGCGATCAGTGATCTTTTCGCTGTTATTGTTCTAACTTAAAACCATGTAAGAGGCACTAAATTTGTTCATCTGAATATAGATATGCATTCCAATATTTAGTTACAGTTGTGTAGACTGCAGACTGTATAAATCATATAATCAAATTTGATGAATCTTTCTAGAACAGTATAATACACAAATTGCTTGCATTTCATCACCGATACATACACCCTGAATATTCTGAGATGAAAATTTCAAGCGAACACCCCTCCAAATTTAATAATGTAGATGTAGTATTCTTATATGTGATTCATGTTTTAACATATTAATAGAGAGCAATGTGGTTAGGAAAGTGACTATTTCTTATAATTTGCTTTGTGCATAAAATTACACTCTATTGGATTGATGTGATGTTATGCATGTAGAATCTAGAAATTTTGAACATATATTCCAACAAGAAATGCTGAATTATATTAACAAATAAAATAAGGAGACAGCATGAAATATGGAAAATAATAATTCTGTATTGATCCTTATGATGCAGCAATGGCCCCATGTTGTGCATTTGTGGGCTTATACCCTAAACGTTGGTCCAAATTTCTGTTCTTGCTCTTGACATTAAAAAAGTATACATTTTGAGAAAAGGTAACTATCTGGGTTTCAAGGGTCACTAAACAAACTACAAAACTGATTGTTACAAACTGTCATGTTAAGCAATTAGAGTCGACATATATATTTATACATATTCTGAATGAGCACAAAACGAATAATCTTTTCAATCAAGTTCACACGTACTGACAGCTTATAATCCCCCCCTCCCGTTATAGCCACAGACAACTGTCCATCTGCATTTCACAGACCCCGTAGATAGGATACAATGTCTGATACAACCAAGCAAACTGAGGCAAAAGCTAGTTTTTTCTTGAGGAGAATGTGAATGTTTGATAAAACAATGTTGGTCTACTTGTACTGTAGTCTCTAGCAATAATCTGAAACATGACATGTGTTTTAGACACGTCCCTGACGACTACGGGTTGAGCTGTATCCGGTAGGTGGAACTAAAATGAGCTCGCGATAACGCCGATACTTACAACTTAATCTCCAACCTGAGTACATAAAAATCTCAACTGTAACCGAATTTTAGTTGCAAAAATGAATAAATGTTACAAAAAACATGGTGGCGTCACCGAAAAATGCAAATTTAGGATACGGGTGACGATAATCAACAGATGCCATAGACAACTTACTCTTTGTCTTCATCGATTGCGCCGGAGTTAATTCTAGCGTCTCCGTGACTCAGATGGTGTGCCGTAACTACGTTTATATCAGAGGATGAACCGTTCCGGTGTGTGCCAAATGTACTTAAACGAAGCATTTGGTAGCAGCTTACAAGATTAGCTAAACTCACAGAGATGTAATAACAGAGACAATTTTGTTGTTTAAAATTAAGGGTTTAACCGTCAAAAGTGCAGAGGGATCCCAACGGCAGCTGTTATTTTAGTGATAATTGCTTGCACATTACCATACATAAAATTGATTTATATCGAGATAGATTGGATTTAACTCTTACACCAATAAAACTAAAGTGGTCATATTCAGAAAAGGTGGTAAACTTATCAATGAGTGGCAATTTAAAATAAAACAATAACTGTACTAAGGATAGTAGAAAATATGTCTTGGTATAATAATTAAAAGCTCTTTAAAACTTGATCATGTTTACACTATCAGATAAAGGCTGTCAAGCAATATTTATGATGAAGCGGAAACTAGCCATTGTAAAAATAAATGCTTGTGTAGGGGTTAAAATACCGAACTCTGTTATTAGACCTGCTATCATTTGTGTGTGTGAAATCTGAACTATTTTGCATATATATATATATATATATATATATATATATATATATATATATATATATATATATATATATATATATGTGTGTGTGTGTGTGTGTGTGTGTGTGTGTGTGTGTTTCCATAAATTGGGATGCGAAATACTCATACTCCACGCTTGACACTAGAATGCCTGTGAAACTTCTATCAAAAGAATCAGATTCAGGTACAGTGGAACTAGTTTGACAGTAATTCTGCTTGTGGTAGTCTCATAGCAGTAGTGAATGGGGATACTTTACGTACAATGGGAATTAGCATTACAGACCCCACCTGGGTCAGATTACGTACAATGGAAATTTAACATGGAGAAAAATCGTGGGTCAGATTACCGACAAGGGAAATTAACATGGGAATAAATCGTGGGTCACTTTACCGACAAGGGGAATTTAACATGGAACTATAGTGTGGGTCTGTCTAGCGACAAGGGGAAATTAACATGGGGGAATAGAGTTTGGGCTTGTCTAGGGACAAGGGGAATTGAACATGGGATTTTTTTTTTTTTTTTTTTTTTAAAATTTAAAAAAAAAAAGGGTAGGCAATTGAAAAGTCATTCTCTTTTCGAGAAATATGCGTGGCCCTGAAAAGGGCCTTTGGGTTTATGTTAATGTATCCATTAACACAAAGGGCATCTGCGGCATCTTCTTGTCCTCAAGCTGCGTCTTACTCGAGGGCCATAAATTAGTGTCCTCTTGAGGCAACCTTGTCTTTCTACGTATACTCTTCGTATCCACAGACTGGTGTCTGACTTGTCGACAACGGTCCACTTGGACCGGACATACATGAGCATGTCCGTCCTAAACATCATGGAAGACACAAGGGTGGATGATTCGACTGTGGTCCACATCTTGAAGCGACGAGAACAGGTGAATCAATGCAGTGAACTGCGCTTATTTATAGGTAGAGGAAGGATTGAAACGGATTGAGTTCATTCACCAATCCGAACACGCGTTACAAAATTCAGTCAGCCCGCATCCAATCCGAAGAGAGCAGTCTGTGACGTCACGTGGTCTATATAGATTCGCTAGCGCTTGTGTGCAGTCAATCTATGCGACAGAGATTCAACATGACGGAAACTCAGAAAACGATCCATTGGGCTGCACCAGCAAGGGAGACTGCCCAAGGGAACCCGGACTTACTTTCAGAAGAGGTGAATTGGGATTTTGTGGATTTTCTTACCTCGCAAGAATTTGTTCCGGAACCTTCGTTACCTTCTTCATTACCGCAAGTGGAGAATTTTAGACAGAGACAGAAAGAAGAACTGGAGAAATTTATACAACGACAAAAGGAAGCGGAACAAGCTTTTCTCCTACAGCAGCAGCAAGAAGAAGAGGTAAGAAAAAAACAACAGCAGCAACAGCAAGAAGAAGTAGCAGCAAAGAAGCAAGAAGGTGAAAATCAAACGGTCACGGTACTGTTGGACATTTTAGCGGAGTTAAGAAGTCTGAAACAAATGTATCAGACTTCTTTATTACGACCGAAGAGAATACGACCTTCCCGAGCTAAACACGTTAACCCTGTGACTAAGCCTACCGTACCACCCTTAGTGATTTCAACCCAATCATCATCATCATCAACATTACGCAGTCCAGAAGTAGGCCTTGGCCGTGGCAAAGGCTTAAGGCAGTTAAAGTTGATTGCTTAAACTCACCCCTACACCATAAAGAAAAAAAAAAGGCCCTTTTCAGGGCCACCCACATTTTCTCGAAAAGAGATAGCCTTTCAATTTGCCAATAACTAAAAAAAAAACCCAACCCATTTTACCCCCTATAGTACGTGTCTTTGTATGAGTGCGTGAGTGTACGTTCTTATTTTAAAATCATAACTCAAAGACACTTACCTTATATCATTAATTTATTCTTTTATCCATTGTTACAATCCAATTCACAATTCACAACACAAAACTTTAAAAAAGTTCATTGACTTCTTCTTTCTCCTTGTTTAGTCTCTCTGTTTTTTGAATTTCTTCACCGTCACACTCTTTTCCTCTTCTTCCTCCTCACTTTCTTCCCTTCTTCTTTTCTTCTCCTGTTTCTTTTTCTTCACCTGTCTGCTTTCTTCCTCTGAAAAATCCCTCCCTTCTTCCGAAGAATCCCTCTCTTCTTCTGAAGAATCCTTCTTTTCTTCTGACTCCTCTTGTTTCTTTTTTGGGCAATCTGGAGACCAATGTCCTTTTTCTTTACAATAATAACAGGTATCTTGACTTTTGTCTTTTTTAGTCCCTGTTTTTTTTCTTTTTTGACGGTCTGGACACTCTGAAGACCAATGCCCTTTCTTCTGACAGATATAGCAAGTATCTTGACTTTTATCTCGAAAGGAAGGAGAGTAGTCCGTGGGCTGGTCTGAAGAGAATTTTCTAATGACCCCTCGCAAAGCTCTGACGAAACGTTCGATTTGGTTAGTCTCTTCCATCGTTGTGCTCGGCTTGGGACTGAAATGAATAGTGAAAGGACAAGACACACACCCTTTTATATACGCTGGTCTGCCATGACTATAAATTAGTCTATGGTGTTCAAACTTGAGTCATTTGACGTTTTTCACTCAAGATGAAACGATCCTATTCATTTGAGAAGAAAGAAGAAGAAGAAAGTAAGAGGCAGAAACGTGATCTATCGCCTCGTACCAGGGCTGAAATCTTGGCACAAATTCATGCCAGTGATTTTGAAGAGGACATGAGTGAACCAGAATTTGAAACCTCTAAACCAAGTTCACTACCCTTAGTCAATCCTGAAAAATACTATTCCATTCGAGAGACGGAAAAGCGCTCCTCTAGAAAATTTAGAACCACGGCTTACAAATACACAGTGAAGTTTAAAGATTTCAAGGCTGAAGTGCCGTTAGAGAAAGCAAAAGTGTTCATCACTGGGGTGTGGGATTCTTTGCTCACTGCACTCAAGCAACAATGTCAACCCAAAGAAGACGATCGCTTGAGACTTTCCATACAACAATACAGTTTGAAATCCCCTGTTCGGATCGAGTTTAGCACCCCTGCAGAATTGACCGCTTCCAAAGTCATGGACAAGATTCAACACGTACAACAATCTAATGATCAGTTTGACATCACCGATGGTAAAGCCACACTGGACATGACCCACGTCTCTCCTCCTCAAGGGACTGGACGCAAAAAGATGTTATTGGTGGACGACCTTCGCAACACCAAAAAGAGTCTCGTCCGAATTAACAACACTCATGACCAGATGTGTTTAGCCCGTGCCATCGTGGTGGGACGAACCTATGTCAACAAGAACGACACGGTAGAATGGAAAAGAACCTGGAACACTATTCAACGTTCCGATCGAGCCAAACAACGAAACGAAGCAGAACTCCTGTTGCAACAAGCCGGACTGTCCAAAGACACACCCTGTGGCATTCCTGAGATGCAAAAATTGCAAGATGTCCTAGCTCCACGATACACCTTGAAAGTGCACCCTCAAGAAATGCGCGGGCCTCTATTGTTTCGAGGCCAAGATTTTAAGGATGGAAAATACATTCATGTTTATTATCACGATGACCATTTCGATACCATTACCACCATCACCGGATTCCTGGGATACGGTTATTATTGTGAGAAATGTGATTATGGTTATAACAATCGAGAGCAACACAAGCATTGTGGAATGAAATGCCCAGGATGTTTGGCCTCTCCACCCTGTCTGAGCGAAGAACCAGTGCCTTGTTCAACTTGTCTGCGCACGTTTGTCAGCCCTACCTGTTACCAACAACATTTGAAGACGCAAGGTTCACAGCAGAATTGTGCTTGTCAACTGCTGAGAATGTGCTCTACCTGTGGACAAGACCTACGTGCCAATAGTACCAAGGCACACGCATGTCGAGGAAAGAAAAAATGTCACATTTGTCACCACATCGTGGACTTGGAACACCAATGCTACGTGCAAAAATACCACCCCCCACCAGAGAAAGAGGACGGTCACAAGAAGAAAGGCAATTTCATCTTTTTCGATTTCGAATGCATGCAAGAGACCGGCATTCACATTCCTAATTTCTGCGTGGCTCATCGAGCGTGCGAGAAGTGCATTCAAGAACCTATCTTCAGTCATTGCCCTCACTGCAGCAAGATTCCTGGAGGGCGTGAAAAAATCTTTCGGGGACCGAACACGCTAGCCGATTTTGCCCAATGGGTCTTAGACCCCGTCGACAAGACGTGGAGCCAAGAGGACATCGAACGTTACGGAGATTGTCATCGTCATGCCACGGTGATGGCTCACAATTTCTCCGGATACGATGGATAGTTTCTTTTGAGATACTATACGGAACAAGGCACCGAGCGTCCTAAAGTGACTTTGAACGGAGCCAAAATCATTTTCATGCAAGTGGGACAAGTGCAGTTTAAAGATTCGATGAGCTATTTGGCCATGCCTTTGAGTCGAATGCCTAAAACGTTTGGAATGACAGAAATGGCTAAAGGGTACTTTCCACACTTTTTCAATACGGAAGCCAATCAACACGCCGTTCTACCCCATTTGCCCGAGGCTCACTATTACGACCCCGACAACATGCGTACCGAACAACGAGAAGCTTTCTACGCTTGGTACCAGGCTCACGCCTCGGACCCTTTCGACTTTCAGGAAGAAATGTTAAAGTATTGTCGTTCCGACGTGGACATTTTGCGACGTTGCTGTGGAAAATTTCGAGAACTGTTCATGGAACACGGAAGGGTCGATCCTTTGAAAGAAGCTTGCACCATTGCCAAAGCGTGTTCCTTAGTGTATCGACAACGATTCATGCCTGAAAACACCGTGGCTGTCATCAGCCCTCAAATGACCAACTTTGTCAAACGTCAATACTCGGTCAAAGCCCTACGTTGGTTACATTCCTTGTGCGACAAGGAAGACAAGTGGATTCAGCATGCCCGCAACGGAGGGGGTGAAAAGACCATCGGAACGTATTCGGTCGATGGCTGGGACTTAGAAAAGCCCAAGATCGTGTACGAGTTTAACGGTTGCTTATTTCACGGATGTCCCGTCTGTTACCCTGACCGTAGCACTAAGAATCAGTTTTTACAACGAACCATGGAAGACTTGTACCAGGACACATGTCAGCGGCGTCTAAAGTTGGAACAGGAAGGATACCAAGTGGTGGAAATGTGGGAACACGAGTACGATCACCGTATGAAAACCGATCCCGAGTTTAAACGTCTCGTGGAAAGTTACCAGTTCATGGACCCGCTGAACCCGAGGGATAGTTTGTACGGAGGAAGGACCAATGCCACCTGTTTGCTGTACCAAGCCGACGAAGAGAAAGGAGAAGAAATCAAATACTTGGACGTGTGTTCGCTGTATCCCTACGTGTGCAAATATTGTCGCTTTCCTGTAGGGCACCCACAATTGCTGACGGAACACATCGACCTGAAAAACATTCGACAATACGAAGGCTTGATCAAGTGTAAAGTTTTGCCTCCCACGAACCTATACCATCCCGTCTTACCTCACCATTGTCAAGGCAAACTGATGTTTCCCTTGTGTCGTACTTGTGCCGAAACGTGCAACCAAGACCAGCCTTGCCATCACACCCAGGAAGAACGTGCCTTGACGGGAACCTGGGTCAGCGTAGAATTGCTCAAAGCTTTGGACATGGGATACCAACTGTTAGAAGTGTTCGAAATTTGCCACTTTCCCAAGACACAACAATACCACAATGGTGACCCCAGTCAGAAAGGCATTTTCGCCGACTACGTGGATGCCTTTTTGAAACTGAAGCAAGAAGCCAGCGGCTATCCGTCCTGGTGTCACACTCCCGAAGACCAAATACAATTCAAAGAGAAATACTATGAACAAGAAGGCATCTCTTTAGACCACATCGAGAAAAACGAAGGCAGGCGATCGTTTGCCAAAGTGATGTTAAATTGCTTGTGGGGTAAAATGGCACAACGACCGTGTTTACCCAAGACGGAATATTTGACCCAACCTTCCCGCTACTTCCAGATGATTCACGACAAAACCAAATACATGAAACACGTGGACGTCGTTCGCGAGGGTTTGATCTTGGTCAATTACGAAGAAGATCTGGACTTTGTACAAGACGACCCTTTTGGAAATGTCATCATTGCGGCTTACGTGACAGCTCATGCTCGCTTAAAATTGCACGAAGCTTTAGAACTGTTAGGGGAACGCGTCCTGTACTTTGACACGGACAGTTGCATTTACATCCATCACCCGAGTCAACAGCACCCTAACATCGAAGGAGACCGTTTAGGAGCCTGGACAGACGAGCATCCCGACGACAAGATTCTAAGTTTCGTCAGTGGTGGTCCCAAAAATTACGGCTACGAATACCGTGACAAACAAGGAGAAGTGCACACGATGTGCAAAGTGAAAGGACTGACTCTGAATTATCGTACCAGTCGAGTGGTCAACTTTGGGGTATTGAAAGAAGCCTTGCAATCGGGAGAGGATGGAAACTTTAAAATGACCACCTATCAACCGAACAAGATTGTACGTTTACCCACTCACCACATCGTCAGTAGGCCCTTGGAAAAAGTCTATCAAATCGTGTATCAGAAGCGAGTGCGACTTCCCAATCATTTCACCTTACCGTATGGACACGTCGGTATTGGTCTGTATATAAAAAAGGAACCCTAGGCAAGATCGATAGTTCATTGTGACTACCAAGACCGAGCGAACAAGATGAATACTTTCAGAGAAACACAAAACAAGTTGTTTAGAAAGGCACAATTCAAGTGTGAGGCTTCTGAAGTGGAATGCGATTGTGAGCCTTGCGATTGGTACGATGCTGTACCTTGTGACCTGAGCGATGCCGTAAAGCATCATGGGAACTTTGTTCTTACGACCCCTATCATGGAAAGTGATGATGTGCGTGTCAAACCTGAGGGATGCGAAAGTGATGCCGCTCGTCCTCTTGGACATTTGACTGGGTTTCGTTTTAAAGGGGAATGTTCACCTTCACGTCTACTCCCCTACGGATGTCATCCAGCCCTGAGCAAACTCCTGCCCATGTCACTCAACCCTCATCGAAACGAACCTGTGAAAGACGAATATTCGTTCCCTGTGCGTTTGTCGGAATACTGCGACTTTGAAAATCGTCTTCAATCGTTCAAAGGAAAATGGCCTAAGTATCTGGGAGGACCGACCCCCGAAGAATTAGCCAGAGTCGGATTTTTCTACTTGGGCGAAGGAGATAAAGTCAAGTGCTTCAGTTGCGGTGTGTCACTTCACCACTGGGAACCGCAAGATTCGGCCTACGTAGAACATGCTCGATGGTCACCGAATTGTCATTACTTACCCTTAGTGGGACCGAGACATTGAAGTAACTTACCATAATCTGTTCATGGATACTTTACAAGAGAACATTCGTGCTTTGCCTGTGGAGTTGAGAGAACGCATTTACCGAGAGCTGGTCAAAATACAAGTGAAACGTAAAGAACAATTGCATCCGTTACGTCACCAGTGTTTGAACCACTGGTACCTGAATGCTATACAAGGACTGATTGAGTTGAAAGTGTTCCATTGGACAGACATTGATCAACGACCCCTGGTTTTAAAAAGGAATGGTTTGGTATTGACGATTCTATCTACTACATTGTAAACGTACTGCATCGAATTCCAGAGGAAGAGTTAACGAATTACCAACATCTTGTACACAATGTCAACTTGGTGAAAGAGGAAACTTCTGAACGAATTGTAACGTGTAAATTAGTGACTAAACGATTTAGATTCGACAATGAATTGAAACCATGTCTGTGCAAACAGTACATTTCTTGTGTCAGACCAAAGAGGATTTAGTATGACCTATTCATGGATACTTTACAAGAGAACATTCGTGCTTTGCCTGTGGAGTTGAGAGAACGCATTTACCGAGAACTGATCAAAATACAAGTGAAACGCAAACGCAAAGTTATTCAACCGTTTTCAAATTATGCTCTGTTCCAAAGTACAAGAAGACTGATTATGAGTGGATATTACATTAGGCACAAAGTTAAACGAGGCTATTGGCCACTACCCAACGATTCCAAAAACAGTGTATATACTTATGGATACTTTACAAGAGAACATTTTGGGCTTGCCCGAGGAGTTGAGAGAAAGGATTTACCGAGAGCTGGTGGAAATACAAGTCAAACGTAAAGAACAATTGCATCCGTTACATCACCAGATCTTTAACCACTGGTACCTGAATGGTATAAGAAAACTGATTCGTCAGAAATTGTTTCAGTGGTCAGACATTGTTCAAAACTTTGAGGTCGCCAATGATGTACATGTTCATAATTTTGGTTACTTCGACATTCACTTACTGCAACGTATTGAGGAAGACGAGTTAAAGGATTACCAACATTTGTTACGTGGAATCTGCTTAGCGGAAGACGAAACTTCTAAACGAACTCTGACGTTTCGGTTACAATATGTAACATTTAAATTCCCTACTGGAGAACGAAGATCTCTGGCTAGAAAGTACGTGTATTGCATCCGAAAAAAAGAGAATATAAAAACAGGCTGCCATGCCACGACTTATGTCACATGTCATTGAACAGATTCCGTGGAAGGAACTCAATGACCATATTCAAACCGTGGATCATTACCATCGATTATTACAAGAACTGTATCCATTCAATTTGGGTCGACAAGTGGTGTGTGTCTTAGTGACTTGTTTTCTGGGATTTCGTTTACCAGCCGATTCTTTGTGGACTCTTTACGATCAGTACTTACCACCTCAATGGCCTTAAATGGTCACGAAAAACTCCTTTTGCTCAAAGCCTTGCGGTTTCATCTGGATACTTCTCGACCTCTACGGGAAGAAAAGATTCGTCAACTTTTAGCTACCCAAGACGTGTATGACGATGTGTGTGTAGCTTGTGACTTACATCCCCACTGGACAGATGTCCGTGCCTG
The DNA here is from genome assembly GCA_028554795.2 of Sinohyriopsis cumingii. NCBI lineage: Eukaryota > Metazoa > Mollusca > Bivalvia > Unionida > Unionidae > Sinohyriopsis > Sinohyriopsis cumingii. Next base: position 122,387,334 of record CM068831.1, on the reverse strand, counting down.
GAAAGAATGGGATTTTGAGGCTTGGACCCAAGAAGTGGCCCAGTATGCACGAGAGTTGTTCAAGGAAAAAAGTTACTTTTCAACCCGTGTTAGTGACGGTGCCAGAAGAACCCGTCACCCAGGACAGGACTGTCGTGGACAGGCCTGAAAGACCCTTTCGGGAGGACACTTGTGTGACCTTACCCCCTACAATAGAACTGGTTAGAACATTACCCAAAACATGTTGTTGTACAGACACTTGTGTTTATTCCACGTTAATGGTTATCATGTGCCTTTATCCTTGTACTTAAGCCTTTGGCTTTTATGTATTTTTGTCTTTCGTATTCATGTTTGAAACATTCAATAAACGTGTTCTGAAAAAGTATATAAACTCTTGTCTTGTTTGTTTTCGTGTCACAAGTGACATTTCTCACACTATGGCTACTTCTGCTGTCTCTGCTCCCTCTTCCTCTACTGTCAAAGTCATCGACGAACACTTAGATTGTGCCAGTTGGGAGGCTTTGTATCTTCGCCATCCCTTTAACATGCTCATTGCTGGACCTAGCGGTTCAGGCAAAACCGAATTCGTCAAACGTTTGATCGAACATAAACATCATTTGATCGATCGGCCACCTCAGCGGATCGTGTGGTGTTACAAAGAGTGGCAATCGGCGTACAGTCTCTTGCGAGAAAGTCAAGGCGATTCCATCGTGTTTGTGGAAGGCATTCCTAAAGAAGACGGCGGCATCGTCTCTGACTCCCGTCAAACCCATTTAGTCATTTTCGACGACATGTTAGGAGAAGACGAAGAAGAAATTAAATTGTGGTTCACGCGCAAAGGGCATCACCGTAATGCCAGTGTCGTTTACATCACCCAAAATTTGTTTCAACAAAGTAAAGCCCATCGCACCATCAGTCTCAATGCGCATTACGTGGTCTTGTTTAAAAGCCCTCGAGATAAATCGCAAGTGCAAGTCTTAGCCAAACAGTTAGGAACGCCTTGGCTGACTCAGGCGTACGACGATGCCACTCAAACGCCACACGCCTATTTACTCGTCGATTTGAAACCTACGACCCCCGAGGATTTGCGATTTCGTACCCACTTGTTTCACCACTGGTGCCAAGACGGAGGGCCTGTCCTGTACACGTCTCCGTCCTCGACTTAATTTCACTCCACATAAAAAAATCTATAAAAACCTCAGACCCTTTTCGTCTGTCTCACACAGTGTGAACATGACGTCCCTTCATTCGCATCTTCCCGTCAAATTGATTCGTGCCTTGTATGGCATCAGTCGAGAAAAAAATCCACAAATACGAGCTCGTGTCTTAGACGCTAGTCTCAAAGAAGTCTTACGATGGTTCACGGTGACGGCACGTCAATTACTCCAAGGAATCATTCAGATTCCTCATCAAACCAAACGCTTTTTCGATCGAAACAAAGTCGCTTTGGTCCAACTGGCCGATCCCCGCATCGACACTCAAACCAAAAAACAAATTATTGTGAAACCTGGAGGGAATGGTACTCTAGGAGGGGTCATCATTCGCTCTCTCTTAAGATGGGATCCTAATGCCCCCAAAGTTATCCCCAAGAAAAAAGTCCAACGAAGCCCCAAGAAGAAAAAGAAAAAGACCAGGTCCCCAAGGAGAACTTCTCCAGTGGCAGGACCCTCCTCTGACCAGACACCACCCCAGAAAAAGAAAAGAAGCCCCCAGAAAAAGAAACAGAGAAAAAGTCCCCAGAAAAAGAAAAGCCCACAGAAGAAAACTAGTCGCAAGAGAGGCACTTCGGCCAGGACGCAACCTTACACTCGCAAACCACGACCTGCCACGGCGGTGACTACGTCTCCGGCAGCCTCACGTTCATCCACTTCTCCGTTGATGACACCAAGAACTGAAGAGTACTTGGAGACGTTGATCACACCAAGAACTTCTCCGTTGATGACCCCAAAAAGAACTTCCCCAGTGGCAGGACCCTCCAATTTAGTGGCAGTGGCTGCTGCTCACAAAGTACCTTCTCCCAAAATCAAAGTCCAAGAAAGATCGGGCATGTTACAAAGTTTACTGGATTTGTCCAATCAAGAACTGGCTCGATTTAGTCTGTTACGTACCCCTGCACGACGTGTCATGCCTGTCCTCAAACTAATACGACGTAAAGACAATCAGTGGCGACGCGTTCCAGTATAAAAAAGGCCTGTGACCAAGTCGCGGTATCAGTGTTTTTGGTGCTCCTAAAGACTCAAAGATGTCACCCTCCAGAAAACCCCAAGGAAAGAAAAGGAAAGGACTGCCACCACGTTTAGTCAAACATGGGGACATGTTATCTGTCCTGTCCAAAGCGTCTCCACCCCTACGAAAAAAACTCATTAAATCGGCCTCCAAAGAGGTCATCGATACCGTGTGCGAATGTTGTTTGAACGTCTTGAAAGGCACGATCCCTTTGTCCAAACACCAGAAACAATGCTTAGGCAAACATCGTCACGTTCTTCGCCAAATGGTTCAAAAGAAAATTCCCATTCGTCAAAAAAAGATGTTGGTCCAACGTGGAGGTATTTTACCCCTCTTGTTAGGATTTGTCCGAAACAGAAAAATCGCAAAAGTACGGTCAACTCTTGCAACGACTGCAACTCTTTCACCAGAAAGCTTTAGACGAAACAGCTCTACCCACTCTGAAAGATTTTAAGACCTTGATGAAAAGTCCAGCACCATCACCAGTATCAGTACCAATGCCAGTACCACCACTACCCGTGACCAAGACAGAAAAAGGAGAAGAAGAAGAAGAAGGGTTTCAAACTCCACCAGAAAAAGTACGCAAGTTAACAACACCACCTACCTCCAGAATTGGATGGATTAAAAAGATGATGGCCACCCCTTCTTCATCACAAGAGAAAAAGAAAGTGAAGACAGAAGTGAAACAAGAACCGATATCCCCCGCTCAGACATCCTCCTCTTCAACCCCTATTGCCGGTCGCACACGCAAAGCATTGCAATCCAAGAAAATACCCCAAGAGGAAAAGAGTAGCATCCTCCAAGAGTGGGTGCCTTATTAACACACCAACCAACACAAAAAATGGAAAAAGTCTTAGCCAGCATTTACTACGATCCCTCCCATCCTGCAGGTTACGCAGGAGTTCAAAAATTGTATCGTGCTGCCAAAACTCGACTGAAAAGTCTCTGTTTACCTCAAGTGCAACGATGGTTACAAGAACAAGCTACCTACACTTTACACAAACCCATTCGACGCAAGTTTGCCAGAAGTCGCACCCGAGTGGAAGGCATCGATCATCAATGGCAAGCCGATTTAGCCGATGTCTCTCATTTGGCCAGCTACAATCGTGGCTACAAATATTTATTTTGTGTCATCGACGTCTTTTCCAAATTTGCCTGGGTCGTGCCCTTGACTTCCAAATCGAACAGCGAGTTAGTGCGAGCCCTGCAACGGGTGTTGAAACAAAGCGGTCGTCACCCTCTTCGATGGCAAACGGACAAAGGCACCGAATTCTGAACCAAGCTTTCCAAAAAGAATTAAAGAAACGTGACATTCATTTTTTTACCACCGAGAATCCCGAAACCAAAGCCAGCATCGTGGAACGTTTTCAACGCACTTTGAAAGAACGCATGTGGAAATATTTTACGCATCACCACAAACTGAAGTACATCGACATCTTACCGCACCTGGTGCAAGCGTACAACCAATCTTACCATCGAAGCATCGGACGTGCCCCGCAAGACGTGACTCCCGAGAACGAAGTGTTGGTGTTTGAGCACCTGTTTGGTACGTCCCCGACGAGGGCTGTCCCCAAGAAAAGTGGAGACTTGGCCGTAGGAGATTGGGTGCGCATTGGCAAAACCAAACGCACTTTCGACAAAGGTTACTTACCTAACTGGACAACCGAATTGTTTCGCGTCACTGGACGAGTGCATGGCCGTCATCCTGCCGTCTATAAATTGGAAGACATGAACGGAGAAGTGCTCAAAGGAAAGTTTTATTTGCCCGAGTTACAACGTGTCACCAAAAAAGAAGACGACGTGTACGACATCGAAAGTATTCTCGAACGCAGAACCCGTAAATTGGGCAAACGACGTGTCAAAGAAGTCAACGTACGTTGGAAAGGATATCCACCCAGTTTTGATTCTTGGATCGACGCTTCGCAAGTCATCGACTATAAAAAGAAGTGACCATCATGCCCTTTCACACATACGCAGCTACGTCGACCACTCCTCCTTCACCTAGTTCTTCTGTACAAGATTTACAAAAACAACCCTTGTGGGTGTGGTGTGGAGAACGTGTGCCTAAAACGCAAATCGTCTTTTTCTGTCAAATCTTCGTGGTGTATTGTGTCATCGAGGCAGCCATTGCCAATTTGAGTTTGCAACAAGGAGACAAACAATTGTGGACCATTTTATTGAGCAGTTGCATCGGTTACCTGCTTCCCAATCCCTCCCTGAAATTCTCCTCGAACGGGAACCACGGGAACCTTGTGTCCAGTGCCAGTGTCAGTCACCACTCCAACCACAATCAGAACCCCATTTTAGACGGAGACACGCCTCTGACGTCCAGTAACCCCTCGGACAGCCACAGAACTCTGAAATTATGAGTCACCAAAACCAACTTTACTTAACCTTACCCAGTGACAGTTCCATGGAGGTGTTTCCCCACAACACGTTGTGCTGTTACACGGCCAAATTACCTCAGGCCATCCCCTTAGATCACGAAGCCCATTGGGAAGTGGCTTTAGTAGAAATCATTCACCCGACCCAAGTCCTCAATGTCCTTCCCAATCAAAACTTTTTTGATGTGGAAGTTGATGACGAGCAAATGCAACAGTGGATGGATAGCAATGTCAAATATGACAAGAAATCCCGTACACAAAAGTACACCACCTATCACTTGTTCATTCCCCCCAGGCTATTATTTTAGTGGTCAAAATTTGGTCAGCACCATAGCCACCAGGTTTAATGGCGTGTTTCTGAAAGCTTTGGAGCATATCAACAAAAGTGTCACCATGGAGTACCACAAAGCAGCTCGTCGCTTCTCGATGAAATTTGAACGGAGTAAAATCGTGTCCATTTTATTTTGTCCTGAATTGTTTGACATGTTGGGCGGAGACATGAACATGAGAATGACCATAATGAAGAAAAACGAATTACCCATCGTTTACGACAACGATTCTTTTAGCAAGTTATTTCGTACCCCGGTAGAACTGAATCAAGGACTGAATTTGATGTTCGTGTATTCCGATGTGGTGGAGTACAACGTGGTGGGACACACCTCCGTACCGTTACTGCGTGTCATTCCTTTCAAAGTGGATTCTGCCACGAACGCTGACGAGGAAGGTGGAAACACTTACCACGTCCACCGCGAATTTGTACATCCTCACTATTTGCCTGTCAGCAAGTCGTATTTGGACACGGTCAACATTACTATAAAAGGAGATTTGGGACAAAATATTCCATTCACCAAAGGAAAAGTCACGGTGAAACTCCATTTTCGAAAACGGTTTTCTCACGACTCTTAAGTCATGTATCCAGTGTACCGAGGGGTTGCTCGACAGCGAGGACACGGTTTAGGAGATATGTTAAAATCGGCCTTTCGTTCGGTGGCCCCGGTGTTGAAACCGATGGTGACACGCGGATTGCACGCCTTGAAAGATGCGGCACTGACGCAAGGCAAAGAATTTCTCCAAAATGTCATCATCGACAAACAAAACCCTAAAGAAGCCTTCATGAGGGCAGGCAAAAATGTCTTGCTGCAAACGGGCAAAGACATTTTGGATCGCCGAGAAACACCTATAAATTCCCTGCACGCTACCGAGTCAGGCATTCAGCAAGGACAAGGCAGAAAGAGACGACGCAGAAAACACCCTTTCACCAGACTTCAAGCTAGAAAGGCCAAGAAAAGAAGAACCGTTCGAGACTTAGACGTTTTCGATTATTGAGAAAGAACAAAAAAATGATGCACCGAGAGTCTTGCGCTTGTTCCAAGTCGGAACTGGATCTGTTTGCCATGCCCCCACCATGATGACCATGCAAGAATCCCAGTGGGTGGAATTTCACCCCGTCTCCTCTTTGACGGATTCCGCTCGCATCGAGTTTGAAATCAAAGGACAGCCCGAAGATTACATCGATCTGAATAGCAGTTACTTGTACCTGAAAGTCAAAGTTCTAGATAAGACTGGAGGTCCTATAGACGATGAAGCAGTAGCTCCCGTCAACAATTTCATGCATTCCTTGTTCAGTGGAGTGGACTTGTACTTGAATAACAAACTGGTCAGTAGCAGCATGGATACTTACCCTTATCGTGCCTACCTGGAAAATCTCTTGACGTACGGAATAGATGCCAAGAACACTCATCTCGATGCCTGTGTGGTATGGGAAGCTGACGAACCTACCAAGTTTGAAATATTGGAAACTGATGAAAAGAAAGACAACAATGATGGATTTCTAGAACGAAGAAAGAGAATCACGGGAGTCGACACAAGTTTAGAACTGATGGATCGTTTGCATTTGGACATGTGGTTGCAAGAAAAGTATTTGCTGAACGGGGTGGATGTCCTTCTGAGACTGAATCGTAGCAGTACTGCTTTCCATTTAATGGCTGATAGTGACGGTTACAAAACCAAAATCCAAGAAGCCAGACTCTACGTACGCCGTGTGGAAGTGTTACCTAAAGTGGGAAACGACATCAGTCAGACGTTGAGCAGAACGACCGCCAAGTATCCCATACGACGCGTGGAAGTGAAAACCTTCACCATTCCCAAGGGACAGCGATCCATGATCGAAGATCATCTGTTCCAAGGACAGTTACCCAAATGTTTGATCGTTGGTATAGTCGAGAATACAGCCTTCAACGGAGCTGCCGAAAAAAATCCTTTCTACTTTCAACACTTTGGCGTGTCCAAAATCGAAGTCAGTCGCGATGGCAAAACCTTGTGTACCCGACCTTTTGAACCTGACTTTACCAAGAAGAATTACTTGAGATCGTACTTGTTCTTGTACGAAGCCACCGGACAGTTAGGAACCAATACAAGTCACGGTATTACGTACGAGGATTATGCAGGAGGCTATGCTTTGTGGGCTTTTGATTTCCCTCCAGACCAAGGCAGCGACGAGGAACATTTCGACCCTATAAAATCCGGCCAGATTCGTGTGGAAATTCATTTTAAAGACCGAGACCCTGATGAAACGGTGAACGTCATTCTGTATGCAGAATTCGATAATACCATAGAAATTAACAGTTTGAGAGAAGTCATTCTAGATTACTAGAAACCATGGAAGACTGTTATCCCTCTTTACCTAGTGGAGAAACTTTGGAGATGGAATGTGAGGAGACCGTGGAAGAAGAATCCCAAGACAAAGACGAAGAAGATATCATGATGAAGTCAAGATGGCCAGAACAAGAAGCCCATTTGGTCTGCTGTTTTGCCAAACACTTGGTCGAAAAAATGATGGAATTGATCAAGAAAAATTGCTATGGATGTCAAAACGATCATCCCAGTCAAATTCAACACGATAAATGCCTGATGTTGAGTCAAGAAGAAAAATTGGACGAGTATCTGGACGAAGCTTGGAGTCTCATCTCGGACGAAGACGTGTGGCACCAGTGGTATAAAGACTTGCGTGAACATTCTTGTCCACCATTAACCACTCAAGAGATCCATCGTATCGAAGCTCTCCTGAATCAGAGTGAGGAGACGAAACGAAGAAACGGTTATTTGTCAGACATTTTCAAGCAAAAAGTCAGGATCGAATTGACGACTTATTATTACCTGTGAAGAAGAAAAAAAACCCACACAAAACATGGATACCTGGGAACTTTATTACCTTTTGAACCACAGTTCGTATACGGCTTCTTGGAATCCTGTCGTCTGTGCTAAAGATGAACTCCCTCATCGCAAACCTAAAGACCATCTAGCTTACGTAATCAACCCGGACGACAGTCATCTCCCAGGAACCCACTGGGTAGCCGTCTACTTTCCTCAAGAAGGATGTGTGGAATATTTCGATTCGTACGGATTGCCCCCTTTGGAAGACGATATCATTGACTTTATGAGAAGAAATGCTCAGACCACCCGATTCAATAATGTGAAATTACAAGGCACATATTCCTTGGTGTGTGGACAATATTGTGTGTATTTTCTGCATCATCGCAGCGTGGGTTATTCCTTAGAACATTTAATAACTCATTTTGATCCTCGTTCTTCTTCAAGAAACGATGTGAAAGTAGATAGATGGTTTTGTGACCATTATGCTTATCTTTTGTCTCAAGCTAGGAAACGTAGTGTCCATCAATGGCCTAATGACTTCCAACAGTGGAAATCACAATTTCATTCACAACGTTGTCAGCCCTGTTTAAAGTAGAGTGTGAATTGAGAAAAATGTTTGTCATTTTTTTTTGAAGAAAAAATGTTTGATGTTAGTATGTTGGATTATTGTTAAAAATGTTAGAAATGTTGTTGTTTAGTGTTAAGTGATTTTTGAATAAAAAATGTTGTGTTTTGAAAAAAAAATGCCTTTGTCTTTTGTTTAGCTATAAGAATGTTGGATTGATGCTCTTTAATTTCTTACTATCCCTCTCATGACACTCATTGAACGTTGCGACTCGAAAACCGTGTGGGGGATGTTTTCCTTCACGTCCGCGCTTTGACTTTAAGAACCGGGTTGATTCCAGTCTAACCATCCATTGTCGACTCATCCTCCTACGAAGATGTGCTCCAAACTAGCTAAGCTAAACGAAGCCTACGTGAATTTGCATAGGGTCAGACACAGTCTGATACCGAAGCCAGAAGAAATAGAGAATGTGAGAATGTTAAAAGTCACTGAAGACCTGATAGAAGAGCTCTTCAGAGAAGAAGTGAACAGGGAGAAAGAAGAATGGACAGAGAAGTACAGACTTCAGAGACAGCAGCAACAGCAGCAACAACAACAACAGCAGCAGCAGCAGCAGCAACCTGAACCTGACAGAGGCTTTGTCGATTGTCGTATCGACACCAAAGAGTTATTCTTCTCTTTCCGAAGAAGCAGACCTATTGCCAGAAAGTCTATCCTCAGAGGACATCGCATTCTTAGAAACTAAAAGATTGCCATAGCAAACAAAAAAACAGCCCTTTTCAGGGCTACCCAATACTCTAGAAAAGAAATAACCATCAATTTGCCAATGTGTGTAGGTAGAGTAGTGTGAATATAAACACTAACTCTTTTTTAAACAATGTGAGGGTATGTGTTTGTGTGTTTGTGTTTGTAAGTGCTCACGTACGTTGGTATGGATAGTAGATTAAAATGATGTCTTTTTTGGTGTTTGAGGTGTATATTTGGGGTTAGATTGGATTGCTTTGCGTATGTGGATAGTCTATTGAAGTGGTTAATAACAAAAAATTTTTAGAATAGTAATGGGTAGCATAAAAAGTGAGTGTTTCTTTTAGGTCCGCGCGTTGTTTTATGGTCATGATCTAGGTAAGATCAATTTTATGTTTTAGGGGGATGTTTTCCATCACGTCCGCGCTTTCAGTATAAATTGAAACTCGTTCGGCAGTCTAGCTACCCTTGATCAACACCACCAGAAGAATGAACACCAGAATTGTGAAACTGCTAGAACTCCAGATGCACCTGGAATATGCCAGGCGCATAGTAAATGAACTATCCGCGGAAGCCATAGTAGAAGAGGCAAGAATAAATAAGGAAGAGGAGGAGAGAAGAGAGAGGGAAGAGGAGGAAAAGAAAATAGGAGAGAGGATGACTTACAAGATACCAGAGACAGAGGATTGGGGTGCTGAAGCCAATCATCCCGCCTCTGCACTCCCAAGAAGAAAGGTGAAAGGAGACTGGGGAAGAAGATGCGTGTGTGGCGCCAGGCCAGGAAGGTGCCATCATTAGATAGGTGCATCTGGAGTTCAAAAAAAACCAACAGCCCTTTTCAGGGCTACCCAATACTCTAGAAAAGAAATAACCATCAATTTGCCAATGTGTGTAGGTAGAGTAGTGTGAATATAAACACTAACTCTTTTTTAAAAAATGTGAGGGTATGTGTTTGTGTGTTTGTGTTTGTAACCGTTCACGTAAGTTTGTGTGAATAGTAGATTATAGCAGTTTCTTTATTGTTTCTTAGCGTATGTGGAGAGTATAGTTTGGGTTTTATTATATGAAATGAGAAAGTAGGGGATGTTTTCCTTCACGTCCGCGCGTTGTTTGGTCATGATCTAGGTAATATCAATTTTACGTCTTAGGGGGATGTTTTCCTTCACGTCCGCGCTTTTCGTATAAGAACCCACAGTATTCGTCGTTCAAACCATTCTACAGAGAAGATGGCTTCAAACCACCTCGATAAATTGCAAACATTGCAAGACGTACTTGACAATTTGGGCATGATGGAACAAATGCTAGTAAGACTCAATGAAGACCACTATTCTTATAGTCCGCATAGAGTAAAGATGGAAATTAACAACTTAAGAAAAGGAAAGGACATGATAAGTGGTGTCATGAAAGAGATAAAGGAGGAGAAGGAGGATGAAAAAAATCCCATGTTCAATTCCCCTTGTCCCTAGACAAGCCCAAACTCTATTCCCCCATGTTAATTTCCCCTTGTCGCTAGACAGACCCACACTATAGTTCCATGTTAAATTCCCCTTGTCGGTAAAGTGACCCACGATTTATTCCCATGTTAATTTCCCTTGTCGGTAATCTGACCCACGATTTTTCTCCATGTTAAATTTCCATTGTACATAATCTGACCCGGGGGGGGGGGGTCTGTAATGCTAATTCCCATTGTACGTAAAGTATCCCCATTCACTACTCATAGCATTCTTTTACGTAATATTCTTGACAATCCCCACTTATTTCTTCGGCATCGCTGACAGCGTGACTTTGCTCTATAGGTGGACCGTATTGAGCGTGCATAATGATAACCAAGATGTGGTATGTCAATAACATTCGCGGGAAAAGCGTTAGGTTCAAACACAACCTATTCTCTAGCCATGGTTCCGATATGTTAACTCTGTATGTAGGGTTAACATATCGGAACCTTGGCTTGCGAAGATGCCAACCCCGTGAATGCATTTAGAATCGCATGGTCCGAGAATGATTCGGGTATGTTTGCATAATTAATAATTAATCAGCATACATTATACTGCTTTATCTTGGAAGTCATTGTCACGTGAGTAGTATAGTAGGATACCTTAGGGACAATGGGAAAATACATTACAGACCCACCCACCCTTGGAAACGTTTACGAGTAAGATTTTTCAGACCCCAGTGGGAACGTTTACGGACAATAGGAATTTAACCTGAGGAATATTGGGACTGTATACAGACAAGGGAAAGTTGGGTTTAGTAGGAATGGAACAGATAAGGTAACGTCACGGTACTGGACATTGGTAACAGTGTGGCAAGGGTCTGACCTGAATACGCGCTACTCCAGGGAGAAACAAATACAGGAGAGATACAGATAAAGACACACAAATACACATATATGGCAAAGAAAATAAATATCTTTTCGAGATATATGAGTGGCCCTGAAAAGGGCCTTTGGGTTCTTCTTCTATTTTCTCCACTTCATCCACCATCTCCTCACTTTCTCAATGATTCCCTTTTTCTTCTTCTTTTCATCGTCTGGTATCCAGTCAGGATGTCCCATCGATCTAAATTTTTCCTGCATCTTGATCCAATTTTCGATCATTTTTTTCAAAGTCCTCTTTTTTCTTTCTGTTTTCTTTGTCCAATTTCTCTTTAGTCCAGTTATCTTTAATCTTTTTCACCTCTTCTTCCAGCACTTGTCTCATCATTTCTTCTTTTTTCTTTAACTGATCCACTTTACAAAAGACCATTCTGTGAAATTCAACTCAAGATAATTGAAAAAAAAAACTTGCAAGATATTCATAGTTGCTTCAAGCGAAAGTTGAGATCCGTCAAGAAGAATAAAAGCGTCAACGGCATACTGACCCAATTTATATTCACTGGCGTCAAAGATTAGTCCCCTTACATCCACATTTTTCTTTAAAGTTATAACTAAATTCTCAACCCCAGTGATAAACAAATAAGGTGCAAGGGGATCTCCTTGACATCTTCTTTCATGTCTAAAAAAAGATGACATATACCCATTATTTATGACACAACTTTTAGAGTCATTACAAAACAGTTTAAACCACGTACAAACGGAATCACCGAAGTTAAAAGATTGTAAAGCTTCTCCCATAAAGATCCAGTTAATTGAGTCAAAGGCTTTTCCAAAGTCTATTAACAATAATAAACCATATCTGTTTTCATTCTCAAGTTGGTCCAAGATATCGTATATTAGGCTGGTATATTTTCTTCAATGAATCTACCCTTCATGTAACCTTTCTGAGCATCACTGATGGAAGAGCCTTTTTAGAACCCGAAACAATCTTATAGTCAACATTTAAAAGTGATATAGGTCTCCAGTTCGTAAAATATCTTCCGTCTTTTTCTTCTATTGGTAGACATGAGATGAGTCTTTGAGTCTGAAAATCTGAAACTTTTCCTATAGTATATCCGTAATTTATTGATCTACATATAAATCCCCCAAAAGACTTCCACTAGAATTTATAGAACTCTACTGTGAATCCATCCGAGCCAGAACTTTTTCCATCCGTTTTAGAGACATACCGAATTCATTGATTATAAGCAAACCCTCGCATGATTCTCTTTCCTTTTGACTAAGTTTAATATTGTGATTAAAAATCTATTTCGAGTTTCTTGAGTAGCCTCAGCATCAAGCTGAACAATTCTACTTTTGTACTATTCCATATAAAACTGTTTTTGAGTTTCTAACTTATCTATTTGGTCAGATTTATTTGTCCCATCATCTAAAATAATTTCCTGTATTTTCTTATTGACATAGTTTATTTGTTTCAAGGTTTAAAAAGTACTTTGTACTTTTCTCCCCAACTTCATACCATCTAGCTTTAGATCTTAATATAACACCTTCTATTTTTTTATAGATTCCTCTAATTCTGCTTTTTTTTCTCTCTAAATTTTCCAGAATTCCCCATCTATGTTATTCGACAGTCCCCCCCCCCCCCCCCCCCCCGCCGAATTTCTATTATTTCCTGCTCAATTTTTTTTAACTTTTCCCATTTCTCTTTTGTTTTCCTAACAGAATAACATTTCGATAAGAAATTTTTTGCTGGCATATACCGCTGTCGTCTGCAAATTGGGATAAATTTATTTTGTTGAGGTCGACAGTGCGCTCCAGATCATTATTTATAATGTTGAGGAGGACAGAACTTAGGACACTGCCTTGTGGAGTGATTTTCTAATACGTGGCTGTCTGAATATTGGTCTCCTGTTCTTGTCCTAATTTCTCGACCGGTGAGGAAGGGTGATATCCACTGGTGCATACGGCCGTTGATACCGTAGTGGTTTAGTTTCGCAATTAGGACATTTGTCCACACTAGATCGAAAGCTTTTCCTAAATCCAAGAAAATCGCTATTAGATTTCGGTAGCATTTCCTTTTAGAGGTTAAATGCTAATTTAACACTCGATTCCAGCCAGAATAACTGAGCTAGAGTGAACCTTTTGTTGCGAAAGCCGCTTTAATTTTTGAAATTAGGTTGTTGCGTTCCAAGTGGTGTTTAAGCCTGTTGTTGATCATAGTTTCCGTCGCTTTACACATATTGTCTGTGAGGGAGATTGGCCTATAGGAGTTTATTTCTGTCGGGTATTTTCCTACTTTTGGAATTGGAATAACTATTGCTTGTTTCCACTTGTTAGGGATTTTTCCGGTTTTCCAGGAAGTGTTGATTAGGTCCAGCATTATTTTCCGGTAGGTTCTTGTAGAACTCGTATCGTAGGTTGTCTTCCCCTGGTGATGTTGTTTTTTTTATTTCTCAGGGCAGCTCTCCATTCATGTATGGTAAACTCCAGGTTTAGTGGACTGTAGTCTATTCTTAAGTCAGTAAACAGTTCAGGGTATTTCTTCTCCACAAGTTTCCAGTGGGTTTGGAACCTAGCAGAATGGTTTTCACTATTGCTCATCTCTGCAAAACGTTCTGCTAACAGGTTAGCTTTATCTTTACTGGAAATTGCTCCGGTTATATTTAGCGTAGGTTGAGTAGCTTTTCCTTTCATTGCCTTTATTTGGGTCCATACCTGTTTTGCATTGCTTGTATAGTCCAGAAACAAGCAATATTCTTGCCAGGTGTTCAATTTTACAGTGCGGATAGTGCGCTTGGCTGATTGTTCCTTGCCTTTGAATCTTATAAAATCCGAGGAAAGGCCGGTATGTTTGAACTTGTTCATGGCCTTGTTCTTTTCCTTAAAGACTTGTTTACATTCCTCATTCCATCATGGTACAGTTTTTTTTTTATATATGTGGATATTGTTTCCTCCCGTTTTGGGAATGCTTAAGGCAGCCGCTGATGAGAGCGCATCTATTACATTCTGGTTATATTTATTGATATCTACATCTTGTAGTTCTTCTAATTTTATATCTTCAAGTGTAGTCCTAAATGTGAGCCAGTCTCCCTTATCTAACTTCCATTTGGGAATCCTAGCTGAGTTAGCGATAGGGATAGTTAGGTTTAGGGTGATTGGGAAATGGCCACTCCCTAGCGTCCCGGTTTGGTCCACTTCCCAGTCTGCTATTTCAACTAATTTGGGTGTAGAGATAGTGAGGTCTATAGCTGCTAACGAGCCGTTTTCCTGGTGAATTCTTGTTCCAGCTCCGTTATTCAAAATGACTGGATTTGTACTAAGCACCCATTCTTCTATTAGTTTTCCTCTTTTGTCCCTCTGACACCCCCACCCCACCCCCCCCCCAATATATCGCTATGGGCATTAAGGTCTCCACATTTGATGTAGTCTATATGATTATTTGTCAATTGTTGATAAGTCTTGATTGTAGTGGGAGTTTTAATCCCTGGATCATAAACATTACAAATGTCAATATCTGAGCGTCCTGTATGAATTATTGCAGACTGAAATTCAAGAAAATCTAAGTTGTTATACTCTGGTTGGGTCAATCCTAATGTTGTATTGGGGATAGAGTCATGAATATAAATGTCTAATCCCCCTCTCTTTTTTTCTATTTGTTCTGTTTTATAAATAACTGGTTGCATAACTTGGGATTTTGGGTGTGAATATAGTAGCACGAGTCAGGTGTGTCTCTTGCAGATGTCCGGTTTAATTTTTTCTTTATTTAATTTGATTAATAATTCCTGATTGTTCTTAATTAATCCGCGTCAATTCCATTGCCATATGACTAATGATTTCTTCTTGTCCTTATCACCTATTGATTCTTATCGTTTATTAATAATATTAGGATATATTATATAAGAAACATTGGGGAGATAAGTTTGTTTAGTTAAATTTACTTAGATATTTTTCAAGTAATTCAGATAATAGTTTAAAAGTGAGTTGGGTTGGGGTTAAATTATTCTGGGTTATATTTATGATACCCACTATAAATTTTCCGATACACTTTATCATAACGCTAAGCGGGAAATGGTCTATTAAACTAATACCATTTTTATTGTTGATCTTGTTACCATCCGCATTGCTTGATGTGCTACATGTTGTAACCGTTACTCGAGGTAACGTGGGTATGGGTTCCTGATTTTGGTTTGGGTTTGCATTGCTAAAACTTTTTGATTGTACCTTAGGAAATGGTAATTGTTTTTCAATATCATTGTGTATTTTCATATCATCACCTGTTCTCTTATTTGCATTGTCATTGCATTGCATGTTGGGTCGTTGGTGATCTTTTCGTGGCGTCAAGGAGTATGATTGATTTGGTTGGATTACCACTGACTGAGTTAATTTTCCTTAAGTTTCCTCACTGAGGATTTAGCCTTTTGATATGATATATTATCCGTTTCTATTTGGTGGATGATTTCTTTTTCTCTGGTGGTATAAATACACTCATCAGATTTAGCTTGATGCAGTTCTTGGCAGTTCGCGCACCGCTAAGATTTATATACTTCAAGCACGGACGTGAAGGAAAACAGTCACTTCGCATATTATCTACTATCCACATAGAAGGGAAGAAAAACTATTATGTACTATATACAAAACCCAAATATACTATCCACCCATGGAAAGGAGAAAAACAAACTCCAAATATACTATCCACCCACGGGAAGGAGAAAAACAAACCCCAAATATACTATCCACAAACGGGAAGGAGAAAAAACAAACACAGTATATACTATCCACACAAACGTAAGCGAACGCATACAAACACGACCTCTACTATCCACACACGGGAAGGAGAAAAAACAAAACCCCAAACCTACTATCCACACAAACAGTCGCGAACACATACAAACCCGAAATATACTATACACACCAAAGTACGAGTACGCATACAAACACATACTCTATTATCCTCACAAACGTAGTCGAAAGCATACAAACATAACATCTACTATCCACACAACGTACGTGAACGCATGCAAACTCCAAAATATACTATCACTGAAACGTACGCGAACGCATACAATCACAATATCTACTATCCACACAAACGTAGGCGAAGGAAAACAAACACAGGAAAGGAGTGAGTGTTTATGATCAAACTAGTCCACACTGACACAAATTGGCAACTTGAATAGTCCTTTTTCTAGAGATTTGGTTAGCCCTGAGAAAGGCTCTTTTTTGAACTCCAAATACACCTAGCTAATGTTGGCACCTTCCAGGCCGGGTACCACAGATACATCGTCTGCTCCAGTCCTGCACCCAATTCATGCGTGTGGATGGGAGCGCAGAGGGAGGTTGATTTACTTCACTATCCCATTCCTCCGTTTGAGGAAACTGAGGGATAGTGAAGACATGTTGTTGTTGTTCCCTCTGTCTTTTGTGCCACACTCGGGGATGATCTGGCCTCCTTGCCTCCCGTGGACGCCGTACTGGTTGTTGTGGCTGTGGCTGTGGTTGACGTTGATATGGTACTGCTGTTAATGGTTGTGGAGGCATCTTCACCTCAGGCTTCACCTCACACAATGGTCTCAGCATGAGTTGAGGCAGGACCCCTCTCTTCTTTTCTTCTCCTCTTCTTTCTTTTTTCCCTTCTACTCTTCTATCCAGGCACTTTCCTGGATCGCCTCCATGGCCAGCTCGTCCAGGAGGCGCCTGACGTACTCCTGGCGCATTTGGAGTTCTAAGAGTTTTGAAATCCTGCTCATCTTCTTTTAGTTGACGAGTCAACAAAGGGTAGCCAGAATGAAGAACGCTTTCGTTTTACATTTGTGAAGCGCGGACGTGAATGAAAATATCCCCTGTTACCAAAACTCACAAAACCCACATTATCACAAAAACTTTGAACGCACGGACCTAAAAGAAACACTCACTTATTTTCTTACCTACAATCACTAACTACAAAACACACACAGATTATCTGACAAGCTACGGAAATTAAGTTCTTATAGACACACTAGTATTTTTTAACGTACAGACGAACAGAAGCACAAATACACATAGTTTTGGCATTTGAACTAGTATGTCTTTCCTAGAGTATTGAGGTAGCCCTGAAATGGGCTGTTTTTATGGACGGGGAGTTACGGCAATCTTTTATGGTCTAAGAGTGCGTCCCCGTCTGGTGGCATTGTTACCCACAGGATAGGGCCTGCCTCTTTCGTGTCCATATGGCAGTCAAAAAATGCTCTGTCTGGTCTCTGTTGATGTTGCTGCTGCTCTCTCTGCTCTCTTTGCTTCTGAAGTCCGTACTTCTCCGTCCATTCTTCTTTCTCTTTCTTTATTTCCTCTCTGAAGAGCTCTTTTATTAGGTCTTATGTCAATTTCAATATTCTGACCTTCTCTATCTCTTCAGGCTTCGGTATCAGGCTTTGCCTGATACGATGTAAATTCACGTAAGCTTCGTTCAGCTTGGCTAGTCTTGAACTCATCTTCATAGGAGGATGAGTCAACAATGGATGGTCAGACTCAATCAATCAATAAAAATTATAGTCGCAGACGCAAACTAGTGCTTTTGCGACTAGTTAAGTCTCGAAAGTCGAGATTTTCAATTGGTCTGTTGGAATAGAGCCACTACAGTTCCGCATTTATGTGCAAATGTCACACTTAATTGGTAACATGTCCAAGTGTGCAAAGGAGGGAAGGGACCGGTCAGGAGGCAACCACAGTCCACAGGAACGTACTTAAACGCAAAAGCCCTACTCTGAGTCAAATTATCTCAGTTGAAATTTTTCGGGAGTCCCCATTACCAACTTTGTGTTAGCCACAATCATAATTAGAGTCGAGTTTAATCTAAGCCTTAAATTTTTCTACTGTCATAAGCTTCAAATTTAGTGTACTAAGCGTAATTTTTTTAAAAATAAATATAATTTAAATATTAGTCAGAGTGACTATTATATATTTCTGTCAATATTGGTTGTTGAAAATGGTATAATATTTGAACAGTCATTAAAGGATCAAATTCGTTGTGTTGGTTCAATCAGATCAGGTTTCTAAGCCAAAGTAGAAACCCTTAAAATAAGAGGCATTTGTTTAGCAATAGCCCTTACAAGAGCTTTAGGACGGCAGTTCAAATGAGCAGCAGTCATCTTCTTCGTCTACGATTTCCGCTGCACTGCGTGGTTCTTTACGTCGCTGTTCAGGGATTTTTTTTTGGTTGTTGTTGTAGGGTTTAACGCCATTTTGCAGCACACGATATGCTATAAATGGCGGCCAGCATTAATGGTGGAGGAAGAACCCGGGAAAACCCCGGAAAGAACCACCGACCCACGAGAAGCTACTGGAAATGCTGTTCAGGGAATGCCTCTAATCCGTGTAATGCAGTATGATGATTTGCAGCTTCTATCAGGGTATCCATTTGGTGATTGTGAAAAATATCGCTGTAGTACTGGTCAAGTATACGAACCCCAAACAGCCATTGTTGAGTTCTCGGTTTTCTGACTGCGACTTGCCGCCATCCAACGTATTTTACTGCACTAACGTATTTTTGTGCTTTTCTTATGTTGCTTAGTGCAGCTTCTAGTCCGATTTTCAACAATTTTTCCTTCAAGCGTCCTCCAGATACTCATCTAATATTTCTTCTTGACTCATCATCAGACATTTATCGTGTTGAAGTTGACTGGGATGATCATTTTGACATCCATAACAATCTTTCTTGATCAATTCCGTAATGTTTTCTGCCAGGTGTTTGGCAAAACAGGAGACGAAATGTTGTTCTTATTTTGGCCATCTGAACCGCATCAGTATGTCCTCTTCGACTTTGTCTTGTGGTTCTGTTTCCACGGTATCCTCCCATTTCATTTTCATAGATTCTTCACCATTCAAGCAGGGATTACGGTCTTCCATAGTTTCTAATAGTCAAGAATGACTTCTCTCAAACTGTTGATTTATATGGTATGATCAAAATCGGCATACAGGATGACGTTCACCGTCTCAGGTAGAGGTTTAGGATCCACACGAGCTTGTTCTGATTTTCTAGGGTGGAAATGTCCCTCGTCGCTGCTTTGGTCTGGAGTGAAAGCAAAAGTCCACAAAGCATACCCTCCTGAATAATCCTCGTACGTAATGCCATGACTGGTGTTGGTCCCTAACTGTCCAGTGCCTTCGTACAGGGATAAGTAAGACCTCAAGTAATTCATCTTGGCACTAAAGTCAGGTTCGAAGGGTCTGGAACACAGGGTCTTGCCATCACGACTGACTTCCATCTTAGACATATCGTTGTGCTTAAAAAGGAAAGGATCTGTTTGTGGGCTCCGTTGAAGGCTGCATTGCTCACGATACCAACGATTAATTGTTTGGGTAACTGTCCTTAGAACATATGATCTTCGATCTTTGATCGGAGTCCAGTGGCAATCGTGAATGTTTTCACTTCCACGCGTCGTATCGGATACTTGGCGGTCTTTCTGCTCAAGGTGTACGAATGTCGTTTCCCACTTTTTGTAACACTTCCACGCGTCGCACGTAGAGTCTCGCTCCCTCGATGTAGGTTTTGTAATTGTTAGCACCAGCAATCAAATGGAAAACGGTACTTCTGCGATTCAGTCTCAGGCGGACATCCACGCAGTTTAGCAAGTACTTTTCTTGTAACCAAGTGTCCAAATGCAAGCGGTCAACCAGCTATAAACTTCGGCTTGCAAGAAATTTCTTTTGACGTTCGTCGAATCCCGTATTGGTGCAATCTTTATCTGCCACCTCATCGAACTTGTCCGCCCTGTCAGGTTTCCATACCACGCAAGCATCCAGATGGGTGTTTTTGGCTTCTTTTCCGTATGTCAAGAGATTATCCAGGTACGCTCGATAAGGGTTAGTATCCATGCTGCTGCTGACAAGTTTGTTATTAAAGTACAAATCAACTTCGCTGAACAAGGAATGCATGAAATTGTTGACGGGAGCTACTGCCTCATCGGTATCTAGATCGCTGCCATCCATATCGATCACTTTGACTTTCAAATACATGTAACTACTGTTCAGATTGGTGTAATCTTCGGGCTGTCCTTTGATTTCAAATTCGATGGGAGCTGAGGCCGTAAAAGAGGATATGGGATGAAATTTGACCCATTGGGATTCTTGCATCGTCATCA
Organism: Sinohyriopsis cumingii; assembly: GCA_028554795.2. Classification (NCBI taxonomy): domain Eukaryota; kingdom Metazoa; phylum Mollusca; class Bivalvia; order Unionida; family Unionidae; genus Sinohyriopsis; species Sinohyriopsis cumingii. The sequence goes on along the minus strand of CM068831.1, from coordinate 122,366,853 downwards.
TGGTGGATGGCATGGCAAACAGATCCAGTTCGGACTTGAAACAGGCGCAAAATTTTCGGTGCATCATTTTCTTTCTTTTTTCTCTCTGTGACTTTTTTAATAATCAAAAATGTCTAAGTCTCAAGCAGTTCTTTTCTTAGTCTTTCTAGCTTTATCAGTGTGAAGTCCTCTGGTGGGGTGTCTTCGTTGTCTCTTTCTGCCTTGTCCTTGCTGTGGCGTCAGGGAAGCAGGTATGTCTGACTCTCAGCATCCAGGGCATTTATAGGAGTCTCTCGCCGACCCAAAGTCTCTTTACCCGTTTGAAGCAAGGCATTTATGCCTGCTCACAAGAAAGCTTCTTTGGGGTTTTGTTTGTCGATTATGACATTTTGGAGAACTTCTTTGCCGTGCGTCAATGTGGCATCTTTCAAAGCGTGCAATGTTTGTGTCACCATTGGTTTCGAAACCGGGGACACCGAACGAAAGGCCGATTTCAGCATATCTCCTAAACCATGTCCTCGCTGTCGAGCGATGCATCGGTACACTGGATACATGACTTACAACTCGTTAGAGAACCGTTTTCGAAAATGGAGTTTCACCGTGACTTTCCTTAGGAGAATGGAATATGTTGTCCCAGATCTCCTTTTATAGCAATGTTGACAGTGTCAAAATACGGCTTATTGATGGGTAAATAGTGAGGATGCACAAATTCGCGGTGAACGTTATAGGTGTTTCCACTTTCCTCGTCAGTGGCCATGGTAGAATCCTCTTTGAAAGAACTTACACACAGTAACGGTACGGAGGTGTGTTCCACCACGTTGTACTCCAACTCATTGGAGTAAACAAACATCAAATTGATTCCCTCGTTCAGTTTTACAGGGGATCCAAAAGCCCTGTAAAAATCCACATTGCTGTTGATTTTCGGGCTCAGATTATGTGCTACCATCTGTGGATGTCCACCCAAAATTTCAAACAAACTACCATTAAACCTGATGGACAACATTTCCCTATCCTGAAATCTCATCATTAGGCGACGACCTACTTTATAGTACTCAATCTTAACACTTTTTTTGGCTCTGTTCAGGACTTTGCCAAACGCTGCCTTGAACCTGTCAGCAATCGTGTCCACCAAATGTTCACCGCTACAATAATAGCCTGCCGGAAATTCCACTGTATAGATGCTTAATAACGGATTACTTGCTGACTTTGTGTCACCTGAAAACCCAATTTTATTCATCTTTTATTGTACTTGCTCGTTCGGGATTTCGACATAGAAAATGTTTTGAGTTTCAGTGATGTTTTGGATTTGTGTTGGGTAAATCATTTCTACCATAGTCACTTCTCAATGGGCTTCGTGATCCAACTAGATGGCCTGATGTAATTTGGCCGTGTAACAGCACAAGGTGTTTTTGGGAAACAACTCCATGGAACTGTCACTGGGTAACGTTCAGTAAAATTGTTTGTTGTTGTTCATTATTCCAGAGTTCTGCTGTCCGAGGTGTCACTGGAAGTGAGAGGAGTGTCTAAAAGAGGATTGTTGTAGTTGGAGTGGTGACTGCTGGGAGGGAAACTGACGCTGGACGCAAGGCTCCCGTTGTACCTGTTTGAGGAGTATTTCAGAAGAAAGATTAGAAACAAGGTAACCTATGAAACTGCACAGTATAATGGTCCACAGTTGTTTGTCTCCTTGATGCAAACTATTATTGGCAATAATTGCACCGATGATACAATACACCCCACAGATTTGGCAGAAAAGACGATTTGCGGTTTAGGCACACGTTCTCCACACCACACACACCAAGGTTGCTTTTGTAGATCTTGCACTGAAGAACTGAGTGAAGGAGTGGTCACGGTGGTAGTGGCAGATGAGGCCATGTTGAACGTCATTATATTCACTTCGTTTTAGAGTCGATTTCTCGCGAAGCGTCGATCCAAGAATCAAAACTGGGAGAACATCCTTTCCAACGTACTTTGACTTCTTTGACACATCGTCTTCTCTCTTTTCGGGTTCTTCGATTGAGAATACTTTCGATGTCGTACACTTCGTCTTCTTTTTTGGTCACGTGTTTTAACTCCGGCAAGTAAAACGTTCCTTTCAACACTTCCCCGTTCATGTCTTCCAAATTATATACGTCATGATGATGGACACGCACTCGTCCAGTGACACGAAACAATTCGGTTGTCCAGTTGGATAAGTAACCTTTATCGAAAGTGCTTTTGTTTCTGCCAATGCGCAACCAAACTCCTACTGCCAAACTCCACCTTTCTTGGGGATAGCCACTGTCAGGGACGTACCAAACAGGTGCTCAGAAACGGTCACTTCGTTGTCTGGAATCACTTCTTGGGGGCACATACGATGCTCCGATGGTACGATTGGTTGTACGCTTGGACCAGGTGCGGTAGACGTCGATATACTTGAGACTATGTTAAAATATTTCCAAATGGGTTCTTTCAAGATGCGTTGAAAACGTTCTACGAAGCTGGCTTTGGTTTCGGGATTCTCGGCGGTGAAAAGAGGAATGTCACGAATCTTTAATTGTTTTTGGAGAGCTTGGTTCACGAATTATGTGCCTTTTTCGGTTTAACATCGAAGAGGGTGACGACCGCTTTGTTTTAACGCCAGTTTGAGGGCTCGCAATATTTCACTGCTAGATTTGGAAGTCAATGGCACGACCCAGTCAAATTTGGAAACGACGTCGGTGACACAAAACAAATATTTGTAGCCACGATTGTAGGTGGCCAAATGAGAGACATCGACTAAATCGGCTTGCCACTGATGGTCGATGTCCTCCACTCGGGTGCGACTTCTGGAAAATTTTCGTCGAATGGGTTTGTGTAAAGTGTACGTGGCGTCTTCTTGTAATCATCGTTGCACTTGAGGTAAACGGGCACTTTACACTCCAGTTTTGGCAGCACGATACAATTTCTGACTCCTCCATAACGTGCAGAATGGGATGGGTCGTAGTAAACGTTGGCTAACACCTTCTCCATTTTTTCACAAGTCACCCACTCTTCATTGATGCTACTCTTTATTCGCGTGGTTTTTTCTTTGATTGTAATGCTCTGCGAGTTCGGCGAGCGATAGGTGTCGAGGAGGAGAATGTCTGAACAGGGGTAATCGGTTCTGGTTTCACATCTGTCTTCACCTTCCTTTCCTCTTCTGTGGAAGAAGGGGTAGCCATCATCTTTTTATTTCATCCAAATCTGGATATATGTGGTGTTTTTAACTTGCATACTTTCTCTGGTGGTGTGTTAAGTTGCGTACCTTCTCTGGTGGAGATTGAAACTCTTCTTCTCCTCCTTTTTCTGTAGTGGTCACTGGGGGTAGTGGTGATAATGGACTTTTCATCTGGGTCGGTTGAGCTGTTTCGTCTAAAGCTTTCTGGTGAAAGAGTTGCAATCGTTTCAACAGTTGACTGAACCTTTGCGATTTTTTCGTTTCTAACAAATCGCTGAGATTCACCAACGATTGCAATTCGTGTTGTATCTGGGACATCTCGGTAAATGAGAACTGGGAGGTAAATGCGGGTAACAGGGGTAAAAATCCTCCTTGTTGGACCAACATCTTTTTCTTTGACAGATGGGAATTTTCTTTTCGACCATTAGGCGAAGAACGTGTCGATGTTTGGCTCAGCATTTTTCTGATGTGGAGAAAAAGGTATCGTGCGTTTCAAGACATTCAGACAACATCCGCTTACGGTATCAATGACGCATTTGAAGGCTGTTTGAATGAGTTTTCTTTCTCATGGGTGGAGAAACTTTGCACAGGACGGACAACATGTCTCCATGTTTGACTAAACGAGGAGGCAGTCCTTTCCCTTTCTTTTTTTTTTTGGGGGGGGTGAAGAAGGATGTCTTCTGGTGGGTGACATCTTTGTTGGTTCCGGGGCACATGCCAAAAATACACTGACGTCGATGACTTGGCACACACCCTTTTATCTTTGTTTGGACTATCGCTTAGTCAAAAAGGCGACGTTGTGTTTTCCACAATCGCCAAAGAATCCTCCCCTTTGGTTGCTTCTCTTTTTCTTTGGACGACTGTGTCATTTCTGGGGGTGACGCCGATGCTTGGCTAAGCGTTTTTTTCAGATGACGAAACTGTCCTTTTCTTTTTCCTTTTCCTTTTTGGACAGGAGAACGACGATGGTGACGGTGTGCACTTCTTTGAGGGGACATCTTTGGTCGTTCAGAAGCACACACAAAAATACACTGAAGTACTATTTTGGGACCATAGTGAACTTATTCAAGGACATTTTCGGATTATATCACTATGGTACAGCATGATTGTCAGCTCATTAGCACATTCGTGGCTACTGCCACGGCATCACATTAAAAATCGGAATTCATTCAGAACACCACTGGAATTCTTTCGGAATACTCTATCTTTTGGACTTGAGATATAACTTTTTAGGACTTTTTGCGATTTAATTCACCATGCTGTAAATTAGTTTTAATTGCTCACTTTGTATTCTAGTGAAATACATTAATTGCTGAATTTTACAAAACTGGTTAGTTTTCACTCATTTATGTTACTTAAGACCGTAGAGTTATGACAACTAGGAACGCGCTGAATTATGCTAACAATTTCTGCATACATGAACTTGACCGACATTTTGCAGTTGTTACTCCTTGTTAATTACTAGCTTTAGTTTCTATCACATAACTAAGCACATTTTACCTGTTGACAATAATACATTATCACAATAACCGAGATGGCAAGAAGATAAACAGGCAGAAAGACTGGTAAACTAGAAAAGACATTAAAGGCATAACAGTACATAATCCATATTGTATAGTAACATCAACTGTCTATATTCAATCAATTTCATTATTATTTAACGGCACTGCTTCATAATGTTTGTAATAAATAATAACAATTCTAATTTGAGATAATAATAATAATAATAATAATAATAATAACAATAATAATAATGATACCAACATCAATACTACGACTACAAATAATAATAATAATAATAATAATAATAAACGATCATTTGGAACTATGCCAAAAGGCCCGCAGAAAATATCACCATACGAGACATATTCACGACAATAACCAAACAAACATAGCGAATTGTATCCATCCATCTTGTTTTCAGTTAATACATTACAAGTAGTCCTTTTAAATCTTCAATGCCATTTAAATTTTGCATATAGCGAGAAATCCCATCATTTAGTAATACAGTAGCGTCATATGAGAGAGTTCCTCTCGTTACTTCTCTACCAACGTGGTTCTACCATTTGGAGATGCACACGCTTAATTGTGTCGTAATACAGGGATTCAACGATGATTTTTAACTCTGAAGATGTCATGACATAAATGACGTCTATTAATCATTCATTTCACTGCAAATTCTAATAATTCCTCCACCATCATGTATTTTGCCATTATACAGGATGTGTGTGTGTGTGTGTGTGTGTGTGTGTGTGTGTGTGTCCCATTATACAGGATAAATTAATTACTAAGAGTAGTCTAGACGAATATTGCCTGATTCTGAACAATGAAACACGCATACCTGATTTATTTTAGTAGTTATTACTGTTTTCGCAAACACTGTAAGAGAATATAAAATGGTTGATTTTCACCTCTTAAATTTACTTCTTCGTAAATTTCAAGCCGAAACAAGAACAATATATATATTAGCTATGGCATTTAGATTATTTTTATCCCCCCACCGCCAAAAACGATTTCATTGTTTACAATAAAGTTAAAAAAATTATTATTTTTTTTAAAAAAAAGAAAATTATATTTGGAAACATTTTATAAATCAGTTCAGTATGGTAAACTAAAGTCACTACCAAATAGTATATATATATATATATATATATATATATATATATATATATATATATATATATATATATATATATGTGTGTGTGTGTGTGTGTGTGTGTGTGTGTGTGCGTGTTAAACCATACGTTGTATTGAATAAGTTGTAGAAATGGCCCAGTGTCATATACGCTAAATATAGACAGTTGACCTTTCAACCATGAATACATTCGGATGTAATAATGTCGTCTTTTTACATATTAAAGCGGAGAAAGTACCGGGTGTAATGAGGTTGACATTTTGAGAAAACGTTAATCTTGATCACCATTGCCCTCTAGCGGCATCCCATGTTGCTGCTGACTGTTTCATGATTTTCTTCAGTGTTAGCAACTGTATTATTTCTCAATGAAACAAAGTGAAATATTTCAATTTTGCACGAAAGTGAACAACTTGCTTTCAAAATATTTAACTATAAAATTGGAAGTGCATGATAAATAGTCTTAAATTATTTCATTTCATCTGTACACAGAACAGAGTCATTATCTTGCTTTGTTTCCTTAAACGCAGTTTTTAACTGAACCAATCTGATTCATGTAGGACATTGGAGATATGATTTTAATCAGACTGACTGCTCAAAGTACCTGGGCATAATCCAATCGTAAATGTCACATTTAAACCAGGGTCCATCCGAATCAGCTCAGTGTTTGGCCTGAACCAGCCCGTAATTTGGTCCGAATAAGACCGATCCGAATCCGACTCGTTCGAAATCAGCCTGCAGCCGTTTCGATAATTGTTTGCACTAGCCATATGAACGGAGGGTGCTTCGAAGCGGATACGGAGAGCTTTTCTCAACAAGAAAAACAACTATGGCCTCCATCAACTTCCGTTTTTATTCAACTACTAGACTGAAATAATAATATTGTATCATTTTCATGTTCGTGAATACAAAGATGGAGAAAATAACGCTGTAGTATAAAATGGAAAGCACGCTTTCCTCCTTTTCAAAATTTATTGGTGAGGGAATCCTAACTAACCTCGTTGGTTCTCCATCACCGAAGAAGTCAATGATTTCCAAAGGATTTCAAGATTTCATAGTCTCTGTGAATCAACCTAACACAAAACATGTAAGAGCTGACATAGTAATTGTTTTGTACTTCTAAAGATCACGTGGGACTCGGGTCGCCTTAAGTTAGCTGCAGTAATATTACACAAGTATTTACAATAGAGGTCTGCATCAGTAACATTGTTACCCTACAATTATTAATTTTTATTTTGTGTAGTATCTTTAAAATAGAAAATTAAATATAAACGGCAGAGGTAAGAACATTTTTGTATAGGTTGTTAATGTTCAGCATAGAATTTAGAAAAAAGTAATGATTGTGCTGTAGCTGGTGCGACGATTGATGCAGATCCTCAGGTAGTCCTACAATGTCAGACATGCACGTTATTTTTATTTTAGTGCTATGTCTTACTTCCCAAATAATGGGCTTGTATAGCGTGTTCTGATGTCAGTTGACATCAGAATGAGTAATCAAAGTTTCAGGAATATCTCACACACTTCGCAGGCCATATCAACACTCTTCCACAATTTATATGTAATTAATATACTTACTATGCTGTTTTTATCCTGGTGGAATCAAAATCTGACACTAGCAAATGGATGCATTTTCATGTTCCGTTGACATACATTTAAATTTGTTGAAATGCGACAGTAGTCGAGGTATGCCAAAGTATGTAAAAGTAGGTTCATGTGGGGAATATGTTTCTTGAACAAAACAAAACATTGCTTACAGTTCCAATAGACATAATATATTTTTATTTATTTTGTTAAAGAATAATATTTCAACTTAACCCAATTTCGGTATTCCTGGCTTTCATCGCTTTCCAGCCAACTGAAATGTAGGCCAACGAAACTTGAAAATAGGTCCATTTCTTTTGTGAGAATTTGAATTTATTAGAGAAAAGACATCAGAATAAGTAAAGTCTGACTAAAACATTATGACATTATTTTTTAGAAAATTTAATCCACAATTTAAGATGTGTAAGTATAAAGAGATGACAAATGAATAAATTGATACAGAATATGAAAACACTTTTAATATTTACATATAAATAAAGTGAAGAAAAAAAGAGATTAAAATCTCTCTAATTCTTTACTTTTGACATTTACACATAGAACTAACATGAAAAAAGATAAAGAGATAAAAAGATGTAATAGATTTAGCTTAATTTTCTTTTCTTTGCATCTAAATATGATACATATACGATTTATATACAAATCAGTCCACAAATGTATGCTGCCCCGTCCCAAGAGTTTTAGAGTTAACATCGTGGCTTTTCAATGAGCATATTGGTTAGGCTTTCTTGCAAGATGATTTTGCCAAACAAACAGCATGGGACAACTTAAATTTTACATATTTGTTGTGGAAAATTATTTGAGCTGTCTTTGCAGCACTGCAATGCTAACTGAGGTAGCGTGTATGTACTCGGCTACTTGTGATTGTAACACGAGATAATATGTGTCAGTCTGATTACAGTAGCACTTCACTTTCCTATACCTTAAGTGTTGTATCAACAGTAAAAAGTTTTTATTGATATAAATTTGATATCTTTGCATGTCCTATTCATTCTCTCAACATTTAATTAGATATGTTTAGAATGTTACACGAGGACATTTTATGGTCAATACGAAAAAAGGAGAGAAAAGTAATTTCCCCATTTGCAAATATTTAAATAAATTAAGAAAAGAACTTTAACAATCAACATATAGACAAATCAAACATTTTAAAGTCTTAATTATGTATCAACTTTAAATATTTTCCAGTATTGTAAATATATAATGTCTGTGCGCCACCTTTGTGCATTTAGTTTTTCTAGTACTTACCATATGTACATATAAAATATATACTCACAGTGAACTTTCTGCAGATGTTTTAAATGACATAAAACTCTTTACAAATAATGATGATATTCCATTGTTTTGACAAACTGCTTTATTGAATATTTAACATAAGTCATTATAGTGTTTGGTACAAATAGGTATTTAAGAAAACAACAAAGATACTGTTGTCATTTTAAATTGTCTTTGCTGGCTTTACCTGTCTACGTGCCTTATTCATGACCTAATTTTCATATTACCTATGACTCAACAAACTCAAAATCTGCATTAATTCCAGAATTTATCGACTATTTTAATGCGGTTTTCTTTTCTGTCTTGGCGGCTGTATCAAAGAACATAGAAAACTAAAGGAGGCTGTTCAGTTAGAGCTAATGTTCAAAGTGAAATTACAAATTCCAGAAGAGCCAATGTCTTATTTGCCAGATGTTGATCCAGTCGCTGCTGAGGTGATGGACAATTACATTGACAACATACTTGGAAACCCCCTGATGACAAGCAGTGATGGAGACTGCATCTTCAATGCTGTCTCTATCTTGCTTTATGGGAACAATACATGTTGCATCCACAGAGACCTAAAATGCAATTGCTTTCTAGCAGTTACGCACAATCTTGTCTGGACTCTGCCGTCATCAGAAGATTCTCCTATGCATGGACAATTATAGCTTTGGCAGATGCAGTTGACGTGAAAATAAGAGTGATATACCTATATCCAAACAGGAAAAATGATGTTGCCTACAAAACGTTGAACACCAAATTCCAACCATTGGAGATTTTTAGAACAGATGGCAGCTAGCAATCCTTTGGTACAAGAGTGGAGACATACCAACACCGGGACTGGGAATGTGGTACCTGGTTAACCACTTCGCACCTGTTATTCATGTGGTTCGTATGTTAGTGTATCCATCAACGGATGACATTACTGTTGAATGTGGTGTTAGCCACAAACGCAGACTTTCATCTTCCACTTCAGTGGCATTTACAGGGAGTTTATCCCCAAAAGGTGTTGCTCTAATGTATCATTAATATCACTGTCATCATTGAACTACTTTGATAATCTTCAAGATTTAACTGATGCAGGCAGTGATTATGGAGCAGATATATCTTTTACCAAAGAAACAGACTAGTCCCTTGCAATTCTATCCCTGAGTATCAAGGGCCAACAAGTTAAGGAAAATCCAGGAAACAGGTTCTTGGCAAATGACGAACTATTTGAAACACTTTTAAGTGAAGATGTGCCAGCAGAAAGAGTACCTTTGGGACACAAAATCAATGTTCATGTTATAGTGAGGCATCAATAGAGTGAAGGGTGTGTGATTAGAATTTTTAACATAGCTTTTTAACAATTTTTTAGACATATCGCTACGATGTCTGCAGTGTGGCAGTTTATAGTGATGTCTAGCACTGGGGCATCATGCCGTAGACATGTAGCATGATGTCCCACCCAGTCACATTATTCTAACATCAGGCTGACCAGTCCTAACACTAACCTCTTATTGCTGAGCGCCAAGCAAGGCAGCTGTTAGTACCATTTTTTGTAAGTCTTTGGTATGACTTGGCCGGGGATCGAACCCACGACCTCTCACTTCCGAGATGGATGCTTTAACCACTAGGCCACTGGAGCAGTCTTGAGTGAAGGGGGAAAATGCAATGACTGTGGGCCATGGGACTCAGACTCAGGCGCCACTGTAAACCAGGTATTCATCATAACCAAGGACAACAAATTAGGAAACATTTTCATGAAAAATGGTCACTTTTGCCTGAAAAAGATAATGGAGAAAAGGTAACATATGTTTCAATCGACCCTCAACCCACAGAAAAATTAACTCTTCATCGCTATGACACTAAGCTAAAAGATGACGAGAGCTACAGGAAGAGAGTTACTACTGTAACTGAAGCACCTGAATGGCTTAGCCATTTAAAATCCTTTGCAGTGATCGAGTATTTAGGTGTAAAGAATTCAGATTCAAATCATCTGCATGAAATCTCGAAAAGTGGTGAATCATACACAAGAATGGATCCAGAGGCCCCAAGTGGCCGAGTGGTCTAAAGCGCTCACTGTTACGGATCACTGCCATCTCACCTCTGTCTGCATGGGTTCAAGTCTCGGATTCAGCTGATGTGGTTGTGTGAGAAAGTTTGCCAGTAGCTTCTCATGGGTTGGTGGTTCTTACTGGGGTTTTCCCGGGTTCTTCCTTAACCATTAATTTTTGTTGTTGTTGTTGTGGGGTTTAACACCACATTTCAGCACACAATAGACCATACATGGCAGCCAGTATTAATGGTGGAGGAAGAACCCAGGAAAACCCTGGAAAGAACCACTGACACACGAGAAGCTACTGGCAAGCTTTCTTACATACCCACATTGGCCGAATCCGAGACTCGAACCCACGCAGACAGAGGTGAGATGGCAGTGATCCGTAATGTCCTCCACCATTAATACTGGCTGCCATTTATAGCCTATCTTATGTTGAAAAATGGCATTAAACCCTATGACAACAACAAGAACAGATGGCCATGATCACTGGAAATAGGGATCATCTTATGTAATTATAAAAAGACAAATATGTCAATGGGTGATAGTACAAAACATATAACAAGTTATTCGTTTTATAGAATAAAGCTATCAGGTATTGGGAGAGGAGGAAATAAGGGGTCTGTATATACAGGAACCTCAGAGAATGACTCATCCTTTTTGATTTTTTACTGAAGAAAAGAACACATAAATATCATAGGGTGGGAACAAGAACATATTGAATGTTTTGAACAAAGAACCATGGGTGGGGGAACTCACTCAAGGCCAATAGCTAATATCTAAATGTAGAAGATGTGCCCACAAATAAAAATGAACATTCTTCTAGAATATAGATATCTGTAATTAATCTAATTAAGTATGCAAATTAGGGACATGTATGTCGCCCATATTCTGTAGATAATTTACGAGCAAATGGTAATTGGACATGTTTGTTACATTTAGTACAAAGAATTTCTAATTGCTTTAGTACTTTAATGTATTTCATTTTAACCCAGAACTTAACTTTGCAGTGAATTTAAAAATCTCTTTATTTGTAAATTTATCACGTGCTTGTTTCTGGACTGTATTTGGGAGTATTTGGGTATATTGTGCAACCGGACCCATGGCAATAAATCCTTCTAAACACTCCTTTTTGTAGTATTAATCCTTATCAGAACAGAACACCTGTGTATCCATAAGTTATTGACTCGAAGTTTTAATTGCTGGCACATTTACTATGTTATTTAAGCTTCCTTACTCAATAATACAAGGTATAAGGGATTGGCCATATTTATGCATATCCATGTCTATAATTGTTGAGGCAAATTCAAACAGAGTACATCTTAGTTATTACAAATGATCATTATGGACTTTTACTTGGCAGTACAGGCACTTGTTATGTTTAAATGCTGATTTTTCATATAATTTTAAGAAAATATGTTTATTTATTGTGTTTCTTGTATATTTTCAGGAACAAGATCTTGCTATAAAGAAAGAGTTGGCTATACTTAGACAGAAGTTTTCCCAACCTGATGTGACTCATGTAAGTGTACTTTGTACAGCTGTATATCCCACATGTCACAAAGCATGACATCGTATGACAATCAACTTGTCTGTGTGTCACTTGCAAATGTTGAATTACACTGCATGTGTTGAAATTACTGTAGAACTTCGATTATCCAGCACCAAATTAACCTTCAGGGCATTGTACGTCAATATATTAAAAACAGGTACATGTACAGATGTAGGTATTTTGATTTTTTGATGATCCGGTCTATTTTATAATACTTTTAATGTACATATTCTAGTATCTGTCTATTCTCATATCTGTCATGGAATTCAGTGCCGCACCCTGATGGATAATCAAAATTTTACTGTATTGTAACATTTTTGTATTAGTGTAATGTGACTTAAAACACAATTTCAGGTGGAATATTTAAGATACCATATTTTGCATCAAAGTTTAAAAGTTAAGAATGGAGGCAACATTGGTTAGAAAATAAAATTTTACATTTTGTTATAGTGACTGCCAGTACACAGTATATAATAATGTAGGAATAGTTAGACTTGAAATCACATTGATGAGGTGAAAATTGTTTGCCATTTTTTGTGACACTCTCTTTTTAATGTTTTTTTTTAATTTCGAAAAAAGGATCCATTACTTTACGTTGCATACATTTATCTGGCTGAGAAATGTGTTTCAGGTTTGTAAACAGCAAGCAGAACATCTGCTGCCTTGTATATTGAACATATATTATGTATATTTAAACAATATCAGATACATGACTGACCATCATGTGTTAATTCATGGGTCAGATATCAGTTGACTCGGTTCAGTTGAACTGACCAGATAAAGTTAGATAAATCTACATATAGGTTGATATATCTGCAGTGGTCAGCATAATGGCAGTAACTATTTTGTAATGTGTCTAAAACTTTGAAAAGCATTTGTCAGCCAGGCTGGAACGTGTAGTGTAAGGTAATGGTATTTGTTAATTTATGAAAGTATAAAAATAAGAAAATATGCAACTGTATGTGGCAAAATGTTCCTTCCTGAGTGTGCATGACAATAATGATTGAATAAGACTGAATTTTAATAAATAGTTTTCTCTCATGTCAACTGACGGTGTTCACTTTACTGTACCTTGAAAGTTTGGTCCTATGAATGTGACCATTGTAATTAAGTTAATTAGTCATTATATAAGGGTTATTCAAGAGTTTTGTATATTAGTGCACTGTACTATTCTTTATAAGTGAACAGTACATTAGTGTACCTCTTTGGATTACTCCCCATACACCTGTACACACTTTGTGTCTGATTGTCCAATTATTAACATCCATTTGTATTCACATTTTGGTATGTTGTATTCACATTTTGGTATATTGTATTCACATTTTGGTATCTTGTATTCACATTTTGGTATATTGTATTCACATTTTGGTATCTTGTATTCACATTTTGGTATATTGTATTCACATTTTGGTATGTTGTTCATACACCAGAAAACTGCACTTTTGATGACATGGTAGATTTCAAATCATGTGCCACTCAGTTAATCTTTGGTAATGGGATTCAGGCAAAAAAAACACTTGGAGCTAAATCAGGGCTGTATGTAGGATGTAGCAGAATTAGGATACTGTGCTCCTTCATGAAGTCTGTCACAATGGCAGATTTATGCAGTGAGGTGTCGTCATGGATACCTTGAGTACTTGGATGGGTGGTCCTGTAGTGTTCCATAACTTTTTACAAAATTTAAGAGGCTTGGAAGTCCAGCAGAGTCAGACCCAGGTAACTGGATGATTGGACTTTCTGCATAGAAAAATAATGCGTTTAAACTTTATTGACAGTCTGATTAGACTAAATGATTTGTTAACTCTGTTTATTTTTTCTCAACCAAGCTTGTTACTTTTTCTTGATTCAGGTTCAGAGAAGTAAATCCATGTTTCATCATCTGTCACAATCTCATTCAGATGTCTCAGGTAACTCTTATCATATTTGGTGATGATTTTAACCTGAGTATGTTTTTGATTGGTCATCACATTTGGTGATGATTTTTACCTGATTATGTTTTTCACTGGCTGTCAACAAATGTGGCAGCCATCTTGAACATACCTTTCTGAGCCTCAAATGATTATTCACTATATTATAAAAAAGCTGGTGAATTAATGCCTGTGATAATAGAAATATATTCTACTGTGTTTCAAGCATGTTTATCTATTGTACCCTTCTCAGCAGCCTTTTTCCACTCAGTAATCGCAGATGACAATCTTCCACAATATGGGTCATCTTTTGTAAATGCATCTTTAAAATGATGAATCCACCTCAGATTTGTTGGATATGGTTGAGAATAACATAAATAACTTTGTCAACTTCAGCCTTGATAGCAGTAGTACAGTATCCAAAGAGTGCCTGGATTTCATTGTATGCTTTTTGCACAATAGGAAAATTGTTATTCTCATACATTTTTAAGGTGACTGTCATTTACCTATGTTATGTCACATGAGTATGTTTGTCCAGTGTGTTGCATGTGCAGCTGCAGATGATTTTATTTTTTGTCGTTATTATGTCTATTGATCAGTGTTACATTTTTTGACAGGCTTAAAGAAACAGAAAAGTTGTGACAGAATATTCAGAAATTTTAAATACCCCTCATAAAGTTTATACTGATATTTGAATTACAGCAACATTTCTTCATCATGTGCTTCCAGCATGAAAACCTTCTGAGTAACAATAAGAGGAGTGCGTGGTTACTAACTTTACTATAGCAGGGAATGAAAAATGCAATGAAATTAGCCTATAGAAGTCACTAAAATGTCATTGTATAGAGGTTCTATATGCTAAGAAAATAAAAAAATTCAGGCTCATAAATGTCTTTAATATTAGGAGTCCTGTTTGTGGATGTTTCGCTGTAGTTATTCTAGTCAACACATTCTACAATGGTGTGTAAGAGTTACATCCCTTTGCAAACTCTAAGAGGTCAATGAAGAATGATTGATACTTGACTGGTTTTCAAAGGCACTATCAATACATTATTGGTTATAAGATGCTGAAGACATGGGAGCTAAATGCTTTTCTCAAGGACACATCAAGGTGGCCAACCTAGGATGCGCTCACATGGTTAAAAATTCATTATTCTCAGAACCGCTCCGGTGGCCTAGTGGTTAGAGCATCCGCCTTGGATGCGGTAGGTCGTGGGTTCGATCCCCTGCCGAGTCATACCAGAGACTTACAAAAATGGTACTAACAGCTGCCTCGCTTGGCGCTCATCATTTAGAGGTTAGTGTTAGGACTGGTCGTCCCGGTGTCAGGATAATGTGACTGGGTGGGACATCATGCTACATGTCTGTGGCATGATGCTCCAGTGCTAGACATCACAATTAAACTGCCACATTGCAGACATCATAGCGATATGTCTGAAAAATTGTTAAAGCTACGTTAAAAATCAAAATCACATCACATCACATCACATTATTGTCAGTTCATTTAAATACATCAGAAGAATCTATATACAGCAAATAGATGAAAATTTGGTCCCATTTTAAATTAAACAGAAATTTTTACAAAACATGTATATAATTCTGCATATATTAGCTTCTGTTTGCAGAATTTGCTCCCAAATGTTGATTATCTTTTCCTTTGTGACCATTGACCTGCTGTAAAGAGACATAACTCTTACAACTTCTCTGAGTTCATTGATCTACAGTATTATAAATACCATGATCTTACGCCCAGATTTCTTCAGTTTTAAGCAAGCAAAATAGTCATCTTATATTTGAAGAGTTTTATTCATAGTCTAGGGTCTGAAGTCAGGTATTTGCTGTCTGTGCAAATGTTGTGAAGAAAATTTGTAACATACAATAGGCCCTTTATAATTTAAAGCTAAGAGGTATCAGTAAATCTAACCTCGTGTTACCGTATTAACTTGCCAAGGTCCAGGTATTAGATAACTGAGAAAAGACTTTTAAATTGAAATGTTGAATAATAACAAAATAATAATAAAAAACTCTAATTTTAAAGAAAGTCAGCTTAGTTGAGCTAGATATGATACATAGATATAAGTAAAAAAATCATCAAATATAGAGTTAATATATAATTTGAAAAGTAAGATACAGTGTCCTTCAAAATGTAATGTAAATTTAACAGGCTTCAAATAAGCTGCAAAGTAACATGTATTTCTTTGCATACTTAAAGGGACAGATGCGTGATTACCTTGGTCGGGTTATTTATTGTGCTATCTTGGGATATGATGTCAGCTTCAGCTACATACATGCAGTCAAACTGGCTCAACAAGGAACAGGCTTTGAAAAAAGGATGGGTATGTTTTCTTTTTAAACAGGAACTCTAACACACTGAAAAATATTTCATAGAAATATTAGTTTTTGCTTTGTATTCTCCTTGTCATGTTGAATCAGATGGTTGCAGTTGATAATAGTATGTGAAGTTACATGTTTGTTTTTTACATGACTGGACAATTTCTAACTGTTTTCATGCTTTGAGCTTTGGTGACACCAGATGTTCTAAAACATCTGAATTTAATTGGATTGAGTGCAGTTACTTTTTGGTTCAAAATTATTTTAGGATCTGTTGTATAATATATGTACCTGTTAACTGTTAATGTAAGAATAATTATACAAACATGGTTTGTTAAAACATTTGCCAGAGCAATCAAGACCTTGAAAGTAAACTGTTTATTTTCTTCTTGTTACAACTGCTCCGGTGGCCTAGTGGTTAGGGCGTCCGCCTTGGATGTGGGAGGTCGTGGGTTCGATCCCCAGCCGAGTCATACCAGAGGCTTACAAAAATGGTACTAACAGCTGCCTCGCTTGGCGCTCAGACGTTAGTGTTAGGACTGGTCGGCCTGGTGTCAGGATAATGTGACTGGGTGGGACATCGTGCTACATGTCTGCGGCATGATGCCCCAGTGCTAGACATCACTATAAACTGCCACACTGCAGACATCGTAGCGATATGGCTGAAAAATTGTTAAAAGCTATGTTTAAAAAAAAAAAATGTCCAAAGTTCTTCTTGTTACACAAATATACTACATTTGGGAGTACAGCCAATATCTCAGAAGTCCAATCTTCCCAACCTTTTTTCTCACAGCAGAGGTGCTAAAATTAGCAAAAGTGATATGCTCACCTATACGGGAGTCAAATAAGAGTGACCTTCCTTTGTGTAGAGGGATTGGTGCCAAGTCCCATCCATATATAGTTACTGCTTCCACTTGTGCAAAGAAGCACACTCTGTTTTGAAATATCACAAAATTGAGTTTCCTTGTATCTTTGCATCATTTGAGTGATTCCTTCACGTTCTCTCAAACAAGGAAGTATATGCCAGCTATGTTTCTCTATATCTCTCACTTTACTTCAAACACAGATAAAGAATTCACTGTTTTTGGCCATCTTGGTCTTACAATATCCCTGTCAGTGTAATTTGGTCTGTAAGGTCTATGGTACATCACTTCATCTCAGTACTTCACCTGATATATGAATTGTGTCAAGTAATTATTTATTATTACATACTGTAAGGTCATTCATGTAATTGTTTTGTCTTTTCCGTAGTGTCCTCTTCACAATATGTTGGCACTCAGTTATGTTAGATTTTTCCTGTATATACCATTATTTTACTCTATATAACCACTGGGTATCAACACACTGGGTATCAACACAATGGGCATGACTAAGTGTATGGGGTGCAAGCATTTTGAAGCTGGTGGAGAATAACCATGATAGTGGCATGTCTTACCTGCCATCTATTATGGTTTGAGTCTTTCTGTAATTGCCTTTAAATTATGGACTTTCAGAATAAAAGCAGAATAATTATCAAAATACAACCAATGTGATCACTTAATAATAGCAGAAAATTATTAAAAAATAGACTAGTGTGATCAAATCCAGAGACTGGGTT
This sequence comes from Sinohyriopsis cumingii, assembly GCA_028554795.2. Lineage (NCBI taxonomy): Eukaryota > Metazoa > Mollusca > Bivalvia > Unionida > Unionidae > Sinohyriopsis > Sinohyriopsis cumingii. The sequence continues at coordinate 122,348,783 of CM068831.1, read as the reverse complement.
GTCTGTGTAGGTTCAGATCCAGGTTTCTTATGGAGTAGAAGACTAACTTTACAGTGTACCTCAGATGCTTTAAACTGCCCATTTTTTTTAATGCAAAACATCTGCATGATTAGGCTGTTGCACATAGTAATTTTTACAAATGGCATCCCGCAAACTAAAATATGTTCAAGGAAAAAAGGCATAATAAGTCTCTTCAGAAATTTAAACAGTCTGCACAGAAGAATAAAAAGGAATATATTCAGATTCTTGGGAAAAGGCAGAAGGGGCAACCGATTCCTTTCTTCAGACATTATGTATTGATTTGAGTATTTCTTTTGGTTGGAGATATGATATCCATCACCACATGAAATTATAAATAGAAAAAAACTAAATGAGTACAGTAGTCCCCCTCTTGAACAGGCCCCCTGACCAGTGGCCACCCGCTTCTTATGGCCAGAATCCATTGGCACGGACAAGTTTGTGTTCAAAAGTATCCCTCATGAAAGGCCACCCGGCTAACCCGACCAGCGGCCAGCATATTAGTGCAATAATATAAAATTTACCCCTCACAAGCGGCCGCATTTTATTTTAATATGTATCCAGAACCAGTATTTTATTCATAACATGTGTTAAGTAATCCGATTTCTGTTTCCCAATGTCAAGTTTTCATTACTGAAAGAAGTGTTGACTAAAGTACATGTACCACTAAGGTTAATATTAGATCATTTATGCCTCACGAGAAGCCACATTTATTCCATAAAGCTGAGAAAGACTCAAATTTTAATCCATACAAAAGGGTAAGTACATGTAATCCAATTAGCCTTACTGCTGTGTTATCATGAGATGTCCGGTATAGTCACTCTGATAATTGTTAAGATTACAATTATTGAACAGTAGTAACAGATGAGAAGTGGCAGCATCGATGTACAATACACAAGTCAGCAGGAAAATGGTTTGATAGCCTTTATGGCTTCCCTTAGTAAGATGTTGAGCTTGTTCACTTTGATAATTAGTGGCTATTATTACTGACAATAATTGTCAAAATTACAAATCCTAACGGCCGCAAGGTCAGATCTGCATGATGTTAATGGTACATATCGAAGCCATTTTGACTTCTCTCACTTAGTGTAAAGAAATGTATGAAAACAATAGGGTACCAGACTACGACTAATGAATCACGTGACAAGATCACTTCCTTTAAAAACACACAGCAATTTGTTTAGATGCATAAAAAAATTGTTTTATCGGTATTGTAGTTGGCAACATGAATAACTTACTGCAAAAAGATCAACATGTCATTGAGGAAAAGTGAAATTCTTAGTTTAGAAGAGAAAGTGAAAGTAATTCAACTGACCGGGAGGTGGGTGGGTTGAGGATTTGCAGAAAACTAATGTCGGAAAGACTCAGATAAACAATATTGTGAAAGATAAGGAAACAATTCTGCAGAAGTGGGAAGATGAAATGGACGGAGAAAGGAAGATTGTTTTGAGCCAGGAGATGTTTGTATCCTGATTTGAAGGACAAGAAAAAGCAACAATTTTGGGATATGGCAACTTTACCGCAAGTAATGGATGGCTGCACAGATTTCAAGTGCAACACAATATTAAGTGTTCTGTCCTTAGTGGAGAATCAGCTGATGTTAATAATGAAGTTGTCGAAGATTGGAACAAAAGACTAAATGATATATGCAGGGGATATGACAGCAAGGATATTTTTAATTGTGATGAGACTGTTTTTTTTTATATAGACTGTTACCAACAAAGTGACAAATGATGTGATCTGTAACACAGTTATAAAGATGGTTTTAAAACTGTATCAATGGTTATTCATAACATTCTTTTGAAAATGATGAAACAGTTTGTTTTACATTTATTTCACAACATGAATGTGATTTTTTAATGAAATTATTAAATGTTGTAGAATTAAATGTACGTGTGACTTTCTTCATATGTATATACTATTCGCATTTAGAAAGGCTACCCTCATTATAAGGCCTTTTCCCTGCTGCAATAGGGGTGGCCTTATAAGGGGGGGGGACTACTGTACTTGTGACTTTCTTCATATGTATTTACTATTCACATTTGTCATCCCCCTCTAGAGAGGCCACCTTCATTATAAGGCCACTTCCCTGCTGCAATAGGGGTGGTCTTATAAGAGGGGGACTACTGTATGCCCATTTGGGAGATAGCAAGAAGCCATTGAACTCCATGGGGCTATGAACTGCAGTTTCTAAAACTTTACTGGAGGAAATTAATGTCTAACTACTCTACATGCTTTCTAGTTGAAGATTATGTTTATGTTCACTGCCTCAGACTCAGATTACACTTCTTAACTTTTGTAATGCATATTTTCCAATTTGGCAATAGCAGTACAGTGTGACCCCGCTATAGCGTGCTCCGTTATAACACGAATTCCGATATAACACGGTTGTGGTGTGGCTCCCGAAATTTCATATAGTACATGTATTTTTCTTGTACACACAAAAAAAAAAGAAAAATTCTTTCTTAAAGGTACGAAAAAAATGTAAAACGTTTATTATCATTTTGGGGAAGAGATCACATATGAATAATACAAGACAATCGTGCCATGGCTCCTGAAATTTTATATGTGTTTTTGTCATACACGAAAAAGTATTCTAAAAAGTATGAAAAATAATGCATAAAAAGTTTATTCTGGGATCGCGTAGGTCTTTGCCAATGTCGCAATCTTGGATTGTTTTTCCTCATTGGCGGCAAAATATACCATGTGGCAATTTTTTTTATTGGCGACATTGTTGGCTGTTTGAACTTTTATATACAACCATTGGTTTGGAGTGCAGAAATTCAGAGGCCCCTTTCGGCCGCTCGCTAGTAATTAATATATTTGCAAAGACTGACATTTGTTACATTTGTACATGGATGGTAAGTAAAATGTCTTCTTTTCACTCAGAATTAAATCGTTCAGAACACTCACATTTTCTGTAATAATCCTTGTCATCAGACCAGAACACCTGCATCTCTATTGTCCGTTGACCCTTTGTTAATTTGCAGAAGCATGTGTGGAAAGCAGCATCACGTTACTACCACAAATGAAAAAAAATTAAAAAAATTAAAAATTAAAAATACATCTTACTTATTGGTTTATTCAATAGGCATGGAGTGATATTACCTAAAACAGTCCAAACAATGGCCAATTCCTATTTTTAAATGTACCCAGATAAAATTGTTTGCTGAAATTTCAAAGGAAACAGAATACCCTTGAAGCACCGATTGTTATGAAAAAGTACTCAGCAAATGGAAAAAATCAGTCTCAGTCATGCAGTACAATTATTTAATGTTGTCACCATAATAAGAAATGGGCATTTGTGTGGTTCTCCAAAGCTGTCCTTTAGCGGTGACTTCAATAACGCTTGCACCCTTCATCAAAGAAAGCCGACTACAATCTTTCAATAAAAACAAGAACTTTTCTTCAAAGGAAGTCAGTACCAAACTGAAATAAAAGTGATGGAATCTGATGGATTTTTGCATTTTCCAGTGTGACTGGAACATGTAAACTGCCGTGAAAGTTACCTTTTTGTAGGGAAAAGTTTATGCTTACGAACACTACCAACGGCAGCTTAAAACGCAAACTAACTTTTACCGACTTGGGACATACTGAAAGGTAAATGTGCTTTGTCATTCGTTACATTATTGTGCTGTTTTTCCACTGAATTCAGACCAATATGAACTGTGACAAAATTATTGAATATTTTAAAGCTGCATGTGTGCATATTTTCGATGGAATCACTTGTATTGTGGATTCAATGTATATGATGAGGTTCGCAGGTGAGTACACGGTGTTGATACTGTATTCGTGCTATACATTAGACGTATATATAAACAGTATTCACATATATGTACCAATTCGTGGTTCTCTAACTAAAGTAAACTATTATATATAAATTATGTCTTCTCTGTTTTCACTAAAGGTGTATTTCTCATTTAATATGCATCAGTTTAAGATAATAACTGTGCCGATGAAGCACGTATTTTACCGCCCGTATTTATTACCTACACACCCATCTCGCAATTTTTTTGGGGGGTACATGCATCATTTTCTTCAGCTAACTGACCTGGTTGCTTATAACACGGATCGGTCTATAACGTGGTTGGGTTCTATGGCTCCCAACTACCATGTTATAGCGGGGTCACACTGTACATGATATTTCGTTACACCTTACTAAGAATTGGTCTAACTTATGGACTGCCTACGGTAACTTACAAGGTCATGTTAGAGTTGGCAGGTTTGGAATGTGGTGCAATTCACGCCATGCTTGCAATATATGTACACAATGGTCACAAAATGCATAGACTACTGTCTTAAACAAAGAAATTACATGTGCAAGCTAGAGAGTGAACAAAGTCATCAGAAAAAATGCAAATTCCATCAGTCTCATTGCTGACACCACTTCATTTGACAGTTTCATATTAGCATGGACATTGAAGGCAGAAAACTCTCCTGGCCAGAAATTGTTTTTTTTTTGCTGGCCTGATTATAGTGGTCTTCACATTCAGTGCTAGAACTGACCTCACATCCACAACTGGAACAGGTCATCTTGGCAGCACTTCTAGGGCTATCTCATTACAGTGGTCCATCTTGAGCGCATATTGAGACATCCTGGTACTGATTACGGTGGCCTTTCATATGGAACAGAAATCCTTCCTCAACACACTACAGCTGGTTAAAAATGCTGTTTTCATAGGATCTGTGCACTATCTGCTATCAATGACTATATTTAATAATGCTGTTTTCATAGGATCTGTGCATTATCTGGTATCAATGACCATATTTAATAATGCTGTTTTCATAGGATCTGTGCGTTATCTGGTATCAATGACTATATTTAATAATGCTGTTTTCATAGGATCTGTGCATTGTCTGGTGTCAACGACTATATTTAATAATGCTGTTTTCATAGGATCTGTGCATTGTCTGGTATCAACGACTATATTTAATAATGCTGTTTTCATAGGATCTGTGCACTGTCTGGTATCAGTGACTATATTTAATAATGCTGTTTTCATAGGATCTGTGCACTGTCTGGTATCAGTGACTATATTTAATAATGCTGTTTTCATAGGATCTGTGCACTGTCTGGTATCAGTGACTATATTTAATAATGCTGTTTTCATAGGATCTGTGCATTGTCTGGTATCAATGACTATATTTAATAATGTTGTTTTCATAGGATCTGTGCATTATCTGGTATCAATGACTATATTTAATAATGCTGTTTTTATAGGATCTGTGCAATGTCTGGTATCAATGACTATATTTAATAATGCTGTTTTCATAGGATCTGTGCATTATCTGGTATCAATGACTATATTTAATAATGTTGTTTTCATAGGATCTGTGCATTGTCTGGTATCAATGACTGTATTTCAGCATTCTGAACATAACCTAGACTCATCACTTGATAATCTCACTGGTAATAATTGGGAGTCAGTGGATTGTGCATGTTGTGAAAGGAGCAGCACAATACACATTTGCCAGTTTCATAGCAAGGTCAATGAATTTATAGCTTGCTGAAAGAAATAGCTTTTGCTCCAACACCACCTTCTATGTGGAGCACTGTAATTCGTCATTTAGGTCACAGCCAATTTCATCCAACTTGCCATTCCATGGCATTTTAAAGGAAGTCTGAAAGAGGCCAACTTCACACAGTCCCAGTGACCTAGAGCTCAGCACATATTTCAGGGGAGAGAAGATTCATCTGGGGCAGGGAGATTGGTTGTATTTTCCATCCCCATTAGCATCCATCTTACATTAAATAATGCCATATTCATGCTGCCCATTTTCAGACATTTCTGTGGTTGAATTAGTCCATCATTTTGCAATAGATTGTAGATCACTCTACTGCCACCTAGGTGGGGAGGTAACTTTTAGCTTTTTAGGTAAAAAGTTTTAGCCTGGGATGGCAGGATTTGCAAGTTATTAGTAGTTCTAATATATTATTGTCATCATGTAAGTATTATTCAAGAAATATATTTACTAGAAAAAATTGGTTTCATAATGGAGTGTGTCATGTGGTAAATTCAAGTTATCATGATGGAGTGTGTCATGTGATAAATTCAAATTTTCATGATGTAGTGTGTAATGTGCTAAATTCAAATTATCATGATGGAGTGTGTAATGTGGTAAATTTGAATTTTTTTGAATGAGTGTGTAATGTGGTAAATTTAAAATGTCATGATTGAGTGTGTAATGTGGTAAATCACAGGTGCTTGATGCGAGCTTGATGTTGAGAAAAAAAACAATAATCTGAAGGAAAAAAATGATAGAGAGTGACAAAAATACCTTAGATTACCCCCATGACCTGTAACTTCAGTTTGGTACAATGCAGAAAAGTCAACAATGGCTTGATGAATAGAAAAATATCTCAGGAGTAAAACAAGCCATATAGTATGGGCGTGTGCCTTTAAAGATGGAAATAGCAGAAGGAAATTGAGGGTCATGGGTGGAACGAAGAATTTGGAAGTTATGTACCTTCTCTCTTATATATTATGATAGAGAGGTCCTATGTCAGAACGGGTCATGGGGGTAATCTAAGGCATTTTTGTCACTCTGTTTCATTTTTTCCAATTTTTTTCTTTTTTTCTCAACATCAAGTTCGCGTCGAGCACCTGTGTGGTAAATTTCAATTTTCATGATGGAGTGTGTAATGTGGTAAATTCAAATTATCATGAAGGAGTGTGTAATGTGGTAAATTCAAATTATCAGGGTTCATTTTATGGTGGAATATGTGATGTCAAATTATCAGCTGTCGTGTCAGGGAGCAACGTGTCATGTGCTAAATTCAGAATGTTTCAGCTTTTTTAAATTATGAAGGCAGTAAGATTATGATCACAAAGTGAAAAATATTGGTCTATAGGTATCCTTTTAAGTTTTTTTGTGGAAAGTATGTATCATTGGTTTTACTGACCAAAAGATAATATGACGGGTATGGATGGCTAAGATTTATTTCTTATCTGAAATAGAGCATTTTATTCTCAAAATTATTGTTATGTGCACTTGGCATTAAAAATCTCTCCATACAGCTCAACTTTTCTTCAGGCTGACAGTACATAATTTTTATATTTAAATGCAGTTGGAATGGTGATCTATAGTAGCACATTTCCAGCAATAGGATTGACAATAATAAAGTTTTCCATCAGTGGCAGTGGCATCATCAATGCTTAAGTTTTCCATCAGTGGCAATAACATCAACAATGTTGCATTAAAGTTTCTGAAATATCTTTGTTGCTATGTTAAGTGAAACTCTGATAATATCCCAGTAGGTCACAGGTTGCTACTATGATATGCTTGGAGTATGGGTCTTGTCTTTCTCATCTGCTGAAGCACAGTGAACAATATTAAATGTTTCACATTAAGATTTTTGAAATCACGGATCTTCTATGTCTGTTGTCACTGGCTGCATTTAGGTGAAACTTTTGGATAATACTACTGTGAGTCTAAAGTTTACATGTTAATATGCTTAGAGTTCCTGTCTTGTCTGTTTTATATGCTGAAGCAGTAAGCATTTTCATCATTTTTACAGTCACATGTTTTGGACATCATTTGTGGTACTCACAAGAGAATTTGATCCCTTGTTTGTACAGTAGTTTGCACACAGCAAACTGTATTGCACACCATAGTCCTGACCTTCATCTTACCTCCACAAATGTTTTAAGCTGACTTGCTATACAAGTGTAGTGTAGTATAAAAGCCAAATACACTACATGTTTTTTTAAAGAATGTGTAAATGTTACAAACATGACAGTCCTTTTTATTTGCGGAATATGTAGAGCCTGGTAGTACAACAGTAATCAGCTGTCTTCATTTCTCCATGGTTTACAGCAGCAATCAGCTGTCTTCATTTCTCCATGGTTTACAGCAGTAATCAGCTGTCTTCATTTCTCCATGGTTTACAGCAGTAGTCAGCTGTCTTCATTTCTCCATGGTTTACAGCAGTAATCAGCTGTCTTCATTTCTCCATGGTTTACAACAGTAATCAGCTGTCTTCATTTCTCCATGGTTTACAACAGTAATCAGCTGTCTTCATTTCTCCATGGTTTACATCAGTAATCAGCTGTCTTCATTTCTCCATGGTTTACAGCAGCAATCAACCGTCTTCATATCTCCATGGTTTACAGCAGTAATCAGCTGTCTTCATTTCTCCATGGTTTGTTTTCCAATCCATTGGTCTGATTCATGTAGTGATATGTGGTAGCCATACATGCTTAGTACCTTCATTGGGTTTTCCCCTGTTTCATCCAATTTATAGAATTCATGTTGAACCATCAAGATTAATATAAGTTTTAAAAATTATTGTAAGATTGCTGAAGAATGAATTAAGTTTAGAATGAAATATACTTAAAAGCTAAACTGCCATCATGATTGTGATTAAATTTTTTTTTACATAATTTGTTGGTTTTAATTATTTGCAGGTTACCTGGCATCGTCTATTCTTTTGAATGATGGTCATGAGCTGATAGTGTTACTCATTAACACCATCCAGAAAGTAAGTATGATATTTTTACATTGTTCTCTTCAATGTTGATGCTTTGATCCTTTTTTTCTGACATTTATCATTTCTAAAATCTGATTTTATGCAAATTCTTTGCAGTTGGTAAGTGAATAAGTCAATCTGTAAAGTAAAATGGAAATATCTAGATGAGATATATGCCAACATGTTTACTTTTGATGTGATGATGATAATGAGAGTAATAATAATGATGATGATTACCAGTATAATTTCATCTTGAAATCTAACATATTTTGGTAGGATTTGTCAGACAAGTATTTATTTTGCCTGATTAAATCATAAATATTTGGGAGTGGGTGTAACGTAATCGAGCTGACCCTTTGAGACCGGGCAGGGTTTTAAAGAAACAATAAACATGTTCATGGATGACAAATGACAATATATTAAACACTGATACTAATGATATGAAAATATAACACAGAGAAGCATATAAAATGAATATAAAACACCTATGAAATATACTTTGACTACTATGTCACATTCAAGTAGTCAAAAAGTTCTAGAAACTCCATGTAAACTTCATGTACACAAATATCTCTAGCAAACTTTCATATAAACAAATGCTTGTTGTAAACCCATATAATCAACTACTGGTTGCAAACATTTATGTAGTCAGACACTACTGTCATAATTCACATGTAGTCAAACCACTACTTGTTATGCTTTTACTTGTAGTCAATACACTACTTGTTATTGTGCTTTACTTGTAGTCAAAACACTATTTGTTATTGTGCTTTACTTGTAGTCAAAACACTACTTGATTGGAAAATACACGTTGACATGGCCTTCTCTCTGGCATGGTCACTTTCCCCTCCGCACTTGTACCCGTACATTGGCACTGAATTGGTGGGTTATACTAGTAATGGTACACCAGACGTCATGGTATTCACAAGCCCATCCGGCTGCTCATAACTGGCGAGCTGAATATGGAAAATAAACACACCTTTCCAATAGTCTAATTTAATTGGAATGGGTTTTGTTGCAACTTCTTTAAGAATATATGATAGGTACGAAGTATGACATAGGAATGCTATGCAATAAAAACAAATATACGTAATGCTATGACATTAATACATACATAATATGTTTTGAAATTAGTCGTGATAGCGACTAGATGAAATTAACTCACTACTACATTGCCTAGGTTATATCTTAATAAACTGAATTGCAAATATGATAAACGATGTGACCACATAATACAACAATGAACATGCTTTTACGAAACTGAATAATTATTGTAAATAATAAAAAGAGTTGACTAAAAACCATTCGACTCACCCAACTGTTTGGCTTTAACAAAATTACAATGGCACCTGCCCGACAACTGAATATGTTTAAGAGCTTCCCTCTATATTGGCTGTGCCCTTCAGTATCACTACCCGATATATATAGTAGTGCGCAATAATACATTATTTCGCACGTGCCACACGAGCAATAAAAGCGTCACGCGATACGATGAAAAATTACATTTACAGAAATATTACGGCGCATGAAACAAGACAACCTGATTATATGAAAAGTATGGAAGACTAAATGAGCCATATCGGGCATTTCGTAACAGTGGGGTGGGGTTGGATAATACAAAAAATGTGGCAAATATTTGCAGTCAGCTGCACCTTTCTTCACTATCGTTATGTGTAAATTGTTTTGTACAAACCTGTGTAAATTGTTTTCTATATATGACTAACTCTGACAGAAAGAATATTGGTATAGAGACATTTCAGTATTTGACAAATGATGTGGTATGCCATTAAACATGGATGAAGGTGTAAAAACTGTAGAGACCTTGAAACACTTGTTCTCATAACGTATGCACTCAACAGCATTGGACAAAGATTTATACAGAAAGCATCCTAATGATTCAGTTTTCCTGCCAGCTGCAAATGCATTTGACAGATTTGCACATTTGAGCGAGGTGAGCAGTCTCATATCCGCTTGGACCTCTTGTTATTTCTTGTTTGTGTATTGTATAAATAAGTCATCTAGTTTACTTAAAAAATGAACAGTACTGATACACCATTCTGTCTGCTGCAAATAACTATGGTAATTAAAACTTTAACTGGTAAGGCTTATTGGTTGAGCAGCAACATCATGTCATACTTTTTATTTAATGTTATGTGCACAAAGATTGCTTTGATTTGCCTTCAGGGTTTTTTATTAATCTGTACTATTTCTTTTCAGGACCTGACAAGCAGCAATCTCCTTGACAACTGTTTTGCTATGACAGCCACATGTCAGTTAGTCAACAGTGAGATGATCCCAATGTTATTACCACTTGTGCTGAAAAAACTTAGACATCCAAGGTATACAGACATTGGTATGAAAAACTGTCAGGATACTGTATGATAAAAAAAACCTACTCGACATCCAGAATACAAATTTGGAAACTCTACTCCATAATCTATGTACGTTTTTGAGCAGATGACACAAATTTTTCTTCACTCAGCAACTTTTTCATAATTTATGCCTTGTACAAAATGATCACGTTATAGATATAATATAAAACAGTAAATGACATGACCTAGAGGATTTATTTCTGTCATGGGAGGTTATCAGCATAGGTTATCTCTGTACCAAGTAGATGCAAAAATATTCATACAAAACATCAGTGTCTACATGAATTTATGAACTCCATTGCAAACAGGTTTTCTCTAAAGATGCTAAATGTAGTATTTCTTGTACAGATGTTATATAAAATGATTAATTTTAGTCTTTCTGGTGGATTTGGTAGATGATAAAAGAGGAGACAAGACCAATTAAGATTGGAGGTTATGTGCCGAAAAATAGGAAATGCATAAATCAAGCATAATATATTTTCTAAAGGTCTTGATTTTCAAAACATGTATGTAGAATATAAGCAAAAGTTGTTATAAAAGTATTTTTTTTAACCATATATAGACTGCGTAATTCTTTTGCTCCACTAACAAGAAGAAGCAGGGATCTACATTGTCATTGAAGGATTGGTGGAAATGCAAAAAAGTTATTTTGAAAATGAATGAAATTATGGCTTGCAGGGTTGAATGGTGTTTTACCAATTCAATTGCACTTTATGTATGCTAGAATTTGTATCTTTCTAATATTTTTACAATAACCAAGTTTAAGAAGGTATGGGTTGTTTTGAGGTTTTTATGTTACAATCCATCATTTATGTGGTATGATGATGTAATCTATCATTAATGATAATTGCTATGACAGCTACATATTTCTCTACATCAGATATTGAATTTGCAACAGCATAAAAGATGATGTTATGAAAGATCAGACACTAATTTACATAAAATGGATTATTTGACCAGTCTAATAAAGTGTTAGTGTTGTAATTCACTGATGTGACAATAGAGGAAATTTTCAATGCTAGCATTATGAGGTAATCTGATCATGGCAGAAGTAATAAGCATGCATATTGAACAGCACTGACTTCTTTAGAAATCGGCAAGATAATAAAATCTTGTCCTTGCTTTTTTCGATTACTATTCCTCCTTCCTTATATATTTATTAGTTGTAACCACTGCAATAATATTTTCATATTAAATTAATATTCTGCATAAGGTGATCATCACTTACTTGGAAACATTTACTGGTACAGTCTTGGGAGTCATGGTGGGTTAGTAGTTAGCATTCTGGACTTATGACCAAAAGGGTGTGTTTGATTTCTACTATTGGAAAAGCCTGAGTCAGTTACCTTGGTGTGTCCTTGGCCAAGGCACTTGACTCCAGTTGCCATGGTAACATAATGTATTGCTGTGCTGTTGAGCACCAAACCAGATTCAGCTGGCAGTCTTCATTTATTAGTCGTGCAGTTAACTTGTAATAGCTTTCAATACAACACACCAATTCTGTTGGTGTCCTTGCAGCAGTTATATAGTAACACAAGTCCAAAGATGTTAGCATTTGACTATCACTTTATTACACTTTTGTTTGTACCTGAGACTTGATTGACACAAGTGACCAAATGAACTACACAGATCTTTTGTTTGTTATTTTAGTTATTAAACAGTACTGATGAGTGTCCTTAAATTTTAAAAAATTTCTTTGGTAGGTTGGTCACAGGCCTCCAGATTTGTTCATATTGAAAATGAGCATGTGACACATGGTTCTTCATATTCCAGCTTCTAAAAATAGTTAAGGAATCTGCCTTTTTCTGCATTGGTTCCATCAAGTTATGTATCAACTGAAAGTTCATTTTCTGAATGATTTATATATTATATGCATACATCCACAAGGTTATTATTCTTTATATTTAATGGTTACATTTATTCATCAATTGGTCATTGGGTCTCAGTTCATGGATTGGTCTAAAGAACTGACATCATTACAAATGCCAAGACCTAGTTGTTGGCAGTGTTGTCGGTAGGATGAGTTAAAATATCTTTTACTCGTTTAACATGTAAATATATCTGAAGAAATGTGTTATTTGCTGTCAGACCTTGGTCAACATAAATACAGTATATATTTGCTTATAAGTTAAGTCAAACTGCAAACAACAAAGATGCAGATCTACCATAGCATAGTGCACCTGTAAATCAGGGTCAGTATTCTTTGTTTTACTGATTACTCCTGACAACCTGCATACCCTGATCTGCCAGCACATTATGCACTGGCAGATTTGGGTCTGTGCAGTTTGCAGTTGGACTGGGCTTGCAAGTGAGTTTATACACTATGCAAATTTGAAGGCAAGTTTTAAATGTATTCATAGAGGATTGATTAAAAGATAAATGAAATTAAACTGGTTTCTATATTTTGTTGTAAATGTATTCATTCTTGGAAAGATATGCTTTTTTTCTTAGCCTTAAGTTTGGGTGAATGCTATGGGTGTTGTCAGGAAAACTTCCATCTTATATCGGTAGTGGAGAAAATGATAATAGATGTGTATATGGGTAAATCAGACCACAGTACCAGATGTGTCTGAACAAATCAGGCTGTGGTACTGGATGTGTCTGAACAAATTAGGCTGTGATACCAGATGTGTCTGAATAAATCAGGCTGTGGTACTGGATGTGTCTGAACAAATTAGGCTGTGATACCGGATGTGTCTGAACAAACCAGGCTGTGGTACTGGATGTGTCTGAACAAATCAGGCTGTGATACCGGATGTGTCTGAACAAATAGGGCCCTGTTACCCGATGTGTCTGAACAAATCAGGCTGTAGTGCTGGATGTGTCTGAACAAATCAGGCTGTGGTACCAGATGTGTCTGAATAAAGCAGGCTGTGGTACTGGATGTGTCTGAACAAATCAGGCTGTGGTACCAGATGTGTCTGAATAAAGCAGGCTGTGGTACCAGATGTGTCTGAATAAATCAGGCCATGGTACCGGATGTGTCTGAATAAATCGGGCTGTGGTACCAAATGTCTTGAAATAAAATCAGGCAATAATACAAGATGTCTATCTGAAACTTAAATGGTTTAAAAATCTCTAGATTGAAGTATAATTCTGTAATTGTAAGGAATGTCAATACCAGTCCTGTAAAAATATTTAAAGGCAGCATTGTCAAAAGACCATTAAAATTAGTTCATTAAATTTTGGTTTGCTTGTTTGTAAGTGTGTCACTCAATAATTTATAAATATATAATTCCAGAGCCTGTTTTGAGGGTTGATTCTATTATGGAAATAAAGTAGTCCTCTGTAAAATACCTTGGATGTTACTCTAGAGCTGGCATTTGCAACTTCCAGGTTATTGGCACTTGGTTTTATCCACTTATTTACATCACAGGGAGTGGCTTTAAAAATTTGTATCCCACCCTAGAGGAAGTTTTATAGCTTGTTCTAGAGAAAACTTGCTAGCTTGTTCTGCTAGGTATTTGAACCTTTGCTTTTTTATAAATAAAATCAAATCCAGTGTATGTCTACTAAACATTTGTGGGTAATCTGTCAAAATTTATATTGTTGCGTTAAGTCACTTTGTCATGATAAACAACCCATGCAAGGCAGTTTATGATTATGCAATGTTTAACTCGGGCTATTTAGTTTTATTACATAGCTTTAGACCAATAACTGATAACTGAAGAGATTGTTCTCATTAGCACTCTAGGGTCCACATTTCTTAATAGATTTCAACCATTTTTGACATTATTGTGTTTCTCAGCTGTAATTGGATTTCAACCATATTTGACATTATGGTGTTTCTCAGCTGTAATTGGATGTCAACTATTTTGGACATTATGGTGTTTCTTAGCTGTAATTGAATTTCAACCATATTTGACATTATTGTGTTTCTCAGCTGTAATTGGATTTTAACCATATTTGACATTATGGTGTTTCTCAGCTGTAATTGGGTTTCAACCATATATGACATTATGGTATTTCTCAGCTGTAATTTGATTGCAACCATATTTGACATTTTGGTGTTTTTCATCAGTAAATCAGATGAGTTTAATAAGCTGCAACATTAGACATAAATATCATGGGAAAATGCACTAGAATGTTAATACATTTTGAGCCTGTATAGTGTAGTAACATTTATTTTTGTGGAGCTCAGTCTTCATGGTTTTCTAAAGATTAAAGCATTTTTTTGGGTAATTAAATTTATGGATTTGCTTGTCAATGTTTGCATATTAGTAGGTATTTAATTTTGTCTGCTGCTACAAATATCCAAAATATAGAATGCAAAAGAATAAACTATGCTGATGCAAACAGCATTCACTTGAATGTTTTTAATAATACTACCACATGTACAGAATAAGAACCTGACAAGTTCAATACCTACAGGGTGTTTTTATCCAAGTGAATAACATCAGTGGAAGCTGACCAGCCAACATTAAAACAATACTACTGCCTTTATGAGTACAATAAATAAATGAGTACAAAGAAGAATTAAAATCAAATTTCTATAACTGGCATGTTAAACAAGACATGGAGGACGACATGGAAATGTGACATCTTATTGGACTGTATTAGTGAACCTTGCAACCTCATTAATTAAGCCAATTCATACTGAATAGATAATTGCAGTTCATGTGACAATGAATGAAGGATCTGACCTGATTATCAGTGTTTTTAAAAAAAACTGGACAGGTTTTTATTTAGTTAATAAATGGTATAAAAACAACTTTTTGAGATGAAATCAAGCTTTAGGATTTTTCAAAACATGAACAGGCTCACCAACATTTATCTTAATTTTCTTTTTTGCTAATATCTTGGTACATTAAAATAAAAGTTCTTCATGAACTAATAGTAAAATATTTATGGCACAGACGTTTAAAAAAAAACAACTCACTGAAGCAATGCCAGCTTTGTATCTGTCTGCTTTAATATTAAATTTATGGCTAGAAAACCTAGATATAGAAAGCGCCAGAGGAATGCAAAAAGGTAATTCTTTGTAAAGATATTTCACAATATTCCATAATGACTTGTTTTCTTTATAATACATATATTTGTGGACTGATATACCTTTTGATGCCAATTTTGACACATACAGTCATTTTAATCCTGAAAAAGTTAATGCATAAAATCTTTTAAATTACACATATATTTTCATGCCATAAAAATTAAAAAAATTCTTAAGGAATTCCTTGACCATATCAGTATTTATTTATTAACATCAATGTGCATTAAGATTTTTCTGATGATCTTTTTCTAAATATTATTGAGGTCACTGTTAATTTTCTAATTCCTTTAGTTTTCATTTTCACCAGTTATTCTTATAAATAAAAGCAATGCAGAATAAAACGGTGAAGAAACAGAGGTAGTTGCATATAAGTTGGTAAGTCAAATAGTAGACATAAGAATAAATTGAATGAATGTAACAAATGAGTGACAAAAAAGGAGAATTGCAAAATATATCAATTTACACATATATGAAGATAAGTAAGAGAATAATAAATGACTGTAACAGCTTACAAAATGGACACTATAATTTTACTGAAACCAAGAATAGAAATACAAGATGAAAATGAAAACAGTGAACTGAGGTCACTATTAAATGTTTTTTGTTATCTGCTGTTTTTATTAGACTGATCAATAAAACATCTTTTAAACAGAGAAATCACAATGCTCTTCAGATTGTCTGCTAAATATGGTGATTATGTTATCTTTGAGTGTTATTTTGTACACATTGATTCACATAATATAAGACAAAGTTGAGCAAATTCATTACTTTGTTTACACTCTGATCTTGTTCTGTTTGTCAGAAAGGAATATGGCTGTGCACAGCAGGTCTTGTTGGTAAATGAAATCGAATTCTATTTATAACAA
Organism: Sinohyriopsis cumingii; assembly: GCA_028554795.2. Taxonomy (NCBI): domain Eukaryota; kingdom Metazoa; phylum Mollusca; class Bivalvia; order Unionida; family Unionidae; genus Sinohyriopsis; species Sinohyriopsis cumingii. The sequence goes on along the minus strand of CM068831.1, from coordinate 122,332,067 downwards.
CAAGGTGAATTCATAATCTGCCATTTTCTGCAGTTTGGTAATTATTTACTTGATAGGCATTTGTGTGTACCTGAGACTTGATTGACACAATGTTGATATAGTGCTTTGTCCAAAAATCTGCAAAGTTTGATCTTCAGAACTCTAATTAGTGTTTAATTAATAAGAGTGCTTCAAGCAATAGGTTAGCTTGTTCTTTTGGATTAAAAATTCTTGGGTAAAATTAACTGCTTTCAGGAGGATTTGAATTTTTCAACAACAGTTATACTTGAATGAATGATTGATTTGAATAGGTATTAAATCTAATTTTCAGATAGTAGTCATTTCTATCATTCATTCTTTCTTTATCCTGTACTAATAACGTTTGAATGCCTTATGCATTTTCTTGTTTCTTACTATCCTTACTTACATTACATATCGATTTAAGGCAGTGAGTATCAAATGTAATGGATGCTTTTATAATTCTTTTTCAAAGAGTTAAAAAAAACAAATGTCTAAATGCTATGTTGTTACTACATTACAGTATTAACATTGCTCTTTAATAGTGGCTTTATTAATCTCTTGGAATAAAATAGAATAAGACGACATTTATGGAGTCCTTAACATACATGGGTAAGGTTTGGTTGGGTCTTGAAATTCATGGTTGGTGAAACAATGGAAATTGTGAAAACTGGGTACTCCATGAAAATTTTTGATGCTTCAGTATCTAATTGAATTTCAAGCAGATTTAAAATAAAGATGAATCTTCACATAATCTAAAATGAGTTCAATAAGTTTTAGATTCAATATGTTCCAAGATGAAAAGTTATTTATTAAATCTCAGAGCTTGCAGATAAGTCCCAGTGCTTTTGATTTTTTGCATCTCATGTTTTTTTTTAAAATTTCAAATGCACAGTATGCATTTCGTTTTTAATGTCCATTTCAGAGAGCTAGTAAGGCTGAAGGCAGTGGTGTGTTTACATAGGTTTCTAGTACAGGCACCAGACATAGTACAACATATTCTGCCTGAATTTGAGAGAATCCTTTGTGACAAAGAGCCTGGAGTCATGGCTGCAACAGTCAATGTATACCACCATCTTATCAAGGTAACTTCATGATTTTGTAAGAGAGGTTTTAAGTTAAAACTTTATTAACTTCATGTTTATTTCTGAGAAAGTTCTGTCAGACATATACATTAGGTTTTTCATTGTTCAGATGTTGGCATGCTGCAATTTTTGGGATCAAGGAAAATATATACCTGGCTCCAGTTTCACCAAAATTAGTATTAAAGTTAGGTCTTGGCATCAGACAATTTTTTTGGCAAGAAACTCAAGATAATATGGATAACCTAACAATAATTCTTCAGAATTTTACTAGGCATATTCCAAGTAACCATCAAAATTACTAGAACATTAGTGCAGGTCAACGTGACTTCATTTTGCCTGTGATGAGAAGCACCCTCCACAGTGAAGACTCCCACTAAGTTTCTTGACTGTGCAGCAGTGTCAGAGAAACTTAGATCAATGCAAACACTTAACTGTCACACCTACTACAACAATGACACTGTCACTGGTAAAATGTTACTTATGTTTTGCCAATGCTTTGCAGCAAGAAAAAAAATCTGATTTAAAACATGCTAATGGTTTGTAATCAGGATAAATTTAGATTTAATACATGGCAATGCTTTGTTAGCAAGACAAAAATCAGATTTAATACTTGCCAATGCTTTGCAGCAAGAAAAAAATCTGAATTAATACATGCCAGTGGTTTGCAGGTGAGACAAAAATCAGATTGAATACATGGAAATGCATTGCAGGCAAGACAAAATCAGATTTAATACACAGCAGTGGTTTGCAGACAAGACAAAGTAAGATTAAATACAAGACAGATGCTTTGTAGGCAAGACTAAAATCAGATTTAAAATGGACATATAACACTTTAATTGAAATTTTTCATGCTAATTGAGGAACCGAAGTTAAGATGATCCCAAAAGCTCATGTTTCCAATTGTCTGTTGATATTTGTTTTTAAACATGCAGGCTTTAAAACTAGAACCAAGCACATGTCAGTAAACCTCTGCTGTCCAATGAGTTTCTTAGTATTTTTCTTCAAATAGATTTGAATGTAAACTTAACAAATTCTTGTACGCAAATTATTTTTATTTACCTGTTTATTTTTTTATTCACATCCCAAAAAATGAAGGTAACAATGATACTGTAGGTTTTGTTTTTCTTTTTGGAGGATATTGTGTACATTTTATGACATTAATCCATTTTATGTCCAGATCTTCTATAAGAACTTGTTTATATTTTTCTACCACTAGACTGATCCAGAGAAATACATATCTGTAGGAGAGAAATTGATAACGATTATGCAGCAAATTCTATCCAGAAAGATGCCAGCAATATTTGAATACCACAGCATCCCATTTCCATGGCTGCAGATAAAAATATTGCAATGTCTTGCATGGATTGGTGCTAAAGTGCACAGGTATGTGCTGATAAATTCTAGTAAGGGGAGGCTACCCTCTATATTTGTTGATTCTTTTTTTAAAAAAAAAAAAAGTAAGAAATTATGTGAACTAATATTTACATTTAATTTAAGATGAAAGATAACTCTGTCTTTATGATTAATTGCATTCAGAGTCTTTATTTCCATGATATTGTTAATAGAAAAATTACAATCCTCCATTATGTCTTCCTGTTCTTCTGATGAAACAAATGAAGCAATATGGTATTACTTAGACTGAAATTTAGTTTGTTTGAAGAAAATAATGTATTCAAACTTCAGACTTGTACCCCCGTAGTAAAAGTCTTGTACATGATGAAAATATACATTGAGTTAATTTATTTTCATTGGCATCCATGAATGTGGTTTTTCATTTAAATTCATGGATTGAGGAAGCATTTGTTGGATCATTAAATATGTGGTTTATAGCAAGCATAAAATCCATAAAAACTGGTACCCTACAAAAATATTGAAATTATGGTATATAATGGAAATTTTAGTTTGTGTCAACATTTACACATATCTGTAATGATATTTATCTTACAGTATTGGCCAGTTGATGATTCCCTTATTAAAAGAAGTTTTGCAGCGAACAAACATGAAGGAAAATCTTGCTTTTGGTATGATATATACAAGAATGTACACACATTAATCATGGCTATCATTCTGTCTGTTTTCTCTCTCTTTTATTACAGTTGTTACTGTATGTTCCTGAAATAAATGTTGGAAGGCATTGGGGGTCGGTTGGCACTTTCTCAAAGATCCCACCACCTTGCAAAATTTTAAAAGGACTGCTTGAAACAGAACACTACCTGCCACTGCCATCCATATATTTCATAACACTGTCTTTGACTCCCATACCTTTTTTTATAGAACAGCTGAAAGATTTAATATTCTGTTACCAAGAAACTACATAAATTCAGTGTAGACATATCAGTATAATTGATTAAAAAATATATTAATTACATAGAAAATACTGTAACACATATGTGTTAGAGGCATTGTTGGATTTGTTTTTATCTTGCCTTCATAGCTTGAATGAAACTAGTGACATGTTTTGTGTACATTCTATTTTTGTAAAAATTATCTTGAGAATATTTGAGTCAAATTGATATAGTTTACATTTTATAATTACATAATATTTATCTTTCATACAAATCAGAAAATTTTGTTTTCCAGGTATTTTATAAGTACATAGTATTTATCAAGTAATTTTGTTTTCCAGGTATTTTGTATGAATGCATTTTGTGCATTACGTCTATTAAACCTGATCAGAATTTACTAGCAGAAGCTGCAACCCATGTTGGTAGATTTCTTCGTTCCCAGAATCCCAATCTGAAGTATATTGGTATGTTTTGAAATTAATATTTTATAAGAACAGTTCTCAAAGAAATTTTTGTTTTAGACACAGTCCCAGGCTGGTAACTTTAGTAAAAATCATAAGTCCTGACTCAAAGTCAACAAGCCCAGATTTCTCACTTCATCAGTTTGTTCAACTTTTTCATTGACAAATTATATTTTATTTTTGACAAATTCAGTGGGTGCCTAACTTAAAATAGAGGAAGGTCCTGATCTGAAATGAAAGGGCCCCATACATTAGGTTATTGTATATTTTGAGCACAGTAGAACCAGAAGAGACAGCCCCATATATGTTATACTTCCAGTTCTCTCATCACAGGCTTTGTAAATATTGTTGATACTTAATTACTAACTTCTGTACCTAATTAACTTACCAAATGTACTGTTTTGTGTTCAGCTTCAAACCTGTTATTGCAACATTGGTCTGACAATTAATCCACCAGCATTTTTGTGCATGATAAACTGGGAATATGTTATTTTCACTAGAATACTGGTACTGTTAATTTTTTTGGATTTTTTTGCTTGCCCCCTACCAAAAGTGTAAAGACCCAGTTAAACATTATCATTCTGTAGATAAGATTGGATGTCTTTCCCAAACCAACATTTTAAGTACCTTTTAAAATGTATTTTTTTGCCAAACAATAAAAATGAATACCCACAAAATAAACAAAGTCACAATGTTTATATCACAGACATGTATGCATTTGATAGAAAGTTGACATTGTTAGTTGCAGAGGGGTTGGGGGGAGAGCAATTGCACAAGATGCAAAACAAATACAGTGGTCTCACTCTTACAAGGCCACCCTTTCACAGCAGGAAAGTGATCTTCCAAGAGGGGTGACCTTTATAAAGGGTGATGACGCAGCTGTGAGAAATAACTTCCATAAAGTATGAAAGGCATAAGTAATTGATATCTCATGCATGTTATGGTATCATTGTGTTAAAACGTGCAATAGTGCTATTAAAAATAATTAAGAATAATCATCATTTGTAGTGCAAAATCACCTTGTCAATAATCTGGCTGTAACTTTTACTGTGTGTTAATTCCATTTTCCCACCACATTAAAACTGGCATTTGTTTGATTATTTCTTACATCAATATTCTAAGTAGTGATGAAAGGACAATCTTTTTTCATTTAGTCAACTTGCTTTCAGATTTCCTTTTAAACTGAGAATGTCTGATAACATTTTGACTTTTTGCAACAACTTATTCCTTCATTGGCATTTTCTAGGTATTTTATGAGATGCTTAATGTTTACAAAGGAAGTGAGCTTGTCACATGATCAACTAGTTTAGTCTGGTACATTTTGAAATCTGTTAGAAACCATTATGGCTTAAATACCATTTTAAATTTTTGGTGATGGGAAGTCATGCTAACAATACTGTGCTTCTCAGTGGTTAGCTTTTGTCATCTTGATAATTATTGGTGGTCATAACAGCCAGTAATTATCAAAGTCTCAAACCTTGACATCTAAGGATCACAGAGTGGTCAGGATACTTACCACTTTTTATGGATAAAAGTTTATGAGCATATCAGAACAGATGCAAATGCTGAACATAGAAATCAACAAATATTGGTGAGATTTCTTTCTGTAAAACACATTATGTGTCCACTCATGATGGGTAAATTTGGACAGTTTTTACAGGAATATGCCAGTCGCTGGACACGTTAGTGTACCCAACCTAGAGGAGTACTTTTGAATAAAAAATTATTGATGCCATCTAGCCATATGAGGCAGGTGGCTACTGGTCAGGGGCCATTCAAGAGGGGGACAAGTGTATTAAGATATTTTGAAACCAATACTTTTGGGCAAACATTCAAATCTGAAATTTTTTATCTGAATGTTTATTTTATCAAGTGATATGTACTAAACATACTTCTTATGTTTTGCCACATGATTTTGAAACTTTGACATATCCCTTTCGAGTTGCCTGATGATAATGCTATATTTAGAACTAACACGCCCATCTGGATCAAAAGCTTTATATTGATGAAACTTCAAAAGAAGTTGATTTCCAGCTTTTTATATAATCAAATAAAAGAGTAATGGTTCCTAATTGCCTGTTGTCCAAACTTTTGTTTCCTCAAATTCATTTGTTTGAAGGATAGCTGAATTTCAGCAAATGTAGCATGTGACTTTATATGAATGAAACCTTGAATGACTTTGAACTCAAATTTCCTGGTGAAAAACCGACTAAACTTGTATTATGGAGCACATTCAAAGCTGAGATGAGTGTGGCACACATGGACAGACTTTATAGCTGTGACTAGTGTGGTACACATGCACAGACTTTATAACTGTGACTAGTGTGGCACACATGGACAGACTTTATAGCTGTGACTAGTGTGGCACACATAGACAGACTTTATTGACATGACTAGTGTGGCACACATGGACAGACTTTATAGCTGTGACTAGTGTGACAAACAGATACATACTTTAGTGATGTGACTAGTGTGGCACACATGGACAGACTTTATAGCTGTGACTAGTGTGGCATGCATGGACAGACTTTATAGCTGTGACTAGTGTGGCACACATGGACAGACTTTATAGCTGTGACTAGTGTGGCACACATGGGCAGACCTTATAGCTGTGATTAGTGTGGCACACATAGACACTTTATTGATGTGACTAGTGTGTCACACATGGACAGACTTTATAGCTGTGACGTGTGTCACACATGGACAGACTTTATAGCTGTGACTAGTGTGGCACACGTGGACAGACTTTATAGCTGTGACTAGCGTGGCACACATATACACTTTATTCATGTGACTAGTGTGTCACACACGGACAGACTTTTATAGCTGTGACTAGTGTGGCACACATGGACTGACTTCATTGCTGTGACTAGTGTGGCACACATGCACATACTTTATTGCTGTGACTAGTGTGGCCAACATATACAGACTTTATAGCTGTGTGGCACACATAGACAGACTTTATCAACTATCTGTAATTGCTTTCATTTAAAAATGCCATTGAATAAAATTGTACAGCTTGACTCATCATCCTTATCTGGATTGTTTTATATGGCAAGGTAACTTGATGAGACAGGTTTAATCCACTGATCTTAATTGTTTTACTCTGAAATATAAGGTGTTGAAATAGGTGCAGGATTAGCATGGCATGTATTAATTTTATCTAAACAGGTAGCATTTAGTTAAATTTCTAGTGTACTCGGATTATTGTTATTGGTTAGAATCAGTGATGCAATTTATAAACTATTTACTGTAAAGCAAGCAAACAAGGATAGAATGCTAAAAGAAACTATTGAGGTACATCCAGCAAGCAAGGAAGCATGTAAGTATTAACTAGATAATTAATTAAACAAACAAAAAAGAAGAGACAAAGGCATGGTTACAAAGTAAATACAATTAAAGACAGAAATAAGATTTTAATATGAGAAGTATTTTTATTGCATGCTATCAGCATTTGAAGACATATAAATATGCAAAATTATTTGTGCCATAATGAAAATAAATTAATTAAACTTAGATATATTTGCATGTGAAAAATATATGTATATCTCTTTTGCCAAAATGTCTTCATGATTTCACACACTTCTCCAATCTGAGGAGAGAAGTGACTTCTCTTAGTTTATTTTACCCTACCTTACTCCCAACTCCTTACTTCAGTTTCTTTAGCATTACTCTATCATAGATTGTTCAATTTTCAGTTTTATATGCTTGAATAAGTTTAATTTCAACATTCTACACAATATGTATCTGGAAAAGTCATGGCCGATGATTTTCCATCCTTCCAATGTTTCAGCAGCATGCCTTTACTAAGGCAGCAAGCAAATTTATCATGTACTTTTATGTTGACAAGTCCTTGAATTAGTTGGATTCCAGCAGTCTGGCTCTTTTCTTACTATCACCCCATTATCATGTACTTTTATGTTGACAAGTCCTTGAATTAGTTGGATTCCAGCAGTCTGGCATATGCATTTTTCTTACTATCACCCCATTATCATGTACTTTTATGTTGATGAGTCATTGAATTAGTTGGATTGCAGCAGTCTGGCTCTTTTCTTACTATCACCCCATTATCATGTACTTTTATATTGATGAGACCTTGAATAAGATGGATTCCAGCAGGAGGGTAAATCTTATAATGCCCATCTTTTCCTAACACAACTTCCTCTTTTTAAGACTCTACCAAGCAGATTGTGAGTTGGTCCCTTTACAATTTGCCCATTGTTTTAAAATTAATTATAGTTATATAATAAATACACTTGAATAACGTTCCTGAAAAGTTGCACAGATCCAGGTCTGCCATCACATAATGCACTGCAGATCCGAGCCAGTGCAGTTTGTTTGGATCAGTCAGTAGAGAAAACAACAATGACCCTGATCTGCAGGAATATTATGCTATGGCAGATCAGGATCTTTATTGTCTACAGGTTTCCTTGACTTATAAGTAAGTATGCATGGTACATGTAAGACAGTCTATCATCTTCATTATATTTAGCCTTAAATATGATGTATGAGACATTTTTATCCCAAAAGCAATACTATTTTAGTTTTGTTACACTAATAGTCTTTTCACACTCAAATTGACCTGAAACAACATGCTCCTGATGCTATTATGGGTGTTGGCAGTGTTCTATACTGCTGTAAATCTAAAATATTAGGCAACAAAAAAAAATGATGACATAGCATTTATGAGAACCAATCCAAAAGTTAAATAGCATTTATTGTTGAAAACCAGTCCAAAAGATAAGACTGAAGACTCTTGATCAGTCCTATAGCTTGGTACTGTAATCCAAAAAAGCCCTACTAGTACTGGAACTCCGACTGTTTTATACTAATCAAGCTGAATGAATATTGCCTTTATGATTAATATGCAGCAAAAAAGGTTCTAATACAACCTTTTAATACATAGCTGAGATATGCATTCTTATTATCACTCCCTTTTCTGAGAAAAATAGATGTAACAAGTCTGATGTTGTTCATTGGCATTTGCATCAACTCTATCATAAACATTTTGCGAAAACCAATGTTAAAGTTGTTTGCAAACCCATAACTCCAAAACAAATGGGAGGCATTGTGTTCACAGAATCCTGATTTCATTGGCTGCCAATTAGTTATGTAGCCTGTTACAGCAATTAGTGGCTATCATGATGCTGAAATTAAATGGATCATTATTTCAGTGTAATGTTTTACATTTTTGAACAAAATAGGTCATTGTTTTAGTATAATGTTTTACATTTTTGAAAAAAATATGTCACTGTTTTAGTATAATGTTTTACATTTTGTACAAAATATGTCAGTATTTTAGTAAAATGTTCTACATTTTGGAACAAAATAGGTCTCTATTTTAGTAAAGCGTTCCACATTTTGGAACAAAATAGGTCAGTATTTTAGTCAAATGTTCCACATTTTGGAACAAAATAAGGTCAGTATTTTAGTTTAATGTACTACATTCTAGAACACAATATATCATTATTTTAGTATAATGTTTTACATTTTGGAACAAAATCAAGTGACTGTTTATTTAATCAAGTAAATAAGTTTCACAGTGACTGTTTGTGAAAATTAAGTATCACAGTGAATATCATAGTGACTGTTTATTTAAATCAAGTAAGTATGACAGTGACTCGAGTGTAAGGATGTTTATTTAAATTAAATAAGTATCACAGTGACTGCATGTAAACATGTTTATTTAAATTAAATAAGTATCACAGTGACTGCATGTAAACATGTTTATTTAAATTAAATAAGTATCACAGTGACTGCATGTAAACATGTTTATTTCAGTTTAATAAGTATCATGGTTACTTGAGTGTACACATGTTAATTGAAGTCAAATATCACAGTGACTGGAGTGTAATCATGTTAATTTAAGTCAAGTATCACAGTGACTGGAGTGTAGCTTGTCAATTTAAGTCAAGTAAGTATTATTGCAACTGTTTATGAACATTCTGATTCTGCTTTGGCCAGTAGTGTCAAATTTAAATATTTTACAATGTCATTATATTCAATATCCAATTATGAATTAAATGTTTAAATAACAAAATCAGGTATCTCAACACTAACTTACAATAAGTATCCTGTTGCATGTAAACCATGAATCAGTAATACATGCTAAATCATTAAAATTGTCAGTGCCAGAGGGTGAACTATTGCTGGAGAGGACCCACAGTATCATGTAAATGATGGCAGAGGGCTGACAGTATCATGTAAATGATGGCAGAGGGCCGACAGTATCATGTAAATGATGGCAGAGGGCCCACAGTATCATGTAATTGATGGCAGAGGGCCCACAGTATTATGTAAATGATGGCAGAGGGCCCACAGTATCATGTAAATGATGGCAGAAGATCCACAGTATCATGTAAATGATGGCCAATGGCCCACAGTGTCATGTAAATGATGGCAGAAGACCCACAGTATCATGTAAATGATGGCCAATGGCCCACAGTGTCATGTAAATGATGGCAGAAGACCCACAGTATCATGTAAATGATGGCCAATGGCCCACAGTGTCATGTAAATGATGGCAGAGGGCCCACAGTATCATGTAAATGATATCAGAGGGCCCACAGTATCATGTAAATGATGGCAGAGGGCCCACAGTATCATGTAAGTGATGGCAGAGGGCCCACAGTATCATGTAAATGATGGCCGATGGCCCACAGTATCATGCAAATGATGGCCGATGGCCCACAGTATCATGTAAATGATGGCAGAGGGCTGACAGTATCATGTAAATGATGGCAGAGGGCCGACAGTATCATGTAAATGATGGCAGAGGGCCCACAGTATCATGTAATTGATGGCAGAGGGCCCACAGTATCATGTAAATGATGGCCGATGACCCACAGTATCATGTAAATGATATCCGATGGCCCACAGTATTATGTAAATGATGGCAGAGGGCCCACAGTATCATGTAAATGATGGCAGAAGACCCACAGTATCATGTAAATGATGGCCAATGGCCCACAGTGTCATGTAAATGATGGCAGAGGGCCCATAGTATCATATAAATGATGGCAGAAGACCCACAGTATCATGTAAATGATGGCCGATGACCCACAGTATCATGTAAGTGATGGCAGAGGGCCCACATTATCACATATATGGTGGCAGAGGGCCCACAGTATCATGTAAATGATTTCAGAGGGCCCATAGTATCATGTAAATGATGGCAGAAGACCCACAGTATCATGTAAATGATGGCCGATGACCCACAGTATCATGTAAGTGATGGCAGAGGGCCCACATTATCACGTATATGGTGGCAGAGGGCCCACAGTATCATGTAAATGATGGCAGAGGGCCCACAGTATCATGTAAATGATGGCAGATTCAATGTATAGCTTATGATAGAGGTTTTAGCCTTCAGTGTAAGTTGTGACTTGCTCTGTGTCACTGTTATTGAAACAAAATGATTACTGCAGGCTATGGGTTAGTTTATATCCAGCATCGGTTTATTTAGTTATTGGTATGTGCACTGTGTCACTGTTATTGAACACAAAATGATTACTGCAGGCTATAGTTTATATCCAGCTTTGGTGTATTTAGTTATTGGTATGTAGGTTGTGATGTATTATTCATCAAACTCCAGCATTGGCATATTTAGTTATTTAGTATATAGGGTGTGATGTATCGATTATCATGAAGCTTATAATAAAGCAATTTAAATAAAAATGTTTAAGGAGGAAAAACTTCAGGGACATTTAACTTGTTAATTTTGCTCACTTTAATGATGCTCACTTGTATGTGTGACCCCCTCCCAAGCATGCACAAACACACACACACACACACCCACACACACACACACACACACACACACACACATTGATAATAAAGCAAATTTAAAATGGTTTCCCAACATTTAAGGCTCTTTTTCAGGCGACTGCATCCCTCAACATAAATATACAAAACAAACACTTAACACAAAATCTATGAAATATTCTGGATTCCTACATGGGGCAATTTACAACCAAAGATATAACAATACAAAGTTGTGCAGAAATAATAGACACGCTGGTTGTTTTGTGTATCGCATAGTGAACCAGTATGTTTTGACTTAATTCTAAGTTGTGAACAAAAGATGCAAACAAAGTGTGTATAGAGATCGATGCCAGAAATTATATTCAGGTAGAGTGTTGCACAGAAGTTCTGAAGGAAAGATGTTCAGATAATTGTGCATCAGGATAATGGTCAAGAACAATAATAATAATAATAATAATAATAATATAAATAATAATAATAACAATAATAATAATAATAAAGAAAATAAAATCATAAAAATGTAATTACTTGGGTACATATTAGTACAAAATGTGCATCAGGTACAAAGCTGATGACTTGCTGTAATTTTGACACGGCTGCAATGGGAAGGTTCTATTTTTTTCATATGGTCAAATTCACCATAAGTTTTCAAGTATCTTTCCTTACGTGTGCATTTTTTGTCTGTCAGCCTAGATTAGATTCAGTTAGTAGCACACTTGCAAATGCTCACACACACACACACATGCACACACACACACACACACACACACACACACATATATATATATATATCTATGTATGTATGTATAGTTACAAGTCTATGCTCTTAAAATAAGTAACATAAAAGAGTGAAAGACATCAAGCTTTGTGAACTTTAACAATTATATTTAATTCTCCAGAATACAAAGTGAAAATAAGAAAAAAAACTTACAGTAATGTGAATTAAATCCCAGAATAATCCAAGAATTATGGATACAAATCCTAGTAAATTAAAGTCCTAAATAAAATTCAGTAAAAGTACCAAAGAAGTCCCAAAACTGAAGTCAATGACTTGCCTGTGGTAGCTATTGAAATTTTGATGTGTCAACAGTCTTTTGTTGAATCACAGAAATATAATTCCAGGTTTGAATGTACTATAAATTCCAGTGAATGTCTCTATCCAAAAATTTCATCGGAGCAATTTTGTGTTTCCAGAGAAAATAATCACTTGAATTCAATAATTTGAAGAAAATAAAATTCAGCCCAAACTGATCACAACATAATACAACATCAAGGTGCTAGATGTTAAAGCATGAATGACCAAGTCCTCACAATTACAAGATTATATAGTTCTCTATTTGATCTCAAGTCACAATTAGCATTTTCTAAAATAAACAATTACTTAATAGAAAATAATCTTCTAGAATGATCTAATGAGCCTTGTTTACTTACAACACAATAACCAGTAAAATTCACTTAGGATATTCCAGAAACCTGACCCAAATGAACATATTTACTCCTTCTTGCTTACCTGAATGATAATCCTGATATTAAGCTCATACACATAGAGAATAATTTAGCTATGTATTAGATGTTGACATAAAATGACATTAAAAAAATTCAAACAAGTAAATCAGGTCAAGCAGAAATGAACTCAGTTGTGGACAAGGTCAAGTCCAACATACAATGTTACATTACAATAGCATGTAATGAAATAATTTAAAAAAACCAAACTAACAAACAAACAAATAAATTAAATACACATAACAATATATATATATGAAGGGACCTTAGATATTGACCAGATTTTACACTAACTACAGATCATAGCTTGTCAAATGTAGTATCATTTGACCTGGACTAGAAAAAAGACCACATTATGTCATTGTGTTGGTTTTATTTCTTTGTAAAAGGCACCGTTTTCAAAGACATATTATCCTTACTGACCTTCTATACATTTTCATATTTTCTAAAATTAATGAATATTTATGCAGTGTAATGAAAATGAAATGATTTTATGTAAAAACAAAATGTTATCTTTGCATTAAAAATTTAAACTGGATTGCTAATTTTCAAACTTTGGGTAAACTGATATCCATGTTAAAGAAAAATCTGGTCAAAGTGTGTGAGTTGGGAGCTTATTTTACAATGATGTATACTTTGCTAATATATATATATATATATATATATATATATATATATATATATATATATATATATATATATATATATATATATATATATATATATATATATATATATATATATATATATAAAATTAAACTCTGTATTTTTATTTTTAGGGGTTAAATGTCTGACAGCCTTGGTTAAGGTGGATGCTAAGTTTGCTCTAGATTACCAGACGCTTGTGGTAGAATCTCTAGAAGATAGTGATGAAGCTGTACAACGAAAGGTAAAGAAATATCTTTTAAATCAGATTAAAACTCTAACAACAACATTTACTGTAATTATTTGTAACCATATGAATTGCTATTAGTAGTTTAGGTTTTTACTGTAGTTTATCGCCAACTTCCTGACTTATACAAATTACACAACTGACCTCATGTTTGCAGTTCTGTACGTAGCAATGTTACCAGTACATCATTTACCAGTATGTAGTAATGTTTCTGGTACATCATTTACCAATATGTATCAATGTTACCAGTACATCATTTACCAGTATGTATCAATGTTACTGATGCATCATTTACCAGTACATAGCAATGTTACTAGTACTTCATTTACCAGTACATAGCAATGTTACTAGTACATAATTTACCAGTTCATAGCAATGTTACCAGTACATCATTTACCAGTATGTATCAATGTTACTGATGCATCATTTACCAGTACATAGCAATGTTACTAGTACATCATTTACCAGTACATAGCAATGTTACTAGTACATAATTTACCAGTTCATAGCAATGTTACCAGTACATCATTTACCAGTATGTAGCAATGTTACCAGTACATCATTTACCAGTATGTAGCAATGTTACCAGTACATCATTTGCCAATATGTAGCAATTGTACCAGTACATGAGTCCCTGACACAATTAATTTGCCAGCATTGTGTGGCAGATACAAGTTTACAACAACACACATATATGTAGCCTACTCTCTAATTAAACCAAAAGATTAAGCAACAAAAGACATTTATTTCCATCCCCAAATAGTTTCTTATAGGCCTGGACAGACACAAAAAAAACATTTTACCATCTAACTTTACTGGGTATGTCAATAAGATGTTAATTATTTTAGTGGTTGTCAAAAAAAAAAATTATTTTTAAAAAAATGTTAGAATTACATAAATTACTATTGTTTTGGGAAATTCTGTTGCATAATTGTCTGACAGTAGATATGTGATGCTTATAAATAAACAGTATACAGAAACAAATAAAGGAAGGATAGTAGCTACAGCAAATCCAGAATGCATTTCTGGTGTATGCTTTGATGGAATATATTTTCAGTATTTTCTGTACAGCTAAAACACCTTTTAGAACTGTATTTAAATTTAATTAAAATTAAATCGGCAGCTACATCTAATGTTTGGCAAATCCAGTAAAAATGGCAGAATCCCCGAAATAAATTTTTGCATTTTGACAAAACATCAGTTGCAAGGAATTTTATTTTCATGATGCATCCCTAGGGCAAGGAATTATACTACTGTTATGTATCCCTAGGGTAAGGCTCTTTACTTCAATTGCCTCAGCACAATATAATCTTCATGTGTAGCTATGCCAGAGAAAAAACAACAAATACTAATGTATCATCCAGGTACCTTTTACAATATAAAATATGTCAAAGTACAACAACAAGCACTGATGAGAAAATGCAATTAATGTAATATTATTCTAACAGGTACTTAAAAGACAGTTTCACCTGCTGTGTGAGTTACTTTGAATCACTTTCAGAAGTAGACATTTGTCTTATCTGTCTCTTGTGTCCTTTTGGGATCAGATGGCTATAAGGAGAGCATTATGTACTGTGAATGCAGAAGACAGCTGACTGTACTGAACAGTTTGTCCTTTCACAGGAACTTACGGACAAATGCTTTTTAGAGCTGGCATAGTATTTAATTGCTCTCACTGGTCACTACGCCTCCTAATTTACTCTCACTGGTCACTACGCCTCCTAATTTACTCTCACAGGTCACAACACCTCCTAAACTACTTGAAGAATTACCATAACAAAGATTACTTGTATCTTTATTCCATGGACTAGATGGTACTAAATAAAAATGGTGCCAATATGACATCCATTATGGCAACCATATCATTCCTCTTCAAAATATTACAGTTGGGTCTCGGCTTATGAACGTGTTCAGTTCTTATGGATGTTCAAAACCCAATTTATTTCATAAGTCAGAATTTGTACGTAAATGTTCATTTCCATTAAGGAACCATCAGCGGAAATAATGCTTTATAACTTCTTTTTACCAAAAAAGCCTCAATCTTAATAAAAATGACAGTGTAGTAAAATACAGTAAATTGCAAAACAAACAATCCAACAAGAAAATTTTAAATAAAATTTAAATATCATGGTAACTCTACTTTTTGTGTAAACATCAACAGTTTCGGTAAACGATAATGACATATCATGGAGGTGAAAAAGTTGCTACTGGTGGTTTTTGAATACTTGTGAAGAATTGGCACAATGAAATCTGAACAGACGCTTTTTTTTCTCATCGTAAATTTCTTTGTTGCACCGAAGAGCTTTGGTGACACCTCTATATACACTGTTGAATCTCTTGGCATTAGGTGACACCTCTATATACACTGTTGAATCTATTGGCATTAGGTGACACCTCTATATACACTGGTGAATCTCTTGGCATTAGGTGACACCTCTATATACACTGGCGAATCTCTTGGCATTAGGTGACACCTCTATATACACTGGTGAATCTCTTGGCATTAGCTGACACCTCTATATACACTGGCGAATCTCTTGGCATTAGGTGACACCTCTATATACACTGGTGAAACTCTTGGCATTTAGGTGATACCTCTATATACACTGGTGAATCTCTTGGCATTAGCTAACACCTCTATAAACACTGTGGAATCTCTTGGCATTAGGTGACACCTCTATATACACTGGTGAATCTCTTAGCATTAGGTGACACCTCTGTATGCACTGGTGAATCTCTTGGCATTAGCTGACACCTCTATATACACTGGTGAAACTCTTGGCATTAGGTGACACCTCTATATACACTGGTGAATCTCTTGGCATTAGGTGACACCTCTATATACAATGGTGAATCTCTTGCCATTAGCTGACACCTCTATATACACTGGTGAATCTCTTGGCATTAGGTGACACCTCTATATACAATGGTGAATCTCTTGGCATTATACACTGGTGAATCTCTTGGCATTAGGTGACACCTCTATATACACTTTTGAATCTCTTGGCATTAGGTGACACCTCTATATACACTTTTGAATCTCTTGGCATTAGCTGACACCTCTATATACACTGGTGAAACTCTTGGCATTAGGTGACACCTCTATATACAATGGTGAATCTCTTGGCATTAGGTGACATCTCTATATACACTGGTGAATCTCTTGGCATTAGCTGACACCTCTATATACACTGGTGAAACTCTTGGCATTAGGTGACACCTCTATATACACTGGTGAATCTCTTGGCATTAGGCGACACCTCTATATACACTGGTGAAACTCTTGGCATTAGGTGACACCTCTATATACACTGGTGAATCTCTTGGCATTAGGCGACACCTCTATATACAATGGTGAATCTCTTGGCATTAAGTGACATCTCTGTATACACTGGTGAATCTCTTGGCATTAGCTGACACCTCTATGTACACTGGTGAATCTCTTGGCATTAGGCTTTTCAAAGTTTGCCATTCCTGCTTCAACTAGAATAAAGGCATCATCTAATTCTTTAGCTTTGAATTGCCTTGGTTCCAAAATTTTGATATTGCTTTCCTCTTGTTCTAACATGTGGGCTTCAATCTCCATCAGGTCTTTATTGCTGAGTTCCATTTCATGAGATTCTATCAACGCTGTGATGTCATCCTCATTAATTTTGAAATTAAGTTGTGTCCCCAAGGCCATAACAATCTTCTTTGCTTTGATGGTACTGTCCTCAGAAAAACTTTCCAAACTGTTCGCAAATTGAGGACGTAACCTTTTCCAAACACCACTCATATTTGTTGCCTTGACCTCGTCCTAAGATTCAACAGTGTTTTTTTATGGTATCATAGATGGGGTACGACTTCCAAAACTCTTTCAAATTTTTTTCTCACCTTTCAGTTGCTCTAACACCCTAGGCAAACATATGTCACAAATAATAGGTCTTGAAAGCTCTAATCGTCCCCTGGTTCATGTGTCGAATCAAAGATGTTGTATTTGGGGGTAAAATACAACTTTAACATTTGGATGGATATCATCTAAAGTTGCAGGATGGCCAGGGGCATTATGAAGCACTAAAAGTACCATGAAGGGGAGATTGTTAGACTACAGTAACGCTCAACCTTGTGCACAAAATGATTTACAAACCAGTCTAAGAACATAACCAATGTAACCCATGCCTTCTTGTTGGCATTCCAAATGACTGGTAATGCTTCTTTCAAATTGCCTTTAAGTGCACATGGATTTTCAATATGGTAAACCAGCAAAGGCTTCAGTTTGAAATCATCAGCTGCATTATCCCCAAGTAATAAGGTTAGCCATTCTTTACTTGCTTTATGGTCTGGCAATAACTTTTCATCTGTTGCAATATATATGTGGTCAGGCATTTTTTTCGAAAATTAACCTGTTTCATCTACATTGATCACTTGTTCAGCACAATAACCCCCCTCTCTTATAATCTCAGCCAAGACACCTGGAAATTTACTGGCTGCAGCCACATCCACACCAGCTGCTTCCCCTGCCATTTTATGGTCATGTAAATTAGCTCTCACTTTGAGATGAATAAACCACCCCTTACTTGCACTGAACTGTCCACTGGATTCACCTTGCTCCCCACGATCTGCCTTTAAGTCTTCATTACAGTGTTTTAGCCTTTTTTAATCAAGTTCTGGCTAATCGGCATACGCTGTTGATTCAGGTCCGCAATCCAGATCTGGTCCTCAATCCAGATCATTAACAATCTTTTCATTTCAATAAGCAAACCACTGCGTTGCTTAGTAATGATCATATATTTCATTGGTGGCAATCCTTTAACATGTTCCATAATATGGACTTTGTGCTGATTGTAGATCAGCTAGCTATTGCCTAACTCCTTGCCAATTTGCTCATGGCATTTCTTCTCTTTCTGCACGCTTTATTATTATTTCCACTTTCCTATCCATTGTTGTTTGTTTCCTTTCCTTAGCATCACCGTCACTTCCACTGCATACAAGCTTTGGAGGCATTATGAGGGAACAAAATGTTGTTTATATCACTAACCAAAATTCATGAGAATATACATGTACATGTGTAGTGAAGGAGTCCATAAATTCATGACACATTCTTATGCCTCAGCATCAGTGAGGACTAGTGTACGTCTGCTATTCATTTGTGTCCGAACTAGTTTGCTTCATTTGTAAGTAGTAATGAACTGATGCCACTACAATTACATGTACTTGTAATCAAAATTAATTTGAAATTGAAAAATTGAAAATTAATGAGTCTTGTAGCCTTGTTTGTATCGGTGGGTTGCCATAAGTCAAGACTGCTATAACCCGAGACCTGACTGTACTATCGCAACTCTTCATGAATGGAAAGTTATATTGACATGAAGTTTTCACTAAATGACTTTTATGTTGTCTAGTTTTTCCGGAATGAAAATGGCGCTGATCTGTTATCCAGTATGGCAGCAATTTTGAGAGTCTTCTTATTGATTGAACTGCTTAATTGAAAGTTGTATCAGCATGGGGTTTTCACTAGAAGACTTTTTATGATGACTGGTTGGTCTTAAATAATAATGGTGCTGATCTGAAATCCATTATCATGGCTACTATGGAAGCCATCTTGAAAATCTTGCTATTGCTATTTCTTCTCAGAATAAAGATGATATCAAGTTGGTTCTAAATTAAATTGGTGCTGATCTGATGTCCAATATGGCTGCCATGGTGTCTTTTTGAAAGTCTTGTTATTACTACTTCTCCTAGATAGATGGTCAAATGAACATTAGGTTTTCACTTCTTATGATGCTTAGATGGACCTAAATGAAAATGGCACTGATCTTTTGTAGGCTGCTGCAATGGCTAATTTGAAAGTCTTGTTATCTCTTAAAAATATCATGTTTTCAACCATCAGCAGTTAAAAAGAATAAATGATCTTATCTTGAATACCTGGCAATTCTTTTTGGAGAATAGAGCATCAGTCCCATTGAGGGACTCTAGTTAAAACATGCAGGTCTTTAAAAATTAATAAATAATCAATTTTTACCTTTAGAAATTGTATATTTATTCATTGTAGTCATGTAAATAGAACTACATACATGGCAGGAAAATAACATTCAGAGTTAATTGACAGCATATCTTGGTTATGTTTGCAAGTCATCTTTAGTAGACACTTGTTGAAGTTGAAAATAGTTTGCGTGAATTGCTCATGATGAGCAGCCTGGGCTCTGGACCATTAGGTTTTGCTGTCCAGTGCCATGAAGTGGCAGCCCATACAGCTGGGCTGTTAGCCTAGAGCCAGCCTAGCTCTTTGAAGTGGCAGTCCATACAGTTGGACTATTAGCCTAGAGTTAGCCTAGCACTATGAAGAGACAGCCCATACAGTTGGACTGTTAGTCTATTGCTAACTTGGCAGTTTTGAAGTGGCAGCCATGCAATAAGACTGCTATATAGTACTATTCTGTTGTAGCTGATGTTGTGTGATTTAACTGAATGTACAACTTATAACTTCTAGTGCAGCTGAATTACCTCACCTGTACTCCATTTCAGATGATAGAGCTTCTGTACCAGATGTGTAATATTTCCAATGTTCAGTTTATTTGTGCCAAACTCTTGGAGAAGCTGCAGGCCACTACTGACCAGTTCTGGCAAAGTCACATACTGAACATGGTTACATTACTTGCTGAAAAGTATCCTTTTTATTTCTATACTACATGCAGTGGGAGCATTATGATTTGGACCATTTTGTCTGTACTTCTGTATGTCTGTATATACATCTGTCTGTGTGTTTGTCTGTCCATCTTGAGGAATTTGTTTTCAGGATTTCAAAAAAACTAGTGACCATTGACAGCAAAATTTGACTATCATTATTTTATTGAAGCATACATGACCTAATTAGATTTTCAGGCCATTAGCGTAACAGCAATATTAAACAACCTTTATGCATTTTTAAACTTTTCAGACAGAAAAGCAAACTTGTTAGCATGATTATACATAAACTAATTGACATTGCAAATGAAATTAGTAGGCTAATGATATGTAGTTGACTTGATTAGACTTGTGCTATTTCAGTGGCTTTTACCTAGATTTGTTTAGTCTTTCAGACCTCCAGTTTTGTTTTCATTGAACCTTATTAGAATGATTATACTTTATTCATAGGGTTCATAGTGTGAAGGGGCTACGAGTGTAAGACTCCATGTGAGGATGTGGTTCACTTCTAAGGATTGTTAACTTTAAGGAACAGATTGAATCAATATTTATTTTACTCAGTTTGTAAGTCCGATATTCTTACATAAAAATGATTGTGTCTCCAGTATTGCTGGATGAAATGGATTAATGTAGCCATAGCCTTACATCAACATGGATTTACATCCACAACTCATGACTATGTGTCATACTTCAGTACTAATTTTCCATAGCCTTACATCAACATGGATTACATCCACAATTCATGACCATGCTTCATACTTCAATACTAATTTTCCATAGCCTTGCATCAACATGGATTACATCCACAATTCTTGACCATGCTTCATACTTCAATACTAATTTTCCATAGCCTTGCATCAACATGGATTTACATCCACAACTCATGACTATGTGTCATACTTCAGTACTAATTTTCCATAGCCTTACATCAACATGGATTGCATGCACAAATCATGATTGTTTGTCATTTAATTTTCCATAAAGACAAAATGACTGTATCCTGCATTTTTTATGTATTATCACTGGGTGTGACATCATATTCTGTTGCCTATTGAAAAATCCATATATGCAGCCCAAACTATGGAATGAGATTGGCCAGGCTTTGTTTCATAACCAAGGATGTATGCAAATCTGTCACTTACATAGGTTATTTGCTTAAATATGTATCGTTCTCAGGCAATTATTATGTTGTGTCAACTCAGGTATGTCTACTTACTGTTACCTTTTACCCAAACTGTTCTTTTCTCCAGCACACAAACTGTGCTAAATGGCAGAGGACATCATGTGAGTGGGAAACAATTATCACCAAACAGAGACTAAATCAGGGATATCATGCATACAACTGAGTTTTACATTAAGATATATAATCAAGCTATCAACATTGTCATGAAGCCTTAGTAATAAATTATAGTCTGACAAGAACTGCCCATGTCTGGTGTATGTAGCCATGGTAGTGAAATATAGCCTGACAAGAACTGCCCATGTTTGGTGTATATACCATGGTAGTGAAATATAGCCTGACAAGAACTGCCCATGTCTGGTGTATATAGCCATGGTAATACATTATAGCCTGACAAGAACTGCCAGTGTCTGGTGTATATAGCCATGGTAATAATTTATAGCCTGACAAGAACTGCTGGTGTATATAGCCATGATAATAAATTATAGCCTGACAAGAACTGCCCATGTTTGGTGTATGTAGCCATGGTAGTGAAATATAGCCTGACAAGAACTGCCCATGTCTGGTATATATAGCCATGGTAATAAATTATAGCCTGACAAGAACTGCCCATGTTTTGGTGTATATAGCCATGGTAATAACTTATAGCCTGACAAGAACTGCCCATGTCTGGTGTATGTAGCCATGGTAGTGAAATATAGCCTGACAAGAACTGCCCGTGTTTGGTGTATATAGCCATGGTAATAAATTATAGCCTGACAAGAACTGCCCATGTCTGGTGTATATAGCCATGGTAAGAAATTATAACCTGACAAGAACTGCCCATGTCTGGTGTATGTAGCCATGGTAGTGAAATAGAGCCTGACATGTACTCCTCATGTCTGGTGTATATAGCCATGGTAATAAATTATAGACTAACAAGACCTGCCCATGTTTGGTGTATGTAGCCATGGTAGTGAAATATAGCCTGACAAGAACTGCCCATGTCTGGTGTATATAGCCATGGTAATAAATTATAGCCTGACAAGAACTGCCCATGTTTTGGTGTATATAGCCATGGTAATAACTTATAGCCTGACAAGAACTGCCCATGTCTGGTGTATGTAGCCATGGTAGTGAAATATAGCCTGACAAGAACTGCCCGTGTTTGGTGTATATAGCCATGGTAATAAATTATAGCCTGACAAGAACTGCCCATGTTTTGGTGTATATAGCCATGGTAATAACTTATAGCCTGACAAGAACTGCCCATGTCTGGTGTATATAGCCATGGTAAGAAATTATAGCCTGACAAGAACTGCCCATGTCTGGTGTATGTAGCCATGGTAGTGAAATAGAGCCTGACATGTACTCCTCATGTCTGGTGTATATAGCCATGGTAATAAATTATAGACTAACAAGACCTGCCCATGTTTGTTGTATGTAGCCATGGTAGTGAAATATAGCCTAACAAGAACTGCCCATGTCTGGTGTATATAGCCATTTTAATGAAATATAGCCTAACAAGAACTGTCTATGTTTGGTGCATGAATTGTTGTAAATGAAATGTAGCCTAACAAGAACTGCACATGTTTGGTGCAGTGAATTTTGAGTTTTTGATAAGCAATTAGCTTTAGGATCATTTGCTGTCAGAGTGATGTCAGGAATTCAGACTAAATTGGTACCTGCATCATATTTTGTTGTCAGTGTGATGTCAGGAACTCCTGTTAACAATAATTATCCACTTTCCTTGACTCCCTCCTTCCAGATACAAGGTGTCTGACCAGTGGTACATAGACATTATGTTTCAGACAGTTGAGCTATGTAACAGGAGGATTGGTCAAGATTTTGTTAACTGCATAATCACAGTTATTCAGTCAGGTAAGATTTGAAATATTATATGATAGTGTTTATTTATTATCATGAAATACTTTTAATTTTGTGTTTACTCTTCTGACTGTTCATCTGTCTGTCTGTCCAGTTTTTCTTGTACTGCCACCACCTGTCTCATTCTCTGAAGTTTATTGGCTGGTGTGTGCATCCTGCTTGGCAATGTGTGGAGAACTTTATATGCAGCAGCAACCACCTTTTTTTTAAGAGGCTAGAGTATGGGTCTTGTACCTGCATAGCATATGTCTGTTCTGATTGCATAGCATATGTCTGTTTTCACTGCATGGCATATGTCTGTTTTCACTGCACAGCATATGTCTGTTTTCACTGCATAGCATATGTCTGTTTTCACTGCACAGCATATGTCTGTTTTCACTGCATAGGTTGTGTCTGTTTTCACATGGAGCTAATATTTAAAGCTCCCAGTGTGATAGATGACACACTTTTTTACAATACTTGTAACTCCAGCAGATGTTGTTAATTGGGCTGTCATAAAACATGTTCTTGCTTTGATATCATTGAGGCAAGAAGCAAGACCTTTGGACTAATTCCTTCATAAAATGACAACTGTTATTTTTTATTATTGGGATATTGTCAGTTGAGACTGACACTGTTGTAATTTCTTCTTTATATACATTACATTACCGTATCATAATACCTTTGGAGAACTAATACTATCTCGCAAATCCAGCCCTATCAGGTTAAAACATTTTAGTTAAAGAGTTAAAAGTTAGCTGCCCACCTAAGTGACAGAGATTGATCTCTCCTTGATACCAGGATTGGCACAAACTCCTGTGAATTCATCAGTTACTATTTCTGCTCATACCAAGTAGCATGCTCTCTACAGACTGAAAGGCCTCACAAAATCCATACAGTATGGAAGTTTTCTACCTCAGAACAATTTGGAAGAGGTTCCTCTTGAAAGGGAGGTAAACTCCATCTATAAATCCCCAACTTTTGTCTTTTTCCTATTGCCGATGAAAGTTGACTGACTTTCAGTATGTTATCACTTTGCCATATTCACTCACGCTTAGGCACCTTTGGTACATACATGCACATGTCATGCTGGCATCCACTCACATTTTTATAGCATTATTAATACAGTAAAACCTGTTATGAGAGACCGTCCCTGCCAGCCACAGACCTGCCAGCTCTTACAATTTTGCTGTAAGTCTTACAAAAATTACCCTTAAAATACAGACTTATGGCATACTAGCAAAAACTACGGAAAAATTATCGTTGCCGAAAACTCCGGATAATTGGTTCATCCGTGTTTTATTTGGATCTGGGTTTCATCTTAGAATTAGTAAAATTAGTTCGGGAACCAGACTAACTTTACAAAAGCACCCCAGATGCATTAAACTGCACCAATTTGTTTATGTTGATTATAGAATTTTTTAAAATGGCGTCCAGAAAGCGATGCATGTTTAAGGGGAAAATAACTTCTAGAAAAGTGTTACTAAACAACACATAAGAATAAAAAGGAGTACTCAGATTTTTGTGATTAAAGGCTGAAAAGGAAACAATTACGAAAATTGGACATCACATGTCAATTTGAGTATGTTTTATGGCAGGAGATTTGATTGCCGTCATCATGTGAAATGGAAAACAATTTCCAAGAATTATGTCAAGTTGAGAGATAGCAACAAGCCATTGAGCTGCATAGGGTTTGAAACTAGTTTTTGCAACTGTACTATTGGTAAATAAAGTCCACGCATACTTTACAAACTTTTCAGTTGAACATAATGGTTAGTGTCGATGCGTCAAACTTTTAATTACGTTTTCCAGCTTTACAATATCAGTTATTTATGTTTTGTTACACCTTATGCCAATCTTACGGAAAAAAGACAACTGCCTTACTGAGATGGACTCCTCAGGGTTGGCAGGTCTGCAACCAAAAGTGGTCTTTCAAGACAGGTGGTCTCTCATAGCAGGTGTGTGAAATAGGACTGGTTTCCAGGGTCATTACTTACCACTGTTGAAGAAGACAAAATACCCATACTCATTGTACATGTATCATGTTCTTTATTGATAAATCTTGTTAAATATTGCATGCATTCCTCTCAAAATAACTTTATATAACAAATATACATCCATCATACAATGTGAGTCAAATTTATATTTGAACATCACATGAATATGTACATGTATTAGTATATGAATTGTGAAATAAACTAAGGTAATATTTATCCTATCCATAAGGTAACTTCACCTGGCCATAAATTTTAGACTTGTTTCAAATGTAAAAATAACTGCACAGTTAGCTATGCTGTATTTATCTTATTTTATGCACTTAATCACTTTTCTTTAAGAAATCTATTATACTTCTTTGTTGACAATTTTTGCTCAGCTTATTGGTCTGAACATGTATCTCCATTTCTGAGCAAAGAAGCAAAAGTTTGGGATTGCCATGTTGTAAAGTATATTCTTTAATCTCTTTTAAATGTTCTGTGACTGCAGAATGTGAAATAACCTGAGGCAGAATTTCACCAACAGATGACTCATTGTCACTATCACTGTCTGCAGTTGGAAAAGTGCCTGATTTACCTCTCTGAAGAATATACTTTTCCCAGTCTGGCCCTGACATTACAAGTGTCTAGTCAGTGGTTCACATCGGCATATTCTTCCAATGTCATGCCAGTGAGAAGAGGTTCCATTGATGGATGCATGTCCATATCGGCATATTATTCCAATGTCATGCCAGTGAGAAAAGGTTCCATTGATGGATGCAGGTCCATATTGGCATATTATTCCAATGTCATGCCAGTGAGAATAGGTTCCATTGATGGATGCAGGTCTATATCGGCATAGTCTTCCAATGTCAGACCAGTGAGAAGAGGTTCCATTGATGGATGCAAGTCCATATTGGCATATTCTTCCAATGTCATGCCAGTGAGAAGAGGTTGGATGCAGGTCTTGTTCACTCTTTGGCTTTATGGCTTTAACACTGACAGAAAAGCCACACTTAGCAAAACACCTTTCAGTGGTGTATGAAGACAGAGCATCCCACACAGACTTAATCCATAAAATGGCATTCAGAACAGTGACAATCTTAGATATTTCAGTTGATGTAGAGCACTCATCCATTTTGGAAAGAATGTGTCCGATAATTCATTTTTACAGCCTGAATTATCCTTGCATCACAGGGCTGTATTTTAGATGTTGTATTTGGGGGCAGAAAGATCAGTTTTACATTGTGAAACTGAACACCTGTGTGTGCACTGCAGTTGATTACAATAACTAAAATGTTCTGATTTTCCCTTTTCATTTTATTGTTGACAGCTACAAGCCAGTTACAAAATATGTCAGATGTCATCCAAGCCTTTCTGTTGGATTCATAGGCAACACCCAAAGATCTTAAATTAAATGACCTAAAACATATTAGGTTGCGTGATTTGCCTATAACTAAGGGATCCATTTTTTCACCAGTTGTGCTACATGCTAACAATGGTGTCAACCTCTCCTTTGCTTTTTTCCATCCTTTGCGAACATCATCTTTCTGCACTAGGGACCTGTTCGGTAGTCCCCTGTAATCGAGTCCTGTTTCATCAGCATTAAAAATATCACATAGGTTATACCCTTCATTGATGGATGGTAGTCTTTTTTTCCAGTCATCAACTATCTGTAAATTCACATCAGCTGATTCTCCACTGAGCACACTAGCTGTGATATTGTATTTATTTTTGAAGCTCTCCAGCCATCTGTTTGAAGCAGCAAAGTCATCATAATTCAGTTCTGCTGAGACAATAATTGCCTTTTCCTGAATCAGCTTTCCACTTACTGGTATGTTTTTACTCCTTGCAACACAAAACCACTCCCATACTCACTTGTTTAGATCCCCATACAGTGTCCATCATGCCTTGACATATTTCCTCTGTGCTTGTGCACCTTTCTGCCATTCATTTCTAATGGACTTCTTGTCTTTGATAACACTTTGAACTTGCATTTTGCTGACATTTAAGCTGGCTGCTATTTTGCGAGCGGTCTCCCCTTTTTCACTTCTTTCAGTTACATTAATTCTTTCTTCCAGTGTTAGAATTTTTCTTTTTTTCATCGGAGGTTCTGCCATTGTTATTAGTGTTGATGTAATAACGACTAGATCTATTTTGGTTTGATCAGGTTTTGGGGAAATGTGGAATAAATATGTAGACATAATTCACCAGCATTATAGCTCGATAAACAAATGTTGCGACCATCTGCACCCAGGTAAACAGATGGTGGCTTGGTGAAACACTGTAACAAAAGAAATTTTAAAACAAATATGAATCCGGAAAGGTTCGTCACCTACTAGTATTAAAAACAAAAAGCTCATTCACCCCCAGGCATTATGGATTAACTGGAAAGACAAATGATGTACTCAACCCTACACTGAAGCCCTTTCACAAGATTTCTCACTGGGACATTAGGACTACCAGTGTTGTGTGGGTTTTCACAAATGATTAAAAAAAATACAAACCTCTAAATTGACTATGTATGTCCATGATTACTCCCTTTGATGAAAAATTGGTTAATTTTTCACATGACTTTGGCACTACATTGGTGGTTAGTGACATGTACTTTACCCTGGTTTACAAATGACACCATATGCTGGACTTTGTAAAAAAATGCAGTATTAGAATAATCTTCAGTATTTATGTGGATGTTGTTACAAAGGATTAAAAAATGGTTAGTGGTGTTTATCTTGCTATATGGTTGTTCAGCTGTGGATTAACTGGAAAGCTGTTCACTTTTTTTGCACACTACATGTATCCTACATTCTCTTGTTTACAGAGGATTAATTCAAGGTCAGTTGTGTTGATCTGTTTTTTGCAATGCGGTCATTTATAGCAGTGCCGAAATGCATCTTTTGCCAAAATATTGTGGTCACTAGTCATATTCTGCAGGTGGTCGCTCATGACAGACTGTTTATATGATAATATTGATCCGTGCATTACAATTTTGGTGAGAAATGACAGGTGATCGTTCATAGCAGAGGTCGTTCATAACAGTTTTTACCATATGTGCATGTCAGGTGCATGATATAGAAAACTAATTTAGTATTGCTGTCTAATTTCTGATGAGTCATGGTACATACAGTTAAATTTCTTTATTTTCTTGTCATTGTAGTCTTTCACAACTATATAGATGACACTTTATTGATTTTACCTGTATAGATGTCATTGGGCCTTTCCTACAGGTAACATTGTCTCATAATGGATATTGTAGTGCCTACATCGTAAGTATCAATAATTATGTTCCAGTTCCTTTTTTATGTGCACGTTTTGTGTGTAATGTAGAAAACATGTTTTATTTTACAGTATAGCTTCCACCATTATTGGATAAGCACAGGTAAGTCTACTATGCATGGATTACCCAGTAGTGTCCAGGTCATACTTGTAATTCTATAAGTGATGCTTGAGTGATTTTACCTGTATAGGCAGTCAGTTGGCCTTTCTATGGGTATGTTTTCATTAGAATTAATTACTTGGCTTCCACTTCTTACACAAAGTTACTATAAGTGACACTTCAGTGATTTTACCTTTATAGGCTGTCAGAATTTACATTTTTACTAGTTGCTTGTTATTAGAATTGATTATTTAGTGTCCACTTTGTAAATATTAGCAGTGTTCTAATTCTCTACCTGTATGGACATCATGCACCCCTTTACAGGTATTTATTGTAGTGGGTAGCTCTGCATGGACATTCATAAGTTCATAAAGCAGGACTCTCATTATACTATGTTTATATATTGTCTTCTCTATTTTGTCTTGCAAATTTAGACCATGAGCAAGACTGGCCACATGGATCATATCCCATACTCTGTCTCTAAAACTGAATGTCATGCCAGCCATGATGACCATGATTCCTCATGACTGAACTTGGCCATATAATTCTGATGGCAGTGGGCCACAACCACAATCGATGAATCAGTATTAGCCACCAGAAAATGAAGTTGTCCATTTCCATGACTAACACAGTGCTGCTATGCATTTCCTGCATATGATGCCCAGTTTAGTACTGCAATACCAATGTACCCACCTCAGAAACCAGTTAAACAGCAGACTAACCCACATAGCGCTGCTAAGCACTTCCTCCGGATGATGCACAGTTTAAACAGGCACTCTCATGGATCAGACTAGCCCACATAGTACAGCCAGGCACTTCCAGTTGATGACATCCTGTTTATATAGGCACTCTCATGGATCAGTCTAGCCAACATAGTACAGCCAGGCACTTCCAGTTGATGACATCCTGTTTATATAGGCACTCTCATGGATCAGTCTAGCCCACATAGTACAGCCAGGCACTTCCAGTTGATGACATCCTGTTTATATAGGCACTCTCATGGATCAGTCTAGCCCACAGTACAGCCAGGCACTTCCAGTTGATGACATCCTGTTTATATAGGCACTCTCATGGATCAGTCTAGCCCACATAGTACAGCCAGGCACTTCCAGTTGATGACATCCTGTTTATATAGGCACTCTCATGGATCAGTCTAGCCCACATAGTACAGCCAGGCACTTCCAGTTGATGACATCCTGTTTATATAGGCACTCTCATGGATCAGTCTAGCCCACATAGTACAACCAGGCACTTCCAGTTGATGACATCCTGTTTATATAGGCACTCTCATGGATTAGTCTAGCCCACATAGTACAGCCAGGCACTTCCAGTTGATGACATCCTGTTTATATACTAGGCACTCTCATGTATCAATCTGGCCTGCATATTACCTCATGTCACTCCTGACATATGATGCCCATATTGGTCCCTCAGTTCCTAAGAAATGTTTCATTACTTGCCCTCAAACAAATGCCACCCAAAGAGAGCCTCAACTTAACAGCACCTTGTAAGGAAGGGGATTTATTCCTAACATAGGGTGCCACCATCCTCGATGTTCTTCTCCAACTACATTGCAGGTAGCACAAGACAGCTTCATTATCTTAATCCAAAACCAATGAAAACTGACCCACAATTTCCCTCTTTGTTATTAGATCTTACTATGTTGAGAGAAATTCCACATTGCAGGCCTTAACTGAAGAAGTTTTCCACTCACTCCCATTTGAGTTCTCTCCTCTTTCCTCTATATCACCTGCCAGACCTATAGCTCAGACATCATGTGAAGAATCTACTGTCATTTGCTTCCACAATCTGAAAGTTACTGACATTTTAAGACTGTATACATCGTCAAGCGTCAATGGACCTTTTCTCTCTCAAAATACCTTCTTTCAATTTTCCATTTGGATACCTATGAGTTGAATCATAACATCATGACTGTAGGATCAGTGTTGCATCTAATATTGATGGTAATCTTCAACAGGTGGAACACAACTTACCTTCTTCCACCCCAAATCTCTCCAGAAATATGTGGGAGCATGTTTATAGAATGGCCCACTTTGTAATGTAGAGGCCCAACATACTGTGGCCATAACTGAAGATACAACAGGTGGAATGAGATACAATGCTCTCTGTTCATAACTTTCTTAAAGACCATCATTGACTAAGTTATGTTTGCAACCTTTATCATCTAGGATCTTTAGTGATCAGGTTGATGGAATTTGCAACAAGCCATCAAGGTAATATTCCTTACATACCTCAATCTCAGCTGCAGCAGAGGGATTTGCAAGGTAGCCAACAAAAGGTTGCAGGATGTCCCCAGAGCACATGCAACTAGGAAGCAGTCTTACCAAATTTGCAACTGTTGGCATGTCGTTCAACCCAGTGTTTCAGCAGTATTATGAAGTTAAATGTAGAAAAGGCAGTAAACAAACCAAATTAAAATACAGTCAGTTTAAAAGCAGATTGCACTTTTAGTTTTCTTTTCTTGTCACAAAATATTGAAGAAACATATTTACTAGAAAAAAATATGGTTTCTTCTTCAAATACATTACCCAGTCATAGTACCTTCAAAGAATAGGTAGGAGGTGGAGTGCATTACATCCCTTTACCCCTCAGAGGCCATCTTCATTCCACTAAGTTATGTGAGAGAGCTTCTAGATAACCCGACTGGAAAATAGACTCCATATGATAGGGAGTACCTTCGAAAGGGAAACATTTTCCTTCCCACAAATAAGCAGAATTTATGAAACTGTCTGTATGAAGCTGTGGAAAGGTAATCTTTTGCAGCATGAATAGAACCTCTTCCAGATTGAATTGAACCTTTTGGGATGAAAGATCTCTGCTAAAATCTTGAGAAATTTACTCAGATCTCCATCCCACAACAGGGATAATTAAGTTAGAGAACAGTTTCTCTGATATGCAGTGTTGTTGCCACTGTTCTAACTTTGGTCTTCCAGAAAGACCATTTTATAGCTTGCACTGGGTCCTGTCGATGACCTTGAGATGAAATCATTAGATTGTGGGATAAATCTTAATTAGATGGTCATTACTGCTCCAAATAGTTCATATGGGGATTTGTCATTTGTGTACAACTTTGTACTCCTTTGGACATTTAAAATGGTGGCCAGGTACTAAACTGGGTCAAGAAAACAGCACGTTAAGTCTAATCATCACAGTTTAAGGTAATACAAATTAGTTTACCATCATGAATAGCCTTTATTGTGACATCACAGCACATGACATTCATCTTAATTGTACTGGATCACACCCTTAGGTAGATCTCCTCTAGAAATGTTGACATACTTTAGCATTGGTTGTGCCATCGGTACTTAATGGGGTATGTAAATGATGACCTTCAATAGGAATATGGGATGTATGGGGATCTAAATACAGTGGATAATTGCTATTTAAAGGTATGTTTAATCAGATTCTAAAAGAATGACATTCATTACTGAAATAATCGCTGTTGAATGCCCACATATATGAATTTTACTATAATCATTCCCTGAATAACTTTTTCAAAATTTTGTCTTCAAAATTAATCACACATGTAAACTATGCCAACTTCCAAAATAATCATGTTTTGCATTTTATATATGGTGTAAAATCTGACTTCAAAGACACATTGTCGCTTGTCATGAACTTACCAATGATCTTTAATAAAGATGTCTTAAACATTTCCATCCAAGGTGTGAATAAAGAAGTCAGGTCTTGTAAACTCTTTGTAGTTGTCCATGAATGTGATCCAGATCTGGGTCTGTATTATGTTTAGTTGGACATAAATACAGAGCCTGATCTGGGTCTATGTGGTTTTATAGTTGGGGATGAATACAGAGCCAGATCTGGGTCAGTGCCGTGTTTCATTGGGCATGAATACAGAGGCAGCTGGATATTTGTGGTTTGTTGTTACTCATGAATACAGACCCAGCTGGGTCTTTGTGTTTTGTAGTTAGGCATGAATACCGAGACATCTTGGTCTATGTGGTTTGTATTTGGACATGAATACAGAGACATCTTGGTCTATGTGGTTTGTATTTGGACATGAATACAGAGACATATTGGTCTATGTGGTTTGTATTTGGACATGAATACAGAGACATCTTGGTCTATGTGGTTTGTATTTGGACATGAATACAGAGACATCTTGGTCTATGTGGTTTGTATTTGGACATGAATACAGAGACATATCCGTCTATGTGGTTTGTATTTGGACATGAATACAGAGACATATTCGTCTATGTAGTTTGTAGTTAGGCATTAATATTGAGCCAGATGTGGTCTGTAATGTTTGTAGTTAGGCATCAATACAGAGAAAGATCTGGGTCTGTATTGTTTATAGCTGGGCATGAATACAGGGCCATATCTGGGTCTGCACTGTTTATAGCTGGACATGAATACAGGGTGAGATGTGGGTCTGTATTGTTTGTAGCTGGGCATGAATACAGGACTGGATCTGGGTCTGTACTGTTTATAGCTGGGCATGAATACAGGGCCAGATCTGGGTCTGTATTGTTTATAGCTGGGCATGAATACAGGGCCATATCTGGGTCTGTACTGTTTATAGCTGGGCATGAATACAGGGCCATATCTGGGTCTGTACTGTTTATAGCTGGACATGAATACAGGGTGAGATGTGGGTCTGTATTGTTTATAGCTGGGCATGAATACAGGACTGGATCTGGGTCTGTACTGTTTATAGGTGGGCATGAATACAGGGCCATATCTGGGTCTGTACTGTTTATAGTTGGGCATGAATACAGGGCCAGATCTGGGTCTGTACTGTTTATAGCTGGGCATGAATACAGGGCCATATCTGGGTCTGTACTGTTTATAGCTGGGCATGAATACAGGGCCAGATCTGGGTCTGTATTGTTTATAGCTGGGCATGAATACAGAGCCAGATCTGGGTCTGTACTGTTTATAGCTTGGCGTGAATACAGAGCCAGATCTGGGTCTATATTTTATGTTGGTGGGCATGAAAACAAAGATAGCTGGCCCTGTTCTGTTATTATATTGGATTCCTATATGAATACATTATCTGTTGCATATATCAATCTGCTTTAACAGGCTCTAAAGCAGATGGACAGGGTAGAAATGCCCTTCAACAGTTTCTGATGAAGAAGTCCATACAGTATCTCTTGAAGGAAAACACTTGTCAGGAGCTAATCCAAATATCAGCATGGGTATGTAGCATCTCCGACATTGTTACATAATTTATATGTATTGCATATGTCACATTGTCAGTATATCTGTGTTTGCTTTAGAAAACATGGAGAGCTTTTTCCAGAGGCTAAATGCTGTAAATATACTTATGTTTACAATGATGTAAATATATTTACATTTACATGCTGTAGATATATTTACATGCTGTATATATGTTTGGAATTTGCAAAAAGATGTAATTCCTAAAAATGAAATTAGCATTGTTTTGTTTCTTTAAGAACAGAAATGCATTGTAGTAGCAGGTATTTTATATTTATATTTAATTGTCCCACAAAATAGTTTACATGTAGCATCTGTGAGATATTACCCAAGAATATACAGGCAAAGAGTGTATGGGGTTACAGATGGTCTTAACATTCAGTGCATCTGCTGAACTGGTACATAATACATTTATTACGTCATAAACCTAACTCTTTTGGTCAAAATTCATCATTAGTTTGCATTGCAGATCTCGTTGCTGTCATTGATAGTTATGCAGTTGATTGTTAATAGGTACCTCACTTAAGTATGCAAAAGATTTTGCCAAATGACTGATGAACCAGCATTCTTTTATTAAAATCAAGCTTTCTTTGGGTGGGGGGAGGGATTATTTCCATGGGGTAATATAAACCATACAGAAAACCATTTCTGTAGATAATAAAATCATTGCATATTGTAAGATTTTAGATTAGATGTCTGCATTTTAGCTTTTGAAAGGAGAGGTTTTCTGCCATTTTGTTTTTCCCAATCATGCTTCGCCAATTGTCATGAGATTTACCTACACTCTTCATTGTTGATCTAGTTATGACTTTGTTGAAGTTCTTGAATTCCAATCAGATAATTACTAACAGAACTACCGGGTTTTATTTACATGGGGATATTTAAGCAAGTGTCAAGTTACAAAATGCACATAAATCTTTTAATAGTTTTGTGCTTTGTTATGTATATTTAATTTTCATTCTTTCTTAATTGTTTCATTCATTATATGCTATGGGTTATGTAAAATTGTATTTTGTAGCTGACCTTGTTCAAAATCAAGTTCATTGTCTTCCTGACCAGAATGATTGATACTTTCTTATTCTGTAAACAACTCAATTAATCATCAAATATTTTTTTATTTCATTGTAAATGTAGGGTAAATATTAGGATTATTATCTTAGTCTGAGTCAAGAACATTATGTTTATCATGTTCTTTAGTATAATTTTAGTAAAGGACCTTCTAATTCTAACTTAGATTGTTCTAGAAATTAACTTTCGGCTCTCATCTAGATACTTCTTTTGCGTCTGTTTTTATATATAATCTTATTTATTGGAAAAATTATTTATTCCTGCAATAACATCCAGGCAGAAATAAATTATTGTTGTGTTCAATATTTTGATTTGGGTGAAATTATTTAATTCAAATTATTCTTCTGTTCTTGGAAAGAGACATTAACTTGTGATTCAACAAAACACTGTTGGCACATAATAACAGTTCAGACCATTGGTACATTAGTACATTAGAGACTACTGGCCATTACAGACACATCAACACCTTCAGCATTGAACATTTTTTGGAATACCAAGTAACAAAAGATTATTCAGAACTTTATTCATTAGGACTTGTGTTAGTAAGTCTAGGATTATTTGGGATTTAATTCACAATACCATAAGTTCTTTTTACATTTTCACTTTGTATTTTAGGGAAATTAAATTTTGAATTTTCTAAAGCTTGCTGCTTCTCTCTTCTATCACTGATTTTAAGACCATAGAGCTGTAATAGCTTTTAAATATCCATTTTCCAGAAGTATTTACTCCAATATTTCAAAGCAGTTATTCTTACAATCATCCATATCTTGTTTGTTTTATTTTTTGCAGGTGCTCGGTGAATTTGCTTCTTCTTTGAAGAATATGCCAGCAGACAGGTTGACTCAATTAATCATCAAGCACCTATCTGACCCTGATATTGATGTCCAGGTGAAAAGTTGGCTCATCACAGCTTTTACCAAACTTTATGAGGCCAAAGTTCTGAGCAAAGACATAACTTTATCAAAAACACAGGAGGTTATTCAGTGTAATAGTTCTTCTATCATCAGGCAGGTATGTTTTTAGAAAGACACTTGCAATATAATGTGTTGATTTTTACAGTTTGATAAATGATAGACTCAGTTTAGTCATTACTCTAATATGATTGCCTGTTTATGCTTATAACTTTTATCTGAAAATAAAAACTGTAATGCTCTTAATGAGAAATACAATGCCATATGTAATAAGTAGTCAGTTGGAAAAATCCTTGACATTAGATGGGACAGATAGTATTTCCCATGTCCATCTGTTTGTCTGTCCATCCATTCATCTCATACATCCATCTGTCACACCTTGGTCAAGGTTTGTGTTTTGGCTATTTCATGTTCTATGTTATGGCATCTGTGTTGCATGCAAACATTTCAGGTTATAATAGGGGTTTAAACATTAACTAACTTTTAGTGTTTATTTGTTGGCATTTATTAGCAAATGAAGGAGGTTATTCATTGCTAATAAGGCCATGTAATGTTTTGAATTGCTTACTTATTATGTTT
Source organism: Sinohyriopsis cumingii (assembly GCA_028554795.2). NCBI lineage: Eukaryota > Metazoa > Mollusca > Bivalvia > Unionida > Unionidae > Sinohyriopsis > Sinohyriopsis cumingii. Next base: position 122,295,286 of record CM068831.1, on the reverse strand, counting down.
TGAATTGCTTACTTACAATGTTTTGAATTGCTTACTTATCATTATGTTTGAATTGCATACTTATAATGTTTTGAATTGCTTACTTATAAAGTTTTGAATTGCTTACAAAGTATTTTGTTTGAATTGCTTACTTATTATGGTTTGAATTGTTTGCTCATTATATTTGAATTGCTTGCTTATAATGTTTTGAATTGCTTATTTATCATTATGTTTGAATTGCTTACTTATCATTATGTTCATTTCTTTACAGAGGCTTACACTTCTTCATCAGTTGGCAAAACATGGCGTATATGCTGAAGTGCCTGTACATAGATCTAATGAGAGTGATATGGCAAATCAGGTTAGTTGGATCCTTTTGGAAATCCATGTATGTGTACCTCAGATTGAGCCTTATGCTAACTTTGACAGTTCATCTCATCATCATGATTTGAATTGGATCAGCTATGGACCTCAGCTTGTCAGTGATTTTTCATTTTTTCGTATAATCCACTTTGCAAGGACCCTGTAGTGAGATGTGAAACCTTGATGTATTAGTAACTGGATTTCTTTACATACTTGTTTCGAGTTTTATTTACAAATTCTCAAATTGCAAAATCAAGCTTTGTCTTACTTTCTGTTTGGTAAGATTTTGGAGGCTTATTTTCAATACCATCTAATTTTCAGGAGCATGATATAATTTAGTGATGTTTAGTAGTCAGGAATTTCAAGTTGCCTCCCTTTCCTAATTTAGCTAAAGCAGCATGTTTGTAACACTATAAAGAGTACTTAGACTTAAATGACACACATTGGGTATGGTACCTTTGGTATAATGTTATATGGGATTAGACTGTAAATGACACACATTGGGTACGATTTCTTAGGTATACTGTTGCATGGGATTAGACTGTAAATGACACACATTGATATATTAGGAATAATGTTGTATGGGATTAGACTGTAAATGACACAATGGGTATGATATCTTAGGTATACTGTTGCATGGGATTAGACTGTAAATGACACACATTGGGTACAATGTCTTAGGTATACTGTTGAATGGGATTAGACTGTAAATAACACACATTGGTTGCAATATCTTTGGTATACTGTTGAATGGGTTTGGACTGTAAATGACACAATGGGTATGATATCTTAGATATAATGTTGTATGGGATTAGAGTGTAAATGACACACATTGGGTACAGTATCTCAGGTATACTGTTGCATGGGATTAGACTGTAAATGACACACATTGGGTACAGTATCTTTGGTATACTGTTGCATGGGATTAGACTGTAAATGACACACATTGGGTATGATAACTTAGATATAGTGTTGCATGGGATTAGACTTTAAATAACACACATTGGGTACAATATCTTTGGTATACTGTTGAATGGGATTAGACTGTAAATGACATAATGGGTATGATATCTTAGATATAATGTTGTATGGGATTAGACTGTAAATGACACACATTGGGTACAATATCTTAGGTATACTGTTGCATGGGATTAGACTGTAAATGACACACATTGGGTACAGTATCTTTGGTATACTGTTGCATGGGATTAGACTGTAAATGGCACACATTGGGTACAGTATCTTAGGTATACTGTTGAATGGGATTAGACTGTAAATGGCACACATTGGGTACAGTATCTTAGGTATACTGTTGAATGGGATTAGACTGTAAATGACACACAATGGGTATGATAACTTAGATATAGTGTTGCATGGGATTAGACTGTAAATGACACACATTGGGTACAATATCTTAGGTATACTGTTGAATGGGATTAGACTGTAAATGGCACACATTGGGTACAGTATCTTAGGTATACTGTTGAATGGGATTAGACTGTAAATGACACACATTGGGTATGATAACTTAGATATAGTGTTGCATGGGATTAGACTGTAAATAACACACATTGGGTACAATATCTTTGGTATACTGTTGTATGGGATTAGACTGTAAATGACACACATTGGGTACAATATCTTAGGTATACTGTTGCATGGGATTAGACTGTAAACGACACACATTGGGTATGATAACTTAGATATAGTGTTGCATGGGATTAGACTGTAAATGACACACATTGGGTATGATAACTTAGATATAGTGTTGCATGGGATTAGACTGTAAATGACACACATTGGGTACAATGTCTTAGGTATACTGTTGAATGGGATTAGACTGTAAATAACACACATTGGTTGCAATATCTTTGGTATACTGTTGAATGGGTTTGGACTGTAAATGACACAATGGGTATGATATCTTAGATATAATGTTGTATGGGATTAGAGTGTAAATGACACACATTGGGTACAGTATCTCAGGTATACTGTTGCATGGGATTAGACTGTAAATGACACACATTGGGTACAGTATCTTTGGTATACTGTTGCATGGGATTAGACTGTAAATGACACACATTGGGTATGATAACTTAGATATAGTGTTGCATGGGATTAGACTTTAAATAACACACATTGGGTACAATATCTTTGGTATACTGTTGAATGGGATTAGACTGTAAATGACATAATGGGTATGATATCTTAGATATAATGTTGTATGGGATTAGACTGTAAATGACACACATTGGGTACAATATCTTAGGTATACTGTTGCATGGGATTAGACTGTAAATGACACACATTGGGTACAGTATCTTTGGTATACTGTTGCATGGGATTAGACTGTAAATGGCACACATTGGGTACAGTATCTTAGGTATACTGTTGAATGGGATTAGACTGTAAATGGCACACATTGGGTACAGTATCTTAGGTATACTGTTGAATGGGATTAGACTGTAAATGACACACAATGGGTATGATAACTTAGATATAGTGTTGCATGGGATTAGACTGTAAATGACACACATTGGGTACAATATCTTAGGTATACTGTTGAATGGGATTAGACTGTAAATGGCACACATTGGGTACAGTATCTTAGGTATACTGTTGAATGGGATTAGACTGTAAATGACACACATTGGGTATGATAACTTAGATATAGTGTTGCATGGGATTAGACTGTAAATAACACACATTGGGTACAATATCTTTGGTATACTGTTGTATGGGATTAGACTGTAAATGACACACATTGGGTACAATATCTTAGGTATACTGTTGCATGGGATTAGACTGTAAACGACACACATTGGGTATGATAACTTAGATATAGTGTTGCATGGGATTAGACTGTAAATGACACACATTGGGTATGATAACTTAGATATAGTGTTGCATGGGATTAGACTGTAAATGACACACATTAGGTACAATATCTCATGTATACTGTTGAATGGGATTAGTCTAAATGACACACATTGGGTACAATATCTCAGATATACTGTTGAATAGGATTAGACTAAATGACACACATTGGGTACAGTATCTTTGGTATACTGTTGCATGGGATCAGACTGTAAATGACACACATTGGGTACAGTATCTTTGGTATACTGTTGAATAGGATGATTACTGTTGTATGGGATGATTACTCTTGAATTGGATGATTACTGTTGAATGAGATGATTACTATATAAACAAGAAGATACAGAATTAGAGTAAAAATTTGAAGAAACTGCATTTTAAAAATGTGAAAGTGAACCAAGTATATAAGTACAAAGTACTTTTGAAAAATAATCTGTTCAAGTTAATTTGAACTATATATGTTTATTTGCACACAAAAAACAGATTTCTTCAAAATTTTTAATTAATTCCCTTATTTCTTGTTTACATCACTTGCAACATGATGATCAGACTGTCTTACTCAGTGTATTTACAATTGAATCATCACTTGCAACATGATAGTCAGGCTGTCTTACCCATTGTGTTTAAAATTGAATCATCATTTGCAACATGATGATCAGGCTGTCTTACTCATGGTGTTTACAATTGAATCATCACTTGCAACATGATGATCAGGCTGTCTTACTCATGGTGTTTACAATTGAATCATCACTTGCAACATGATGATCAGGCTGTCTTATTCATGGTGTTTACAATTGAATCATCATTTGCAACATGATGATCAGGCTGTCTTACTCATGGTGTTTACAATTGAATCATCACTTGCAATATGATGATCAGGCTGTCTTACTCAATGTGTTTACAATTGAATCATCACTTGCAACATGATGATCAGGCTGTCTTACTCAATGTGTTTACAATTGAATCATCATTTGCAATATGATGATCAGGCTGTCTTACTCAATGTGTTTACAATTGAATCATCACTTGCAACATGATGATCAGGCTGTCTTACTCAATGTGTTTATAATTGAATCATCACTTGCAACATGATGATCAGGCTGGCTTACTCAATGTGTTTACAATTGAATCATCACTTGCAGCATGATGATCTTTGTCACATCTTTTTTTTGTATTTTTTAAAAATTGTTTCACTGTTAATTTCTAATAATTTATAAGACATTTGTTACAAATGAAAATAAAGTTTAACAAATCAAAAATCTAATTTAGCTTATATAGCTTAATATAATATGAATAATTTGGTCCATTACTGTAACATGGTTGATGATATAAATCTGTTATTGATCATACCTCCATAGAACATGGTCCCTAATATAACAATGATATTTGATCATGCCTCAGTAGAACATGATCCCTGATATAAATCTGTTTTTTGATCATACCTCCATAGAACATAGTCCCTGATATAACACTGATATTTGATCATGCCTCAGTAGAACATGGACCCAGGTATAACATTGTTATTTGATCAAACCTCAATAGAACATGGTCCCTGATATAACAATGGTATTTTATCATACTGCATTAGACGATGATATAACACTGATATTTGGTCATGCATTTCAGAATGCTATGTCAAAACTATTTTGTCTGGTTGATTTTCAGAGCAGTTTGAGCCTATTATTTGTGGATAATGTTGTAGAAATGGGAGTTAATAGCCTTTTACAGAGGTATGCCAAGGCAGCTGAACTGGGCTGTCGGCCATTCTTTGATTACAAGCAGTCTGATGCCCAACCAAATTTACATCACATGATACTGTATGTTATGAACCATTATTTTATGATTTTAAATTAAAAATTTTTGTTGTTGTTGTTGTGGGGTTTAATACCATTTTTAGCACACGATAGGCTATACATGGCGGCCAGTATTAATGGTGGAGGAAGAACCCGGGAAAACCCTGGAAAGAACCACCGACCCACGAGAAGCTACTGGCAAGCTTTCTCACATACACACACTGGCTGAATCCGAGACTCGAACCGCCGCAGACAGAGGTGAGATGGCAGTGATCTGTAACGAAGAGCGCTTTAGACCACTTGGCCACTCAGGGCCCCTTTTAAATTAAATATTATTCATATCAGAATTTTATTATGCATATAATATGCTACTTGTTACATATATAGCTATGTTGTACTCTACTCCATTATGTTAGCCTTTCTTATAACAATATACACCACATATAAATGAACAGTATTGTAATGTGGTGCCAGACTGTATAGGAGACAAGAAATATACATTGTCTCCAAACTCACTTGCCAGTAATAAACCATAACATTTCTATCTCTCATGCAATTGACACCCATGAGATAGATAAGACACATCATTCAGGGTTTCTGTTAAATACTTCAAGAGATACATTGATCCTGTTATGTAAAGAGGTTCAAACATATCTACATTATGGTATATTATAAATGTTAACTGTTATATGTGAGGCTCTGTTGTGCTGAGGTAGTTCATAGGCAAGGCTATGCAGTTGTGGGTATTGAGTATGAAAAGCCCAATTATGGCAGGTATTTTATGGTCAAACCAGATGATAATGGGTTTGCATCACTTAGAAACTAGAATTAAGATTTGTAAACTGAAGAGCAATTCCAAACCAAATTCACCCCCAGGGGTGGTGTACATGATGATGCCTCTTATATAAGGAACTGTGTTATATAAGGAACTATTTTATATAAAGAACTGTGTTATATAAGAAACTGTTATACAAAGTGTGTGTGTGTGTGATTTAGATTTTTAACATAGCTTTAACAATTTTTCAGTCATATCACTAAGATGTCTGTAGTGTGGCAGTTTATAGTGATGTCTAGCACTGGAGCTGTCATGTTATACAGAGAACTGTGTTTTATAATGACCTGTGTTATAAGGGACTGTGTTAGATAAGGAACTGTATTATACAAGGAACTTTGCTATTTAAAAAACTGCTATGTAAGGAACTGTATTATAAAAGGAACTGTGGTATATAAAAAACTGCTATATAAGAAACTGTGTTATATAAGGAACCATGTTACATAAGGATCTGTCTTATATTCAGCTGCCTTGTATTAAGGGACAACTTATCTTTTAAGAACTAAGCAATTATTGTGATGAAACATAATTGTGAGTTTATTTAAAGGGATCCTGTTAAAAAGAAATGTTTTGGATTTGAATCATTATTAAAATATCTTTTCATGATTTAGAAAAAAGCAAGTGAAGAATGATTATAACCTGAAGTTGATGAATAAATCTTAGCTACATATTCTTGTCTGTTATCTTGTATAAAAATATTTATTTCAAACTATAATTCCTGTTTTTATCTGACTTTGCAGATGGATTTCACGCTGTCATTCCTGGATGATTTTGTGAGCAATGCTCTGGAGGCAGGAATGGCACCGTACAAACCATTACATCTTCGATTTCCAGCCCCCATACAAACTCAAGGTAGATTCAGTCTCACTATTAACATGACCATTTTCAAAGAGAGTATGATTCAACAAAAACACATTAAAATTTTCCTGAAGTAGTTGCTGATGGGACCCCAAACTTTGGCCATTTCATAGAGATAGCCAGTATGCAGATGTTTTATTCATGTGAAAATTGTCATATTGGTACTGAAATATGTGTTCAGTATGCTAAGGAAGCTGGGTTAGATAAGGGCCAGCTTTGCATCCATTCTGCATCAGAAGCTGGGTAAATAGGAGCATTTTTGTGTCCAGAGTGTTGGGTAAGTTGCATTTAATAGGGACCAATTTTTTGTCCATTCTGCTGAGGAAGTGGGGTCAAATAAGATCCAGGAAGGAACAATATATACTTGGAACAGTATAAATAATAAAAGAAATTATAATATTTTTTACAAAGCACAGTTATGCTATTTTGTACTGATCCAGAATTTGTTATTCTCATGCTTTGGCAAAGGGATGTTTTGATGATGCTTCATCTGTCTGTCCATCAATCTGTCACTCATCAATCTGTCCATCAATCTGTCACTCATCAATCTGTCCATCAATCTGTCACTCTGTCACTCATCAATCTATCCATCAATCTGTCACTCTGTACAATACACTTTCTGCTTAAATTTACGTTTCGAACTTGCCAACTTTATTATTTGGTTGCTGATGTGTTAAGCATCTGATATGATCATACTTACCAGCCAAGTCCCTAGGGTTATCTAGGAAGAAATACTGTCTAATGCCAATGATGCAGGTTTTAAATTTCTAATTATTGGAAATGACTTTGTTTGGGTAAAAATATTTCATTTTGAACTGAATACAATTCATCTATTAGTTTTAGATGTCAGATGGCATCATAGTCCAATAATGAGTGCATACTTTTATCAGTAGTTTTGGATCTGAAACATGTATTTATTTTACAATATTTCTACAGTGTAGGTCCTAATTATAAAAATCTATATTCTTCAGAATTTTGTCACTAGTTATACATTTCTTAGACTGGAAATAACATGTAGCTAGCCCTTTACCTCATACAAGCGTCTTTGGATGCCTCTACTCCATTCGCATGGAAGCGCCTTTTGATGCCTCTACAAGATCCGCATAGAAGCGCCTTTTGACGCCTGCGGTAAACATCAGCCATTTTGAGCTAGCTTTCGTAGCGCCACCTTCGGGGAAAACCCCCCTATTAGATACAACATTCATTTCTGCGAATGACAATTACGTCAGATCACGTGGTCGCTATTCATGCACTGGTCGATATCAGCTATTTAAAGTAACTGGGTCGTAATCTCCACTCTCCAAAATGGCAGCCGCGGATTTCATTCAGTACGTACGAAGTTTTCACGATTAGAATAACAACCACGAAAGATTCAATAAATTAGGTAAAGTCTCTGATATTGATGTAGGCAGCAATTAGTCTTTATAAATTATCAAATTCAGATGACTTAGTGATATAGACGCAATCGAAAACCTTGTAAATTTCGAGTATCGGAAATGGCAGCTATGGTTGGTCACGCGGCCTCACGGACATGACGGTGATCTCAAGATTTTGAAGCACATAAAAAAATTCTTCTGTGGAAAATAATTACACAGCTATAACAATCGGACATTACTCTTAAATTTTTCCACATATAATATATGTATACCAAAAATGTAAAATAGTTAAAATTGTTGTTAAATGTAACATACGCTAAATTGCTTAACAGTTCACAGGCAGGATTTCATTCAGTACTTATGAAGTTTTCACGATTAGAATCACAACCACGAAAGATTCAATAGCTTAGGTAAAGGCTCTAATATTTATCTAAGCAACAATTAGTTTTTATTGATTATCAAATTCAGATGACTTAGTGATGTAGACGCAGACGAAAAACGTGTAAATTTCGAGTATGGGAAATGGCAGCTACGGTCGGTCATGCGGCCTCACTGACATGACAGTGAACGAGTTCTCTCTCGATTTTATAGCACATAAAATATTCTTCTGTGAAAAATAATTACACAGTTATAACAATCGGACTTTACTCTTCAATTTTTCCACATATAATAGATGTCTACCTAAAACATAAAATGGTTAAAACTGCTGTTAAACGTAACACCACTACATTGCTTGACAATTCACAGGCATGCCTATGCGGATGCGGTCTGCTAGGTAACAGGTGTTCTATTTACAGCATGCTGCACTTTGTCACTATGCTCTATGAGGTAAAGGGTTAAAGGCCACATATAGTACTGTCTTGATGCCAAAAAACAATAAATCTTTTCTGTGCCTAAAAACATAGGGACAAAGAAAATAAATCTCAGCAAAACTGTCCAATAACTTTGGGTTGGAATTAGGGTTGGGCAATATCAACAGTTACTCTTTTGCTGGAGATATAAAGTTAATGGTTGCAACTACAGAGTAGTTACAATAAAATCATTCTTTTTAGTGTGTAACAGTTACTTTTTACTTCATATATGTGAATGGTGTTGTTTCCAGACAAAGAATATGTCTACACTGTTTTGGCTTACATGTTTTACCCTTTTTTCTTTTATGCAAATGTTAATTTTTCTTCTGGAATATAATTAGAGTAAAACTTTGAAAACTCAAAGACTGAGTGAATGACATGCCATTCACCTGATGTTTAGTATTCAGTGATCTATATTTGACTTAACAGAGATTAATAAAGGTCAAACAACTTGTTACCATAAGAAACATGAATTTCTGTTTCATCTTGGCTATGAAATTGATATTAACTTGCAGATATTAAATATATTTAATGTATTTATTGTATAAATGAAGACGTTATACATGTCAAATTGATATTAACTTGTAGGTGTAAAATATATTCAATGTATACCTGAAGACATTATACATGTCAAATTGATATTAACTTGTAGGTGTAAAATATATTTAACATACAACTGAAGAAGTTATACATTTCAAATTATGATTAATTTTGTTAAACTGCAACAAATGACAGTCTGTTGTAGGCAGAATACAGCATCAAGATTTTCATTTTTCAAATTCCAGCCACTGTATTAATTTAATTACCTTTCTATATATTCTGAAAATTGAGTGTGTCCGAACATTAGTCAAAAATAACATTACTGAGATGACTGTCCAAAAACTTAAGATGCATTTACAACACTTCAGAGGAAGAAAAAAAAGGATTTCCAAAAATTAAGGTTGTATGAAGATTTTGGACAAAGACGGTAATCATCTGCAAACATCGGAATAATTTTGGATAGACTCTTATTATGACCCTTAGATTTTCAGTAGTTCAATCCTTTTGAATGTATTCCCCACACCCATATTCTTAGATTTTCAATAGTTCAATCCATTTGAATGTATTCTCCACACCCATATTCTTAGATTTTCAGTAGTTCAATCCATGTGAATGTATTCTCCACACCCATATTCTTAGATTTTCAGTAGTTCAATCCATTTGAATGTATTCTCCACACCCTTAGATTTTCAGTAGTTCAATCCATTTGAATGTATTCTCCACACCCTTACATTTTCAGTAGTTCAATCCCATTGAATGTATTCTCCACACCCATATTCTTAGATTTTCAGTAGTTCAATCCATTCGAATGTATTCTCCACACCCATATTCTTAGATTTTCAGTAGTTCAATCCATTTGAATGGATTCTCCACAACATGTTAGCAGCACTAGGTATTGCAGAACAATGTTATCAAAATAGGATACAGAAATTCTTGAATTATATATCTTTCAGATGGTTTTAAAGTAGTCATGGAGGGCTTTGATTTTTTTCAAATAAGTTTTTTTTTTCTCAACTAGAGTACTTTTAATTTGAACATTTCAGAAGTTCAGAAGCTATTTATTGGAGTTCAGGATGGGAGTAATCCAACAGTGCCCTCTACTCATTCTTCCTTGACCCCTGACAGTCTCTACAAATCTGGGAGTCTGTTTTCAGGGGAGCAGGCTACTACAAACACAGGGTGAGTTGAAAGGTTAAATACTGTTTTCCATCAGTCCTTCCATCTGGCTATTTGTCCATCTATGTATCTATATCTGCCTATATATCTGTCTGTCTGCCTGTGTATCTGTCTCTCCATATCTGTCCATGCATGCATGCATCCATATTGATTGATGAATTATCTGTCTGTCTGTACGAAGTTTTCCAAATGATCATTTGAAGCTTTACTTTAAATCTGGCAATCTGAATATTGGGTACAATCATCCTAAATTAAGCCTCCCAAAACCTGCAAATTATGAGAAATAAATACCCATTTTATTTTAAAGTTAGAAACTGGCCAGAAAGTTATTTATTATATAGTTTCTTCTGGTTTGCTGGAGATGGATAATGGCCAATGCTGATTAGTGCTGATAATAATATAAAGCTTGACCATTATGTTGTCATCACATTCAATATTTTATGCAATGAGAAGCAAACTTCACCATGATGGATGTCAGAATGAAAAATCAGACTCTGTAAAGATTTTATATTCCCATTAATGACAGATTTAGTTAACTCTAGTGTATAGAGTTTATTCTGGATTTCAGCTGGAGTTGGGTTTTGCACCCTCAAAATAATATTTTATTGGGAGCTATATAATTCAGTAGATATGATTGGGAACTCTAATTCAGTCCATGAAGAAAATTTTCATTCATAAAAATCAGGGTTGTGACACATTTTCATCCAATTTGAATATTTTAATCTGTGAATACACTAATTTTATGAAATTCTTGGGAATAACATTTCACTAATTAGTTTTTGTTACTGTATTGTCAGTGAGGCAAAGATGAACTTAAGCAGTGTGAAGCGAGTTTGGGGTAAAGAGGGGCTCATTAGGGAATCTCCTGCATCAAAACAAGACTCAACCAAGACAGAGAGGCAATCTGTACTGGATCATGATATGGTAAGACAGGATTGAGTACAATATAAATCTTGGTCACTTCAGTGGTCATTGTCTAAAGAGAGGCTGATGTCACTCCTTCCAATAGGAGAGGTCAGCTTAATTTGCATTAGAGTCATATCATTTTAATTTTTTCCCATTAAAGCAAGCCACCCCAACTATAAAGACAGTTGCTATAGCAGGACAGGTTACCTTCCAAAGCGGAAACCACTGTATAAACTCATAGAGAAAATGGCTTTGTTATATAGGAGTGCAGTAGAACCTGTCATGAAAAACCATTTCTGTCAAAAAGGATGGTCTTTTAAGATAGCTGGACTCTTATGACGCATCATAATATTAAATCTATGCATGGAGAACCTGGTCTCTCAAGACAGGTTGTCTCTCATAGCAGTGGTTTCATAAGAGAGGTTTTACTGTACTGATAACCCTACTGTCAAACTCGCACAATTCATTCAGGGGTCCCTCAAGGCTCAGTTTTTGGCCCTCTCCTTTTCCTTTTCTATATCAATGATTTACCATTAAATAATGAATCCACAAATACAGATTTGTTTGCAGATGATGCAACCTTGTATACATCTAGTTCTGATACTGAAGTTATCCAAATGAGATTAAACTCAGACCTTATTTGAGTCCAAAACTGGGCACAACAAAATAGGATGGTAATTATTGAAGGTAAAACAAAATGTATGATTTTGGGGGCATCACAAAAGCTATACAAGTTAGGGAACCCAGAACTATCTCTTGCAATAAATAATCATCCATTAGAAAATGTCAAACATGAAATGCTTGTAGGTGCATCCGTAGATAATAATTTGTTATGGAATGACCATATTGATAAGCTTTGTAAAACACTGTCATCCAAAATTTACCTATGGAAACTCGCAATCTATGCTACAAGTCATATATTCTTCCAACAATGGATTATTGTTCAAATGTATGGGGAAACTATGCTAAATCTGAGCTTGACAAGATTTATAAACTTCAGAAACGAGCAGCACGTGTAATTTTAGATGCATCTATTGATCATTCCTCAAAAGCATTATTTACAGAACTCAAATTGTTCACAATATATGATAGGATAGATTTTCACAAGGCAGTTCTTTTATATAAATGTCTACATGAAACTGCGCCAGAGTATCTTCAGGACATATTCAGTCAATTTTCAAATAAATACCAGTTGAGGTCAATATCACATGGAAACCTTCTACCACCAAAACCAAGAACAGAGCAATTTAAAAAGAGCTTCCAATACTCTGGTACAGTTCTTTGGAACAAGCTTCCACTACATGTAAAATCTGCTGAAAATATTAGAGTATTTGAGATATCATGAGCATGTAAATGCTTCTAATAGATAATAATTAAATTTAGTATTTTAATACTAAACATGTTAAAATAGACAGTAATTATTGCCATCTTCATATAATGTGCATTGTTATACTCTCCTTAAGAGGGCCTCCAGGGAGAATAGTCCTTGACTAATGAGTCACCCTCTATAAATAAAGCATTATTATTATTATTATTATTAAATGGTTTCTTTCATAACTCTTAATATTTCTGTAAATTACAAGGACTGCCATCTTCATTGTGTTGCAACATAGTACTGCCCTGGCTTTTTGTCTTAGTTTATTATTATAATTTTATTTTATTTAAAAACAACCTTGTTATCATCATTTTAAAAGAAAACAATTAGAGTTACATTAATGAAGCACAATTCATGATAAATAGTAAGAATTTTCTAACATGATTGAATTAGTATTAGTACCCTTGATGAATCTTAATGTTTTTGCACATAATCCTATTTATTGTGCAGAGATTAGCTTTTATTATTATTATTATTATTATTATTATTATTATATCTAGAGACAAACACTCTTTTTGAACATTGTATTATTTATAGAATTTATTCTTATGTTATGATGCAGTAATGTGTCTTCAGGTAGGTAGATTGGCAAGGAGGTGTGGTATGAATGTAAGTCTTCAGGTGGATAAATTGGCATGTAGGCGTTGTATGCATGTATGTCTTCAAGTAGGTAGAGTGTTAGGTAGGTGTTGTATGAATGTGTCTTCAAGTAGATAGATTATTAAGTAGGTGTTGAATGAATGTATATGTTCAGGTAGGTAAATTAGCAGCTAGGTGGGATATGAATGTACATCTTCAGATAGCTAGGTTGGCAGGTAGGTTTGGTGTGAATGTATGTGTTCAGGTAGGTAAATTAGCAGGTAGGTAGAGTATGAATGAATGTCTTCAGGTAAGGTAGAGTGACAGATAGGTGTGGTATGAATCTGTGTCTTCAGGTTGATAGGATATGCATGTATGTCTTCACATTGGTAGGTCAATAGGTAGCTGGGGTATGAATTGATGTTTTCTAGTAGATAGACTGGTCAGTAGGGGAGTATGAATGTGTGTAGATCAGTAGATAGCTGGGGTATGAATTGATGTTTTCTAGTAGATAGACTGGTCAGTAGGGGAGTATGAATGTGTGTAGATCAGTAGATAGCTGGGGTATGAATTGATGTTTTCTAGTAGATAGACTGGTCAGTAGGGGAGTATGAATGTGTGTAGATCAGTTGGTACCTGGGGTATGAATATATGTTTTCTAGTTGATGGATTGGTCTGTAGGGGGGTATGAATGTGTGTAGATCAGTAGTAGGTGGGGTATGAATGCATTTCAACAGTTAGGTAGATCTCTAGACAGTTGGGCTGGTAATTTTGATCAGAAAATAAAATCTAAGCTTACAAGAATATGACATATCAAATGAATTTGAGGCACTTGCATTTTAAAAACACACAATAGAATTTTAGAATTTTGTTGGTATTGTTGAGTATTGATGGTGTTTCACATGCTTGAAAATCTTTTCATCATGTGTAACTGAGAATGTTATGTAACTATGTTTTTGAAGAGGATTCAAGGATCATAAACTATTTATCAAACCATTCCATAGTACACACACATAAGATTCAATGAAGCCAATCCACAGTACTCACATCTATAAATGAACCCATTCCACAGTGCACAGTACTCACATCTATAAATGAACCCATTCCACAGTGCACACATTTTAGTATCAATGAACCCATTCCACAGTGCATGCATTTAAGTGTCAATGAACCCATTCCACAGTGCTTACATATAAGTATCAATGAACCCCTTCCACAGTACACACATTTAAATATCAATGAACCCATTCCATAATGCACACATATAGATATCACAGAACCCATTCCACAGTGCTTACATATAAGTATCAATGAACCCATTCCACAGTACACACATATAAATATCACTGAACCCATTCCACAGTACACACATTAAAGTATCAATGAACCCATTCCACAATGCACACATTTCAGTATCAATGAACCCATTCCACAATGCACACATTTCAGTATCAATGAACCCATTCCACAATGCACACATTTAAGTATCGGTGAACCCATTCCACAGTACACACATAAGAATCAATGAACCCACTCCACAGTGCACACATTTTAGTATCAATGAACCCATTCCACAGTACACACATTTAAGAATCAATTATCCCATTCCACAGTGCACACATTTTAGTATCAATGAACCCATTCCACAGTACACACAAAGAAGAATCAATGAACCTATTCCACAGTGCACACATTTTAGTATCGATGAACCCATTCCACAATGCAAACATTTTAGTATCAATGAACCCATTCCACAGTATACACATCAATAAACCCATTCCACAGTACACACATATAAGAATCAATTATCCCATTCCAAAGTGCATACATTTTAGTATCAATGAACCCCTTCCACAGTACACACATTTAAGTATCAATGAACCCATTCCACAGTACACAAATCTAAGTAATAATGAAATTACAATTTTTGGTGCAAAAATGAAAATTAATATGTATGTTTATTAAGGAATTCAAACTGAATATACAGAGTCTTATGTCATTTTTAACACCCCAAATAACCACAGGTGTCAGTAAAGGTATTTTCAAATATTATATGAAAATAAATATTTTAACTTTAGTGATTTTGTTTAACTGTCCTAATTATATTAAGGTGAAACCAACCTGATTATTTGAAACACATATCTTATAAGTCTTGTACTGTTTAACAGGTATCTGAAGTGGATGATATGGATAGAAGGAGACAGGAAGTGATGTCATCACTTTTCAGTGGGATAACCCCAGCCTCAGATGTATGGATTTATACTTTTTTCAACATTATTTTACATTTTAATCATGTAATTGTCACAGACTATGTTCTAACCACTTAATACTGTAACTGCCATGGACTATGCTCTTAAATTTCGAGCATGTAACTGTCACGAACTATGCCCTTGCCTTTTAAGCATGTAACTGTCATGGACTATGCCCTTACCTTTAATACCGTAACTGTCATGGACTGCCTTTTCATTTTAGTCACATAGCTGTCATGGAATATGCCCATACATTTTAAGCATGTAACACACTGACTATGCCCTTACCTTTTAAGTATGTATCTGCCATGGACTATGCCCTTACATTCTAAGCATGTAACTGTCATGGACTATGCTCCTACATTTTAAGCATGTAACTGTCATGGACTATGCCCTTACATTTTAAGCATGCAACTGTCGTGGACTATGCTCTTACATTTTAAGCATGTAACTGTCATGGACTATGCCCTTACCTTTATTACCGTAACTGTCATGGACTGCCTTTACATTTTAGTCACATAGCTGTCATGGAATATGCTCTTACATTTTAAGCATGTAACGCACTGACTATGCCCTTACCATTTAAGCATGTAATGCCATGGACTATGCTCCTACATTTTAAGCATGTAACTGTCATGGACTATGCCCTTACATTTTAAGCATGCAACTGTCATGGACTATGCTCTTACATTTTAAACATGTAACTACCAGGGACTATGCCCTTACATTTCAAGAATGCAACTGTCATGGACTATGCTCTTACATTTTAAGCATGTAACTGCCATGGACTATGCCCTTACATTTTAAGTATGCAGCTGTCATGGACTATGTTCATACATTTTAAGCATGTAACTGCCATGGACTATGCTCTTACATTTTAAGCATGTAACAGCCATGGACTATGCCCTTACATTTTAAGCATGTAACTGCCATGGACTATGCCCATATATTTTAATCATGAAACTGTCATGGACTATGCCCATACATTTTATGCTTGCAACTGTTATGGACTATGCCCTTACATTTTAAGCATGTAACTGCCATGGATTATGCCCTTACATTTTAAGCATGCAACTGCCATGGACTAAGCCCTTACATTTTAATCATGTAACTGCCATGGACTGTGCCTTTACATTTTAAGTATGTAACTGCCATGGACTATGCCCTTACATTTTAAACATGTAACTGCCATGGACTATACCCTTACATTTTAAGCATGTTACTGTCATGGACTATGCCCATACATTTTAAGCATGTAACTGTCATGGACTATCCTCTTCCATTCTAAGCATGTAACTGCCATGGACTATGCCCTTACATGTTAAGCATGCAATTGTCATAGCCTATGGTCTTACATTTTAAGCATGTAACTGCCATGGACTATGCCCTTACATTCTAAGCATGCAACTGTCATGGACTATGCCCTTACATTTTAAGCATGCAGCTGCCGTGGACTATGCCCTTACAGTTTAATCATGAAACTGTCATGGACTATGTTCTTACATTTTAAGCATGTAACTGCCATGGACTATGCTCTTACATTTTAAGCATGTAACTGCCATGGACTATGCCCTTACGTTTTAAGCATGTAACTGGCATGGACTATGCCCATACATTTTAATCATGAAATTGTTATGGTCTATGCCCTTACATTTTAAGCATGTAACTGCCATGGGCTATGCCCTTTCATTTTAATCATGCAACTGTCATGGACTATGCTCCTACATTTTAAGCATGCAACTGTTATGGACTTTGGTCTTACATTTTAAGCATGTAACTGCCATGGACTATGCCCATACATTTTAATCATGCAACTGCCATGGACTATGCCCTTACATTTTAATCATGAAACTGTCATGGACTATGCCCTTACATTTTAAGCATGCAACTGTCATGGACTATGCCCATACATTTTAAGCATGTAACTGCCATGGACTATGCCCTTACATTTTAAGCATGCAACTGCCATGGACTATGCCCTTACATTTTAATCATGTAACTGCCATTGACTATGCCTTTACATTTTAAGTATGTAACTGCCATGGACTATGCTCTTACATTTTAAGCATGTAACTGCCATGGACTATGCCCTTACATTTTAAGCATGTAACTGTCATGGACTATGCTCTCACATTTTAATCATGCAACTGTCATGGACTATGCTCATACGTTTTAAGCATGTAACTGTCATGGACTATGCCCTTACATTTCATGTCATGGTTTAAAATCTGAGAAATTTGCAGTATGATCATTGACTGAAATTAGTTAAATAATAATCCAGTTCTCTTCATACAAGTTGAATTTGACCCCCATCAAAAATATATTCATGAACATCAAAGTTGAATTTGTCTCCCATTAAAAACTGATATTGATGGACTTCACTGCTGAATTTGACCCCCAATAAAAAGTATACTGAAGACTTCTAATTCGAATTTGCCCCTAATAAAAATGTATACAGATAGACTTCAGGGCTAAATTTAAACTGATGGACTTTAAAGCTTTAAATCTGACCCCCTAGAAAAATATATACTGATATACATCAGGGTTTAATTTGACAACCAAGAAGGAATGTATACTGATAGACATCAAGGTTGAATTTTACCCCCATTAAGAACGTATACTGATGGACTTTAAAGGTGAATTAGATCCCCTTAAAAAATGTATGCTAATGGACTTAAAAGTGAAATTTAAGTGCCAATTAAAAATGTATAATGAGGGACTTTACAAATGCAACATGTGCTCAAGACATTGACAGAATAAAAGAAAACAGTTGTGTGTTCTCATGTGGAAATGAATATTATTGATCCATTCTGCCAGGAAATTGCATTATGTTACTTCGACTATAGATAGAGCAACTATTATCATTATAGAAGTTGGATGTTATTTAAAAAGATTTCAATGAAAAAAATTGTTTATTTTTTTAGTGTGGTTAAATAAAGTAAAAGGATCATAAACATTTAGGTGTTACATTCCATCAGCATTAATGAAACATTATAGCAACATTTACCAATACAGTCCTGCCAGTCAATGGACAGTTATTGCAGAATGATCTATTGTAGGGCCTATTGGTATGAAGGGTCTTTTTTATCTGATGACTGACATGCAAAGAAGATATTTTGTCAACTTTGCCAGTGGTCAATCATTTTTCTCTACTCAAATGTAAACATAATATGAACTAAAGTTTTTATATATATATATATATATATATATATATATATATATATATATATATATATATATATATGCAATAAACTGACAGTGAACAGTGTGAAACTAGTATCTAGCTAGCATGAGTGCTTTTGACTCTTTAATGAGTCTTTTTCAAAGGCAAATACAAAACATAGACAAGACAAACAAATAAAACAGAAATACAGTTATGTTTGCGAAACTTTACATGGTTGTTTCTATAGGAATTCAACCTTTTAACTCTATTATGTGTCAACTGGTTTATTTCAGCTTGTTGCTGATACTGGAAAATATTTGTATTGACCTGGAAATTGATAAGCCATAACAACATCTGTTATTTTATGTAAATTTATGTAAGCGCAGAATATATCCCGGATATTTCATTGTTATAGTAGTCATAGGCTATTAAGCAAATTTAGAGAATTATTTAAAATAAAATGTGTCGGCTGCAAAAGATAAATTTATTTGTGCATGGTTATCTTTTTCTAGTCTTTTTGGTTTAAACCACTTGGTTTCAATGTTCTAAGGCGGAGTATCCAGTAGGATTCCTTTTCTTTCCTGGTTTGGGGACTTCATTTGGGGTTGTGAGCAATTGGAATAAGTGTTTTATCACTGAAAGTGTGGCCAGGGGAGGAGAAGTGTTCTGCGACTGGGCTTCTGTACACCTTCTTTGTCATCCAATCAGATATATGAAGGTTGATCCTTTTGTGTAGCTTTTCAGTTTTTCCGACATACTGAAAGCTACAGATCTTACATGTGATGAGATAAATGACATTCTCTGTTTTGCACATTTTGTTTGGACCATGTATGTTCAGTTTTTCTCTAGTCACTGTGCTTGAAAATGTACTGGTCTCTATCATATGTTGACATGTTTTGCACCTTTTATCGCCACAGGGGCCTGATTGACTAGGGTGGTCTTGATTAGTGACTGGTGTTAGCTTCACCCTGACTAGGATGTCCTTGAGGTTTTTCGGTCTTAGGTAGGCGACTACAGGTTTGTTAGGGACGATTAACTTTAGTGCGTCCGGCAATTCCACGATAGGCTAGTGTTTCTCGATGATTTGACCTACTTTGGGATTATCTGGATGGTAGGGCAGGATAAATGGTATCCTATCAGCCTTTTCCTTCTTTCCATATTTTAGTAGGTCATTGCGGTTTGTTTGTTTAGCCCTTTGAGTTGCCTCCGTAATCAGGTCTTTGTTGTAGCCTCAGTAAATTAAATGTTTAGATAGCACTTCAGACCTTTTTAGGAATGTTTCAACGTCGGAGTGAATTGTGCGTATCCTCAGTGCCTGGCTATATGGGATGTTCTTAATGCAGTGTTTTGGATGACAGCTGCTTGGGAGGAGATACCAGTGTATGTTGGTTGGTTTGGAGTAGATGTCTGTATGGAGTTTGTTTTCCACCAGTCTGGTTGTTGTGTCCAAGAAGACATGGTTTGAGTTGGAGACTTCTGCCATGAATTTTATTGAGGGATGGAAGTTGTTTGCCTTTGATATGAAATCATCCAGACTTTCTCTTCCATGTTGCAACTTCATTTCTATATCATGGATAAAGCTATACCCACTGGTATGGTGTAAGTTCAACTGATGCTAAAAGTTGACCTCCAGTTTTCCCATAAAAATATTAGCATACAAAGGGGCCATTTTTGTACCCATTGCAGTTCTAAATAATTTGGAGGTAGTTTTCTTCATTAAATTCAAAGCTATGAAGTTTTAGGACAAGCTGGAGGAGTTGGACTAGGAAGTGTGTGGGTGAATTGTCTACAGTTCTATTTTCCCATGCTTCTCTACATGCCTGTATCCCTTCATTGTGTGGTATGCAAGTTTACAAAGATGTGATGTCTAAGCAAAAACTAATTCAACTGTTACTAATTCAGTGGTCAATATCTTTAAGTTAGAACTTAGGGAAGCAGATACAAAACTTTTATCAAAGGCTTTGAGTTTCTGTCCCCGTCCAAAGACGTATGATAGGGAAACTGAAAAAAGACACTGAAGAGTTTAGCCACCGATTAAAACTCAAGGCCCATTTTGCCTTGCATATTCAGAAAGAAAAGTAATTGGACCCCACCAAAAACCTCAATTCCACCAAAAACTAGACCATGATCAACACTGGAATATGCAAAAACCATCACTAATATTGTTGACAAGGCGTCCCAAATCAGGCACATAGACCAGAAAATGAGAAAGCGGTTTAAACCAAGAAGACTAGAAAAAGACAACCATGCACAAATAAAATTATCTTTTGCAGCCGACACATTTTCTTTTAAATAATTCTCTAAATTTGCTTAATAGCCTATGACTACTATAACAATGAAATATCCGGGATATATTCTGCGCTTATGTAAATTTACATAAAATAACAGATGTCGTTATGGCTCATCAATTTCTAGGTCAATACAAATATTTCCCAGTATCAGCAACAAGCTGAAATAAACTAGTTGACACATAATAGAGTTAAAAGGTTAAATTCCTGTAGAAACAACCATGTAAAGTTTCGCAAACATAACTGTATTTCTGTTTTATTTGTTTGTCTTGTCAATGTTTTGTATTTGCCTTTGAAATAGACTCAAAGAGTCAAAATCGCTCAGGCTAGCTAGATACTAGTTTCGCACTGTTCTTTGACAGTTTATTGCATTTATCTTAATCAATCCCTGACACATTGATCCCTTGCTTGATCCAATGCACTTGAAAGGATATATATATATATATATATATATATATATATATATATATATATATATATATATATATATATATATATATATATATATATATATATATATAAGGGTAGTTCAGTAGTTGATGGTGACTGGCTGGGGATTGGTTGATTCAGACTAATAATTTTAATTAAACTTAGATGTTTAGGGTAAGCATAAGTTCTGTGTTGATCAATTGAATGGGTATTGGAGTGTTTGAATACACACATATACACACACACTCAGTGCCACTCCCTTCAAATCATGTAATAGATCTAGTAATTTGATTAGACAGTTTACTCCCATTGATCTCCATCTACATATGAAATGAGAAAGGAACCAATAAATCTGAAGCAAGAGTTGATTCCATGACTCTCCAAAACTAAGGCAAATGTACAATTGTAGTACAGGTGTAACTTTATTGCTTAAAAAGTCATAATACCAACATATTCATCAGAAGTGTTCATTGGATACAACATTTATAAAACATTTTATGGAATAAACTGCTTGTCTTTTTGTTTATTTAATGAGTCTCATAAAGTTCACATCCAGTAAACACAGGTTTGAAATCCTGTTTATCATTTAATGTTAAGAGCATATTTTTTTTCCACAGCCTAAGGCATGCTATCTGCTGATATGTTACTAAGAATAACCTGTATTTCTAATGATAGGTACATTCTGTATTTAGCTCTACTGGCAGTTTAACCTTGGAATCACATGAAGTCATGCTGCTACTAAAGGTGAACGTTGCTGGATTAATATGTATTATTTATTTCAGGCATCAGAGAATACAGCTTCTAGTCAACGGCAGATGGGAACATCTGTAGAAAGTGCAAAACCTCAGAGGCTTTTGTCATTCATTAATAGTAGAAGTACTGATGACATCTATGGTAAAGAATACATTTATGACATGCCAAAATCAAATTCAGCTGGCTGGAAGACTTTACATGGGAGTATTACATCAGTTGAGCAAAAGAGTATATTCAGTCATGAAACAGATGGTCAGTGGACTAATCGGTTACAGCATCTTAGCTTTCCTTTTGCTTTTGAACCATTAGAAGAAAAGACTATGCAAAATGGAGAGAAAGGAAAGTTAAGCAATAATTATGAGCTAGAAGGTACCAGTGACTCAGCAAAAAATGTAACAGGATTCCAAAATCCAACCAGCCATGGACTGCATACTGTCGCACACAATGATAAAATATTCTTAAAAACTGACAGATCTGGTGAGTCCAGATTTAAGCAAGGAGTTGGGGCACAAGCCAGTGAAAACACTGATACCAGGAATAACCAATCAAATATTTTCACAAACAGTGATGGGACAAAAGTTGCAGGGCTTACAGATGGTGAACTAGATGCTGCCTTGACACAACTTCTGAGTCAAAATATCAGTGACCCTGGGTCTGTATCAGAAGATTGCACAGTAATTACCAAAGATAGTGCAGTAATTACCAAAGATAGTGCAGTAAATGCCAAAATAACACAAGAAAATACTGAAGATTTACAGATGGCACATTATGAATTTATTGATAATAACACTGTTAAACAAATGGACAAACCTGTGACATTGGAGAAAAAGCAAGGAGATTCCCATTCTGGTGAAAAGTTACACACCACAGGACCTTCCCTATATGATGAAAATGAGGGAAGTTTATATGACTTTCAGAATGATTAAACAGTACTTAGTTCTACCAATGCTTACATTAGGAGAAAGCAACTGTGTGATCATGTTCATATGCAGTATGTCCAAAAATTGTTGTGAACTGGTATCATGGCAGCAGCGATTTTGCTTTGACATTGCCTGTACAATAATTTCTAATAACCCTGGTGGAAACAGAACTTTGTGACATCACAAATATACGGTATATTCCAGTTCTGTAAGTTATTGTTTATTCAGTAACTGAAAGATAAACACAGCTGTAAATTGGTGGTACTTCCATCAGTTGAAAAATTGTATTGTCAGAATTAATGAAATAATTAATGAAATAATTAATGAAATATGTCTGGAAGTAGAGTGCTCTACATTGCTGATAAAAAAGTATCTTTTACATCGTCATGACTCCTTCTCTCAGTATCATATAACTACAGCTCGTAGCTATAATTTACAAAAGCATGCCACACAGGTTTGGAATTATGCTAGACTAGCTGTCAAGGACAGAGCTTATGATATTGCAGTGTATATTTAACATGTGACATTGTTCGTAAACTCATGAGGCTGCCATGGAAATGAGCAATGCAAATCAGCTCTTTTGGAGACAATTTTTTATTATGAAAATTAATCCAATTTAGCAATAGTTTAATTGGACATTAAGGACAAAAACACGACACTAATGAATGTGCCCGTGCAATATGATTTGACATTTTAGCATAGCCAGATAACTGGGAAGTTTTGCAAAATATTACACTAATATATTCCAGTAGGTGGGAAACATTGACAGTACAGTAGAGAAAAGTTTTTCTGTGATAAGACATGCCCATATCATGATAATTAAATGAATATCTTACCTTCCTGGCAATAGTGTTGAATGATTTTGCTCAGAATATCAAAGTACACAAGACCATCTATGTTGGTTGTGCTTGCTTTGCAATTAAATTCCACATTTTCCATGCTGATCCTGGCCAACAGTAAAACTGAAGCCACTGATGCTTATTCTAACCTCGCAAATGAATGCATAAAAGAAAACTATACACTAACAATTATGCACTTTAATCACTGAAAACTCCTACCTCCCAAATAGCTGTTAAAAATTTTCCAACTTCTACACCATGTTTACTTTTTAACTGCTTGCTAATAAAATGACCCTAACTGGTGCTGGTGAGGATTGGGGAGATTGGACATTTCCAGGGGAAATTGTCCCATGAAAATGTTGAATATCTGAAGGGGAGTTAACTCATTGCTGCAGGACTTATTAACTCCCCTGAAGATGTATGTAATACCTGAATGTAGCTTATTTTTGGTTAGATTTTTATTCACAACTAAATAATGTGATGAAGAAAATCCTAATGCATTTTAAGGTGATGCTATGGACATGTGGGATGGACAACATAGGAAGTTTCCAACTCTGGTTAGATATTAGTTTCACAATAATTTTCTGTATTTGTTAATATAATATGTGAACAAATAGATGGACATGCTGCTGTAAAGAAATACTGTAAGTGATGTATTATCACAAATTTTACCTTAACTTTTAATGCTTTTTATAATCCTTTTATTGGAATAAAGTAGTGTAACATTTGTCGTTGTTTACAAAACATAACAGTACAAAGCCATAATGGTTTTTGTTAGAGAATGTAAAACTTTTACAAAATTTTATTTATTTATTTATTGCCTATTTTTAATTTGCTAAAGTTTTATATTACTAATTTACTGAATTAAAGTGTGACACATAAGTAGTTATTCTTTTGAACTCTATGGCTAGTGCCTCTCTACCTGCATGACTAGTGACACAGCAGCAGATATCCGTTTGAAATCTGTGGCTAATGCCTCTCTGCTTGCATGGCTACTGACACAATAGATATCCTTTTGAAATCTATGGCTAGTGCCTCTCTACCTGCATGGCTACTGACACAGCAGTAGATATCTTTCTGAAATCTATGGCTAGTGCCTCTCTGCCAGCATGGTTAGTGACACAGCAGCAGATATCCTTTTGAAATCTATGGCTAATGCCTCTCTGCTTGCATTAATACTGACACAGTAGATATCCTTTTGAAATCTATGGCTAGTGTCTCTCTACCTGCATGGCTACTGACACAGCAGTAGATATCCATTTGAAATCTTTGGCTAGTGCCTGTCTGCCTGCATGGTTAGTAATAAACTCTGAAACTTAAGAACATAATTATAATGTATTTGTATATTCTTATTTTATTCATTTGCAAATATATTATAATAATGTCCCCCAGGTTAATACAAAATAGTTGTAAATTCTTCTCCATCTTTTAAGACAGGGATGGAAGAGTGTGCCTATTTTGTATTCATATGAAAAATAATCTGTAACCAGTAGTGTGATGCACAGTAACTTTGTTGTAATTTTTATATGTACAGTTCTTACCACATCATTTTCAACATTCACTATTATAGATATTTACTTGGTATCCTAACATGCACAACTAAAAACATGTAAGACAAAATCAGTGTGGGTTTTAAGTTTATTTCTTGAGCTCTGTTCATGCAAGAATTATGAAACCATATGATTGAATACATCTCTGTTAGTATCACACCATTACCAGAAAAGAATGTCATTATGACCACATTTCACATTTTACATGCTTGGGTTCAGTTTGTGTGTTTAATTCATGACCAGTTAGGTTTTTGCACCACAGTAATAGGTCATTTTGACCTACATTTCATGCTTGAATGACTTTGATTAAATTGTACTTATTTCTAAAGTTATGTTCATTCTAGAATCATCAATGTAGCTGATGGTATGTATCTATTACACTGGACAACAAATTTTTACAAAAGTCATGTTACTGAAATAAAATTAGTCAATTCTTATCAATTTTTATGTGCTGAACACGAATATGACAGTCAAATTGCAAAATTGGCTCTAGTTTTTTTGTAATCTGCAAGAAATTAATGTTTACATAACGAAATGCATTCCAATAGTAAAAGGTCAACTGTAATAGCCTACCTATAAAAAATCAAGTCATTGACTACATCTTAGATTTCTTCGCCTGTCTCTTGTACAGCTGTTCGGGAGCATCTCTGAGGAGTGTCCAGCAGTAGTCAGCCAGCATTGTAGTGGACCATTTTCCCTGGTATCTTTGTTCCATTGTTGCGATATCTTGATGAAAACGTTCGCCGTGTTCATCACTAACAATACCACAGTTGCTAGGAAAGAAATCCAAATGGGAATGAAGGAAGTGAATCTTTAGAGACATATTGCAGCCAAGTTTCTTATATTTCATCAACATGTCTTCTACTAGTTCCTTATAGTTTTCTGCCCTAACATTTCCGAGGAAGTTTGTAGAAACTAGGCGAAAAGCATTCCATGCTTGTTTCGCGTCACCTTCCAGCAAGTTGTTGAACCGGTCATCTTTGAAAAGCTCTCGAATCTGAGGACCCACAAAAACTCCCTCTTTAATCTTTGCTTCGCTGAGTCGAGGGAATTTTTCATGCAGGTATCGGAATGCTGGCAAAGTCCGGTCAATGGCTTTCACGAAGTTCTTCATCAAACCTAGTTTGATGTGAAGGGGTGGTAGCAAGATTTTCTGAGCCTCAACCAGAGCTGGGTGTTGGATATTCTTCTCTCCAATGGCTACATTCTGCCTGTGAGTCCATTCCTTCCTCATGTAGTGCATTTCCCTTGCTCGGCTATCCCACTCGCATAAGAAACACATGTATTTTGTATATCCTTGCTGCAGTCCCATTAAAAGGGCAACTACCTTCAAATCACCACAGAGGTGCCAGCTGTACTTGTTATACTCAATGGAATTCAGTAGCTGCCTTAAGTTATCGTATGTCTCTTTCATGTGGACAGCATACGCTACTGGAATAGATGGAAGAATGTTTCCATTGTGCAAAAGCACAGCCTTGAGACTCAGTTTCGAAGAGTCCACAAATAGTCTCCATTCTTGTGGGTCATGAGTGATTTTTAAAGCATTCATGAGGCCCTCAATATCGGAACAGAATATCAGATTACTTTCCTTTCTGAAGAAAGGCTCCAATTGCTGGTGGCGCTTTCGATATGCAGTAATTGTGACATCTTCTTCTAGAAGATTCCATTGTTGGAGTCTTGATCCTAGCAATTCTGCCTTGTTCTTTGATAAGTCCAAATCACGAATCAGGTCATTTAGTTCTTCCTGTGTTATTCTGTGTGGGGTTGATGATGCACCACAGTGAAAATCTGGATCACTGCATGCTGATGGACCAGGAGAAGAACAGGTCGACTCACCTTTGTCTTCGTCAGATGAATCAAGAGAATATTCTGCTGGAGGTTCTGGAATAGGAAGTCCCTCACCATGTGGAACTGGTCTCAATGCAGACGGAATGTTTGGGTAGACTATTCTCGACTTCTTTCGCTTCGTTATTCCGCCGGAAAGAGGAGGAACCAAGCAGAAGTAACAGTCATTTAGGTGGTTGCTTGGCTCTCTCCACACCATTGGGACTGCAAACGGCATTGATGACCTTTTGCAATTCAACCACTGTGAAAGCTGTGTTGTACATGTAGCACAGCATATATGCGGAGCCCAAGGCTTGTCTTGGTCACCAACCTTGCATCCGAAGTAAAGATGATATGCCTTCTTCACTTGAGAATTGATACTTTTCTTCTGGTTGGCAAATGTCACTTCCCCACAAATATAGCAAAAATTGTCCGCGGTATTAACACACTTTCGAGGCATTACTGTTCTTTATTGTACGTAAATGGATAAAATAATAAGTTTTATGTAACAGTAGCTTGAACTGTCTCGCACAACGTCTAAAATATTTTAAATGCTGAACCTATCTGATTGGGCTTTATATAGTACACTGCTTACGTCAGCTTCAGCAGCCGCCTGGCATTAGTATAATAGGCCTACACATGTATAGTACACTGCTGACGTCAACTTACTTCAGCAGCCGCATGGCATTAGTATTGCATTGCATCAGAAAATGATGCAATCAACTGTGGATGATGTGAGCATGATGGTATTATGCAATGTTACATCATTATTCCGGATGTTGCTGCAGTCCTACTGGAGAAATTTACACAGTGAAACATAGAAAATGAGGTATATGAATATCTTCAAAACGAGAGCCAATACAAATTTTTCACGGTTATATTCGTGTTCGGCACACCAAAATACTACAGATTAGGGCCTTTTCAAGTCAGTAATGATTTCACTGTTGACCAGTGTTAGTACTACACCTTTTCAGCAAAAGAAGGTCATGGTTACCTAAATTTATCAATACTGGCTTATATTTTGCAATGTAGCTCATCTCTTGACCACAGTGGTCTTTTATATATTGTATAATATTGTCATAACTAGAATCCTGAAACATGGCAAGAGGATTCTTCTTGATGAGTATAACATCCTCAGCTTAAATGTAGGTCACTGTGACTCAGAGTTTGTATTTTGTTGGCTTTGGTATAGCTTGTTTTTTTATACTGTTCATGCTGTAATCATTAAACTAGATAATTGTATAAATCTCTCTAAGTACCAAATCCATACCAAACAAGTCACTGTGACCTATATTTTACATGTTATGGCTTAGGTGAAGTTGTTACATTTAGCTTAGGACCACATGAGTTTTTGGCATATTATATGTGTACAGCATTGTTTATAATTATGAAACTTGGTGAGTGGATGCATATTGATAAGTTCTACATCTTTTTTGTAAACAGGTCTCAGTGACCTATATTTGATGCTAGGAGACTCTTTCACATCTTGTGTTAGAGTTCATTTTTTGGGTGCTGTTTATGTTCCAATCATGAAACTTGAAAATTTCATGCATCACTTTTTACTATTATGCCCTTAAAACCGAAGATGGTCACTATAACCTACATTCTGCATCGATTCATTTGTGCTAAACCCATTTGTTACATATTTGACAATGAGATATTGAGATATATCAATAGGAGAAAAATGATATTGCTACATTGGAGATACCACTCTTATAGTCACAGTGGCAATATAACTTTTGGAACTACTTTTCTTTCCATATACATGTATTTTCCCTTATGTATACTATTCAGAACTGTATTTCCATAGTTAGTATTTCATTTATTTTCTTCTCTCTCTCTCTCTATCCCTCCCTTTCTGTCTTTCTCCCTATCAGAATGAACAGACATTGAACTGTGACAAGACCCATTAGTATACATTTATGTAATTAATGAAAAGGCACCATCAAGAACACCTAAAAGATAACCCAAACAATACTCGTTTAGCTTCACGTATTAACTTTTAAATTTGTTTTCATATGAATCAGGTAAATTGACCTTGACCTGTTGCTATTCAATATACAACAGGTGTACTTATTGCACTCAACGATGACTGGTACACATAATTAAGAAAAACTCTTGATTAAATATAGCAAGAAAATTGATTAAATCAGGATTTTAGCTGTCATCACATTCATAATCAGGATTGAAAATGATGCAGAAATCAGACATCAATTGGTGTCGACTGCAACCCAAAATTAAGTGACAATTTAAATTTAGGTACGGCATCTATTTCTGAAATAGACTGCAAGGCTGCTAAGTCATAAATATTCAGAAATGATAAAAAATAGAAACCAAAATTATTGCAAGTAAACTGAACAATCATTAAAATCTTTTGTTAAATTGATGTTAATGCACTAAAGTTGGTTGGACACTTCTCTCATGCTTCTGTAATACCCCATCACCACCATGTTCTCTCTCAATCTGCAGAAGAATTGAGTTAACAAAAACTAAAATATCTTCATTTTTTATGAAAACAGTCATTAATTTGACAAAATACACAGTTTGAGGTATTACATGTACAATGTAAATTTGTAAAAAGTCACTGTCCCAAAATTATTTAAGATTTTCAGAAATTCTTTTTATCAATGTAGTAATTCAGCCATTAATTGTATATACATGGAATGGAGAAACAAATTCATGCAAATCGAAGGATTTTGCCTTAAAAACATATGAAATAAAGAATATTTTTGGTAGATATATGGAAACATTTCATTCTTGAGGTAGAAATTTTGTATTATCGCAAAAGAAGCCACTCATGAAAGTACAATGTCTTCACCTTGCTTTTGAAATATTTCCTTATATCTAATTAAAAAATGAAATATTTCTTTATATCTAATTAAAAAATGAAATATTTCTTTATATCTAATTAAAAAATGAAATATTTCTTTATATCTAATTAAAAATAGAGATATCCTCTACTTACATCTTAACCTATTCAGAAGGTTCTTTCTAAGCAATGCAGTTGGTAGTAGGTATATGTATGTTTATTAAGTGGTCCTCTTTCTATTGCAATGACTGTACATTGCATATTGTGATATATTTCCCCGAGACATCACCTCTAGTGGTTACTCAAGGTAATGATCATGCATGAAGTATGTTTGCACTGTTGTTTGCTGCCTCATGATTGGTTATTGCTAAAATAACAAGTTATTGATTCATAAATGAGGAAACTCATTGAATACTTTCTCTTCAATAGAACACTATATGAAGCTTGGCTCTAATGATTGTACTTTATTGAGGATTATAAATTATCAATGGCATAATTATTTTGTTTTGTTTTTATGACAAATTACATCATTATGCAGATGGTAACATGCATTCTCACAGAATGTGAATATTGATAACTTAATGACAACTCTGGAAAAGGAGAGTTTATTTTAACAAAATGATGTACGAATAATCAAACAAAGGCCAGTCCTGACAAATTGAAAGCTATGCCTTCTGGTCTAGAAAGAATGTTTACACAGTTTTCCTGTCATGATTTAATAAAGAAAATGCATTCCAAATATACCTAAGACTGTGGTACTATATCATTGTAACAAATTCTTGACTCTGCTACATCCCTCACTGTCACCATTTTGTAATATATCAAACTGAAAAATTCATTCCTTTAATTTGACATCAATACTTTAGTGATATTATAGTTCGACTCTTTTGACACACTGTCCCATGGCCCCTGGTAGCCCCCCCCCCACAAAAGCATTGCCTGATATGTGTTAAGCTGTTGAAGCATAGTATTAAATTGAAAATGAAAGCATAATAAACATTAAAAGACATTTGCCCAGAGGCATTGGGTGGGGGAGGGAACTAGTGGAGGCTGAATTAAACTGAAATTAGGAAATCATACTGCCAACCTATATATCCTAGGGAACTCACTTTGTTTTAAAGCTTTATCATGACACAGATAAAAAAATGTTTTTTGCATGCAGAAAGATTGCAAACAAGCCTTCAGTTTAATACCTACAAGAACATAGTTTAAAGTGACTTCCTATTTTGTTTACCTGTTGATGCCTATCATAGGACTCCATAGATAATGTGAAAGTTAAAATCAATTTATTGCTAAAGTACTCCCAAACACCTTTTTGATGTAACATCCATTATCATGATGATGAAATATATTTTTACCCCTTGTCCCAGAGCCCCTCGGACCAGTTATCAACAAAAAATTATCAGCATGAAATATTTGGAGCAATTTTAGAGCTGTATCCAAAATGAAAAGTATAACTGACAGAGAAGAATGAGCATGCTATTTATGTTTGACTTTTAACCCTATATTGGGGTCCACTTGGATTGCAGAGGAATTTGGAAAATTTATTGCAACTATAAATCCCATAGAAGATTAACTTGGCAAAATGTATAACTGTATACTGTATCATCGATGTTAAGAGTTAATGGTATTTGCATGAATGGACCGATAAAGAGACAAAGTTAACATACCTGCATGATTTACAAAAAACAGGTATATGGTATACTTTCACTTTTTTTCCAATGAGTTTGTAATGGAGAATGCTAGTATGGAAAGAACTATTGAAAAGTCCTTTTTAACTACTTGTCACAAATATATATATATATATATATATATATATATATATATATATATATATATATATATATATATATATATATATATATTAAAAGGGGCCCCGAGTGGCCGAGTGGTCTAAAGCGCTCTTCGTTACGGATCACTGCCATCTCACCTCTGTCTGTGTGGGTTCGATTCTCGGATTCGGCTAATGTGGATATGTGAGAAAGCTTGCCAGTAGCTTCTCGTGGGTCGGTGGTTCTTTCCTGGGTTTTCCCGGGTTCTTCCCCCACCATTAATACTGGCCGCCATGTATAGCCTATCGTGTGCTGAAAAATGGCGTTAAACCCAACAACAACAACAACAACAACAATATTAAAAATAGCATGGTATTTAAAGTGTTGGTATAAAGCAAATTGATAAACCAATACTATTGGTATATCAAACTGTCATCCACCCATGGCGCAATAATACGAATATATAAACATTCTTTCAACTGCAGGCCTATAGATCAATGTTGAATTTCCACTCATTAATCATTAATACTGTATGAAAATAACGATACAAATAATTAATAGTCCCCGTTTTCTAAATGAATTTAACATGGTACACAATTTCATCGGAATCCTTTCTTTTTTCCGTTCCACTCTTCCCTGTCATGCACAAGGGTCAAAATACACAGAGATATGGAGTGAGAGAGAAAAACAATTTTGTGTTGGATGAAAACGTTAAATATGAACTTGCACCAAGTAACCTATAAGAATATGGTTCGTAACGGTATGTTTACACTTTCCTTGGGATCGATCTACAGTTTTCATAATATCAATGATACATAGTTGCAAAGTCGACACTATAAGTTAAAATTGTCGGTTACTTACTGTAGCGTATTTCATGCTTTATTGTTGTTGTTGTTTCTTAAACCTTTTGTAATGTTCTTAAACCCGATTATTATTAATTAAATATGAAACTGTTCAAACGGTCCCCTCCGCTTTCTCTCTCTCTCTCTCTCTCAAAAATCCATGAAAATACAAGCGTTGGGGATTTTCGCTCGTGTCATACAACGATGTCTCTGGACCTGTGATTGATAGTAAAGTTAAGTCAAACCGTCCGGGGGGGGGGGAGAATTTTATGGTCAGTATTAATGTTAATTAAAGCAAAATAATAACTTAGATCAACTGTTTTAATTACCTCTTCTTGCTTCGTCATTGTGCTTGCTTTCTATCCCACGCTCACCTCTGTCTGCGTGTGTTCGAGTCCAAGGCTCGGCTAGCGTGGGTACGTGGGA
Source organism: Sinohyriopsis cumingii (assembly GCA_028554795.2). NCBI lineage: Eukaryota > Metazoa > Mollusca > Bivalvia > Unionida > Unionidae > Sinohyriopsis > Sinohyriopsis cumingii. Next base: position 122,261,917 of record CM068831.1, on the reverse strand, counting down.
AAGCCTGCCAGTAGCTTCTCGTGGGTCGGTGGTTCTTCCCTGGGTTTTCCAGGGTTCTTCCTCCACCAGTTATACTGGCCGCCATGTATAGCCTATCTTGTGCTGAAAAATGGCGTTAAACCCTAGAACAACAACAACAACTATCCCACGCTAATTTCCATACGCCAGTACATGAATGCATGTGCGTTCAGTGTGTACAAGAAGCTAACGTGTTCGTAGTGCGGTACTTTCTTCATAAAAAC